>PVIU01000224.1:0-386308 GCA_004026605.1 Ondatra zibethicus
GATGGATGGATGGATGGATGGATGGATGGATGGATAGATAGATAGATAGATAGATAGATAGATAGATAGATAGATAGATAGATAGATAGATAGATGGATGTATAGATAGAGAGATAGAAAGATAGATAGGATAGATAGATAGATAGATAGATAGATAGATAGATAGATAGATAGATAGATAGATAGATAGATAGATATAGATAGAGAGATAGATAGAGAGAGAGAGAGAGGATGGATAGATAGATAGAGAGAGAGAGAGAGTTGAAGAAGTAAGAAAAGACAGAAGAAGGAGAAAGAGGAGACAGAGAACTGCAAACCTAGCAAATTTGCCTCAAAACATAGGCATCAAGCTGGGTGTGGTGGCATACATTTGTGACCTCAGCACTCAGCAGATTGGGACAGGAGGATTGCCATGAGTTCAGTCCCACCTGGGCTGCACAGCAAGAGCCCATCTCAAGAAGATGGGCAAAGGGAGAAATGGGAAAGGGACAGGAAGGGAAATAAGAAAGAAAGGAGAAAGCAAGCCCAGAGCAGGGATTGTGTGCCCAAGGAAGGCCACCCCTATGTCTCTCTCTTGATTTCCAGCAAGGTAAGAAGATGTAAGAGGTGTAAGAGGGCACAGGGTTTTCTAAGGCCAATCTCAGTTTCAGGAAAAGATTCAGAGACCAAAAGCAAAGCTGTTCAGGCAAAACAAGCTAACGGTTCATGTTATGGAGCATCCTCGGCCATGATCATCCTTGAGGCAGACAGCAGATGGCCACTTTGTCCTTGCCCATAGGTCTATCCTGTGTGACTGTGTAAAGCACAGGTGAGCATGGGGAAAGGGTGAGGCCTCAATGGATCCAGGCCCATTAGGATCAAATTTATTGTGGCAGAGGGGCTTGCTGTCGTCATTAGCACAAGGAAGGCTGGCTAGAGACCCTCGGAACCCTAGCCCTTGCTCTAGATCCTGCCCCCTTCAGAGCCGAGCAGCGTTTTCTTCAGAGATATTAGGAACAATGGCTGAAGAATAGGAAAGAAAAACATGAAAGATTGATTAATCAGGATGGTGGCAAGGGTAGTCTCAGGCTGAAATAACTCTTTGATCTGATTACTTTTTTTTTAACTTCCTTTTGAAGTTTTCAGCACAATTCAGCATGTTCCAGACCATTAAAGACCAGCTGGAGCAGAGGACGCGGATCCTGCAGGCCAACATCCGGTGGCAGCAGGAAGAGCTTCACAAGATCCAAGAACAACTCTGCCTGGTCCAGGACTCCAATGTCCAGGTGATGTGCCTCACAGGCTGGCCTCTGTTCTCCTTAGGATACACTTCTGTTCAGGAAGGACATCCCCCCCCAAGTCCTTGTGCACTGTGTTACAGAACCCAGTATGCTTTAGGAAGGACCTGGAAACTCCTACAGACAGATCACATGAAACAAATCCACCCGGGGCCTTAAAATTCTCACAGTGTCCTCTTCCTCACACCTCACTTCTGTGGGTGCATTTCTGTTTACTGTCCCTCCTGAATTTCCTTTACAGAAATGATCCTCTGGTTTCCCTGCCTAGATGTTCCCTTGGTCATGGTTCTACCTCCCAGGACCTCTATAGCTAGGTTTCATAAACCAGGCCAGGTCACTGCAGAGGGAGCTGCAGAGAGCTCTGCTGTCTTCTCAGACAGAGGGGGAGATGAGAAGGCATGCTGCCTATTCTGTAGCCTATGGAAGCAAGAGATACAGCTGGTCTGTCACCCTGCCACCCCAATGGTGGAAGTCAGTGGGGACACTCCATAGTCTGACTGCAGTGGCATATGCCATAAACCCAGATTCACTGCTTGGAATTCTTTTAAGGGTCATTTGTTTGTTTGGGGTTTGGGTGTGTTTGTCAGGGACATAAATAGCAGCTCTATCTCAAGGATAAGTTACATGGATTCCCCCACCCTTGCGGGGAGTTGTGCATATTTTAGTTCAGGACTGCTTAACTTCATGAATTTGGGCCCAGCCTTAAACTGCAGATGTCATTGTAACTAACCTTGAGACTGTCTTGAGAGCCCCAAGCATTTACAGCCACCTTAGGCAAGATACAGAGAGCAGAAAGGACAGCTCAGGAAAATGGCCACAGAATTGTCCCCACTGCTTACCCTTCCTTCCACACCAATGCCCCTGAGCATCCAGCAGCGACAGGCACACCATGGTGGGTACTGAGAAGCCATTGCATGGCAAGACTTACATATGACAGTGTGGTTTCATAGGATGCTCACAGAATCCTCTCTCCAGCCATTCTGCTTCCCCGAGTACTTATCAGCTCTGCTGGGAGGTTCAGGGGACCTTGGTGGCACCTGCGGATCCTGTCCTTCTGGCCCCTGCATGGCACTCTTACCAGAAGGGACAACCTAAGATAGACCTGTGCTGAAGTGTGGGGAAACCCTTTTGTATTCTTGCAAGCCTTACTCGGCGGCGAGCTATACTCTCCCTCTGCTGCAGTGACTTCCCTGCCCCGACACGGGTAGACACTGGAGCAGTTCCACAAAATTAAAAGCATGATCATCGAACTGTCAAATTCATAAGAGGCCACTTGTCACTCACTCTTCCCCAAGTGCAGTATTTTTATTCATGTGCAGATCCATAACCTGGTTGCTAGCCTTGAACTTGTCTCACTTCAATTACGTTAATGGAATTTTTATACTAACAGGAAGGGGGGGTTGAAACAGAAAGTGCTAAAAAGCAAGGTAGGCGTATGAGCATCCTCCAGCCCGCCTGGAGCTTTCTGCTTCCTGCCTGTGCCACATTAGAGCGAGGCTTTAAAATAATAGGCAGCAAAGCTATCACTTTTGCTCCCAGCTGTAAAGAACAGGATGTTTCCCCATTAGGGACCCATTTTGTGAACCCCCAAAGCATAGATGTGTGCCAAAACACATATGTACATGAGTTCTACAAGGAGCCATGGGAACCCAGTCCCCCCTGTGTGTGCCTTTCCTGTGGATATCAACTGTTCTAGTACTCTCCAACCTTGGAGATGCCAGGTCCTAAAGTCCAGGCCTCTCTGTGGCTATGTCCTTCAGTGTGCGCACCTCCCTACGAAAACCAACCTCTCACCTCCATGTGCACCGTAAGCTCTCCAGTGCACACCTCCCTTGCAGAATCTATGCCCTCCAGTTTATGCCTCCCTGTGAAAAAAAGGAACCGAGTGTATGTCTTCGTTCTAGAAGCCAAGCCCTCAGTGGACACCTCCCCTGTGATGCTTCCCAGTGGAAGCTAATCCCTCTGTTGCAAGCCTTCTCTGCATGCATTCCTCTGTCCTCATCTTCACAATGGAATTTTCCAAAAGAACATGGAGATCCACAGATAATCAAACCAGAGAACATCTCCTCCAACAGCCTGGCTTCTTGTTTTTCCGCAAGACTTAAATACATCCTAAAACTCCTACCAAAGTGTGATCCTTGGTTTTTTTTTTCTTTTGAAGAAAAAGAAGCTGATTCAACCATAAATATAAGCAAGTAAAAATTACTATAGCCTCCCCGCACCTCTACCCCACAGACCACCAGAGAGGGGAGACAGAAGGATGATAACACATTGGCTATCGCTGAAGCCTGGGGATGATGCCATAGCTACAGGACTTTTCATACCGTTTCTATATTAATTACTTCTGAATGTCCTATAATAATAACAATAATTTGCAAGATTAGGCAGGTATGAAGAGTGGAAAATTACACACAAGTATGACCTATTTGTTCTAACATACTTTTCTTACTTGGTTTGAGGAACTATTTTTTTTTTCACATTTTCTATAAAACTGACCCCAGAACCTTTTGGAGAAGTCCATGAAATTCTTCTCTGTTGTTGATATAAGAACAAACGAAAATCCCAGAGGCATGGACACCTGTGCCCAGAGGCAAACCAGGACCCCCACTCAGTCGGAGTCCTTTACCGCAGCTCAGTGGGCTCACTTCATGGGCTCGGAACTTAAGTGTGTGCTAGTGAGCTCTTTTCAAGTTCGGCTATGAGGAAGTCCTCCGAGATGTTTGATGTTTGCTCCCAGGTGGATGTGAGGGACGAACATCAGTTGAGCTTTGCCGAGAGACCCTGGCACTCCCTCCAGCCAGGAGAAAGTGGCCTCTTGCTTTTTATTTTCTATTATTATTATTTTTAACTGGAGCATGTGCACCCTCTGCTGGTTATTCAAATGAATGCCTCAAAGGACAAATACAACATGTTCCTTTTTTTTAACTGGAGAAATAATATGTGGTATTTTCTATTGTTTTATTAAACTATATACTTTTCTCTGCTCCCCTCCCCTTCTACCCTCTCCCATGGTCTCCATGCTCCCAATTTACTCAGGAGATCTTGTCTTTTTCTACTTCCCATGTAGATTAGATCCATGTATGTCTCTCTTAGGGTCCTCTTTGTTGTCTAGGTTCTCTGGGATTGTGAATTGTGGGCTGGTTTTCTTTGCTTTATGTTTAAAAACCACTTATGAGTGAGGATATATGATGTTTGTCTTTCTGGGTCTGGGTTACCTCACTCAGTATGATGTTTTCTAGATCCATCCATTTACCTGCAAATTTCAAGATGTCATTTTTTTCTGCTGTCTAGTACTCCATTGTGTAAATGTACCACATTTTCCTTATCTATTCTTTGGTCGAGGGGCATTTAGGTTGTTTCCAGGTTCTGGCTATGACAAACAATGCTGCTATGAACATAGTTGAGTACATGTCCTTATGGTACAATTGAGCATCCTTTAGGTATATACCCAAGAGTGGTATTGCTGGGTCTTAAGGAAGGTTGCTTCCTCATTTTCTGAGATATCCAAAGGAGCTGTACCAACTTGCACTCCCACCAGCAATGCAGAAGTGTTCCCTTTATCTCACACCCTCTTTAGCATAAATTGTCATCAGAGTTTTTGATCTTGGCCAATCTAAAAGGTGTAAGATGGAATCTCAGAGTTGTTTGATTTGCATTTCTCTGATGGCTAAGGATGCTGAGCATTTCCTTAAGTGTCTTTTAGCCATTTTAGATTCCTCTGTTGAGAGTTCTCTGTTTAAGTCTGTACCCCATTTTTTATTGGATTATTTGTTCTTTTGATGACCAATTTTTTGAGTTCTTTGTGTATTTTGGAGATCAGCCCTCTGTCCGATGTGGAGTTGGTGAAGATCTTTTCCCATTCTGTAAGCCGCCATTTTGTCTTGTTGACCGTGTCCTTTGCTTTACAGAAGCTTTTCAGTTTCAGGAGGTCCCACTTATTAATTGTTTCTCTCAGTGTCTGTGCTACTTGAACAACATGTTCCTTGATTGGTTCTTTAAAACATCCTTCAGTCTAGCCAAACAGGCAACCAGCTAGCTGTCCAAATATGTGTACCTCACTTGGTGTATAGTGGGAGGGCAGAAGACTAAAGAGAACAAGGGTTTTAATCCTTAAAGAACATACACAGATGGGCCAGCGTAACTTACCAAACTGTTAGCTCCATGACACTAGCAGAGACAGTTTGAGCAGAAAGTTTTGTTCCCTTATCTATTAGCTGTGTCTTTTCCAATCCATACCTTTTTCACATGTCTATATGCCCAGTCAAAGGAGCAGAGATCTCTCTCTTCCATTTGAAGTATATTGTTATTGTCTAGCATTCATTCAACATTTCCTGCATCTTAAGTACTTACTATGCCTTGATTTCACTAATCCCTTCTGAGACTATGTGTTGCCACTGTCACTGGGCTGGCTAGTTTTCTGCCAACTTGACACAAGCTAAAGTCATCTGAGAGGAGGGAACTCCCATGGAGAAAATGCCTATATTAAGATATGGCTGTAGGCCAGCCTTTCTTAATTTGTGATTGATGGGGGAGGGCCCAGTCCATGTAGTTGGGGCCACCCTTGGGCTGATGGTACTGAGCTCTGTAAGAAAGTAGGCTGAGCAAGCCATGAGAGCAAGCCACAGCACCTTTCTCTGGCCTCCTGCCTCCCGCCTCGAGGTTCCTGCCCTGTTTGAGTTCCTGTTCTGACTTCCTTCAGTGTCTGACAGAGATGTGGTAGCACAGGCTAAATGAGCCCTGTCCTTCCCAACTTGCTTTTGGTCACGGTGTTTCAGCACAGCAATAGTAACCCTGACTAACACGGAAATTGGTACCAGGATAGCTGGGTGTTGCTGTGATAGACCTGACCATGTGTTTTTGGAAGGAGTGTGGAAAGACTTTGGAACTTTTTTAATTGGGTTTAAAAAATCATTGAGAATGCAAAGGTTGGTGAGCTTTTCCGTAGGAGATAAGAATGTGGAGAGAGATGCCGAGGACGGAGACCCGGCCTGTGAAGTTTCAGACGGAAGCAGAGACTCTACCAGGCCATTTGTGTGAAGAATCTGTGGTATCTGGTCAGCTGGAGCTGAAGAATGGGCTGTGATTAACGAGAGACCAGAACCACCAAAGCGAAACCTTTCCCTTGCTGGGACAATTAGTTCTGGTCAGCTGGAGCTGAGAAGATAGCGATGATTAAGAAGAGATCAGTATCCCTGAGGTGAAACCTTCTGGGAAGTGTTCCCTTAGAGTCAGCACATGAAGCTGTGTACCAGGGGCAGCAAAGGTTGTGCCTTGTACTGATAGTTGAACTGGTGGTATAAAGTCGTGATGAACAGCTGAGGCTTGGCACATGGGAGGCCAGAAGAGGCCGTTGGTGAAGGTGCAGCCTCAGTAGCAGTTGAAGGCCCATGACTAAAGGGGTTATTCAGGGAAACTGAGGTTTGCTTTGGTGTTTTATCGCAGCAATAGTAACCCTAACTGGCACAGTGAGTCCTATATGAATGAGGAAACCAACTCATTGAAAAAGTTATGACTATTGCCCAAGATCATTCTCAGTGGTGGGACTTTATTTGCAATTCAAGTAGGTCATCTTTAAGGCAAATACAATGCCTATATTATATTATAAGGTAAATACAAATCTCGCATTAACTTGACCCTTAGTCAGCAAGCAAACCATTTCCTACCAAAAGGAATATAGTAATAGGACTTGAGCCTGAGCATTTGCGGAAGCTATGAGATACTGCTCATCCCACGTGCTGGTCACAAAGCTTATGCTAAGACATCGCTGGAATTGTATAAAACACTAATGCTTGAGTGTGTGGGTACTGAATCTGAGGTGATGGGTACCCAGAAATTATTTTTGCTAGACTTGGTGCCACATACCTGTAATCCCAGCATTTGGGAGGCAGAAGTAGGCAGATTTCTGTGAGTTCAAGACTAGGCTGGTCTACATAACCATTTCTAGCCTGGTCTATATAACCGTGTCTAGGCCATCTGGGCAACATAGTAAGACTCTGTCTCAAATAAAAGGGGTGGGGACTGGAGAGATGGCTCAGCAGTTAAGAGTTCTTGTTGCTCTTCCAGAGGACCCACGTTCAGTTCCCAGCACCTATGTCAGGTAGTGTGGAACTCCAACTTTAGGGAATCTGACAACTTCTCCCAGCCTCCATGGGCACCTTCATCACACGCAGACATCTGCACAGAAACACATGCACATAATTAAAAATAATAAAATATTTTTTAAAAAAAAAATTCTCTTGGGTTCTAAAGTAACCAAGAGCCTTCATTTCACAGCTCCTGGGTTGGGATGAGCTATATTTGTAGGTGAAGAGAAAAGAGTATCTGATCCGAACCTGTCAACACAGCCACCTGCTGCCCTCAGGGTCCCAGGCTGGTGGCTCAGCTTCATCTGTGAGCTGGCCTTGGAGCGCTCCTCCCAGCAGCTGCAGGAGGCGGGTTCACCCCTGCCTCTCCAGATCCCCTGTGGCACCGGGGAATGTGAGCCTGCTGCTCTGAGATGGATATATGTTTGTGTTGCCCTGGTTCAGAAACTGCAACTCAAAAGACTGCAAAGCGAAGAGCTTGGAATGGGACACGTACAACAGGAGCCATGACAGAGATTATCAGGGTCCATTTTCAATGTCCAAAGAAGAATTTACATGCTTCTGATTATATTATTATTAAGATTATTAAAGTTGTTTCTTCAGCATTTAGACTCAACTTATAGATCGGATTTTTTCTTGCAACTCTAATTGGGCCTTGAATCCATCACTGCTTTCATTTGATGCTTTTTTTTCTTTAATCTGTGTCCAATTAGTTTACAAACTGAACAATCTACATTGACTACCAGAGCCAATATCAATGCAATATTTCAAATATCCAAAGCTTTCAGGCATCCCGTGTACTCAATACAGAAAACTTAAAAGCCTAGAAAAAAAGACCTGTCAAAACACTTAAACAGCTGTTTGAAAAGAGCTTCAGTTGTCCTTCAGTGTCCATGGGGTTTGATTCCAAAATCCCCAGAGATACTAAAATCCACGGGAACTCAAGACCCTTTGTGACACAGTAAGGCATTGCATAAGATAGGCCCACATCCTCCTGTGTTCTTTAAATCAAGAGTGTCCCACTCACAACCCACAGCTGTGAGCCCTCAAAGTCAACACAAAGTCATAAACTTTACTTAAAACATTTTTTTAAAAATTTGTGACTTGATTGAGTGGTTCTTAAACTCTGTCAATGACAACATCTTGTCCCCCATCACACAAAATAACAGGCCACTCATTAGACGTCTTTATGTGGCCCAAAGACGATTTGGTTTTGTCCAATGTGATCCAGATGGGCTAAAAAGTTGGACACCCCTGCTTTGAATCATCCTTAGATGGTTCGTACACCTCCAACAATCTAAGTGCTCTGTAAGTGTTTGTTGTAATGCATTGTTTAGGAAATGATGCACAAAGCCATGTACAGTTGGTTCAGTACACATGCAACCCTGAGCAGTTTTGATCTGAGGCTGGATAAGTCTAGAGATGGAAAGCTCACAGATAACGTGGATCGACTGTGTACCACAGAAACTGCACTAAATCAGAGTCCTCATGAATACTGATGCATTTTCTTAAACTAATAATGTCTCACAGCCTTAAATGGCTAAGGCAGCTTATGTCACAAAGCCTGATTACAAAACAAGTGTAACTTTAAAGCATGTGGACCTGGTGACACCCTCTGCTCCTATTGTCCTGCCTGGAAGACTGAGTGACCTGCTCTCTGGAAGCAGGGCTGCCCCCTCTCCTTTCAGGCCTGGGTTGAAAGTTCCCAAGAGCACTACAGGTGCAAACCCTGGTCACTGGGCAGAGATTTAAGGCTGGGCATAAGACCCAGCCCTACTCTGAGTATAACATGGGCCATACCATACCCTCTCCCACTGTTAGTAGTGGACCATTCTGTTCCTATGATGTGGTTTCCTTCTCAATGTGACACAGATATGCCAGCTTGGACCTCAGAAGTATATTGGTTTTTGCATATAAAACCTAGATATGGGGGCTGGAGAGATGGCTCCATGGTTAAGAGCACTGACTGTTCTTCCAGAGGTCCTGAGTTCAAGAACCAGAAATCACATGGTGGCTCACAACCATCTGTAGTGAGAGCTGGTGCCCTCTTCTGGCCTGCGGACATACACGGTGTACAGTAACAAATAACTAAATCTTTAGGAAAGAAAGAAAGGAAAGGAAAGGAAAGAGATAAGTCAGGCAGTGGTGGCGCATGCCTCAGGAGGCAGAGGCAGGCAGATCTCTGTGAATTCAAGGCCAGCCTGGTCCAGGACAGGCTCCAAAAAAGGAGAGAGAGAGAGAGAGAGAGAGAGAGAGAGAGAGAGAGAGAGAGAGAGAGAGAGAGGAGAGAGAGAGAGAGAAAGGAAGAAAGAAAGAAAGAGAGAAAGAGAGAAAGAGAGAAAGAGAAAGGAAGGAAGGAAGGAAGGAAGGAAGGAAGGAAGGAAGGAAGGAAGGAAGGAAGGAAGGAAGGAAATCTAGATACAGGCCTCTTTGGTACTAACAGATCACAGTCACTTAACTGTGACCCTCAGGAGGGCAGGGACACTCTCTCTCTCTGGTACAGACAACTCTGTCTTGTGTGTTGGCCACGTTGGCAGCATCACAGACCCATGCTGTCTGCTGCCAGGGGATCATTTTTAGGCATGTCAAGGATTCCTGGCATTTCTCCCTCTTCCCTGGGACAAAGAAGACAATGAAGGTGGACATCTGTGAAGCCCACATGGCCCTGACTTCACAGGCATTTCTCTTCTCTTCCCAGATGTTTCTGCAGCAGCCAGCTGTGTCCCTGAGCTTCAGCAGTGCCCAGCGACCAACAAGCCAGCAGCAGCTGCAGCAAAGGCCTGCTGCAGCCGCTCAGCCCCAGCTCGTGGTTGACACTCCGCTGCCAGGGCAGATCACATCGACCCAAGTCACAAACCAGCACCTGCTCCGAGAATCGAATGTGATATCCACCCAGGTACTGTTCCCTCCTGCACATCCTGTCTGTATCCCTAGGGTACACTCATGCAGCCAAGATGTACTTGATTCCTGCAGCTGTGAAATTCTGGAAACCTATACACCTTTGTCTGGACTAGGGAAGAGTACGCTTGTATGTTTTTATTTAGTTATTATTATAAAGCCATTTTTAAGGTCTGAGCTATATTGTTTTCCTTTCTGTACTTTGACCTGGGCTTTATGCCCCGTACATACCTGTCTTCTCTCGTCACTGCCATGTAAATAGCTACCTATGTTCACTGTCCCTTGCCCCCAGACCACCTACAAAACCCTTTTTTGGTAGCCATTGCCACTCAGTACAAACCACCAGTGAACTCACAGTTTGACCAGGTCACTATGGTAAGTGACACTTGTATGGAGCGGAGTGATGTCCTGAGTCCCTAGCCCTGAGAAATCACAGCATAGATGGCAGACGGTTGCCTCTCCTGACGCCTCTGCATTCACACAAAGGACTCCAGTGCGTATCTGTTCCCTAGGGAGCAACAATAAAAGAGGGGTGTTGTAGACCTCAAGGTGTTCCTCATGCAGTAGAGAATCTGGAAACTGGACCAGTGGGCAGTGCAGGATGGATAAGTAAAGCCATCCCTCCAGATCTGTAGTGGACGGTATGAAACTACTCATGGATGCCAAAACTTGAGGAGATTCCAGTCCATCATATCAAATGATAGAGTGTTTACACACAAGAGATGCATGTATCTTCCTATATAATTTATTTACTTATATATTGATTCTGGGGCTCAGACTCGGGTCTTCTTAGATGCCATGAAAACACTGGACCAGTGTGCTGCATTCCAGACCCCTTCATGTTTTAACTCATCTCAAATGTCCATTTGTTTAATTATGGGCGTTCTGTCTGCATGTATGTCTGTGCACTACATGCCTGGTGCCCACAGAAACCACAAGAAGGGATCAAATCCCCTGGACATGGATTTACACATGGTTGGGAGCTACCATGTGAATGCTGGGAAATGAACCTGGGTTCTCTGGAAGAACAGACAGTGCTATTAACTGCTGAGCCATTGCTCCAGTCCCATAGATGGCTTATAATGACCAATATAACACCAGAGCTATAGGAATAATTGTTATCTAGGGATGATGGGGACAGCTGTGCATGGTCAGTTCAAATGTGATGTTTCCCGAGTACTTTTATCAGGGATTGAAACCACAAATCCACACAGAAGGAAGCTTATTTAATCTTTAAACAAATTAAGAGTTTTGCCTAAAAACACAGCCTTTTAATTTGAAAGCGTCATCAAAACAAAACACAAAACTAATACGTGAGAATGACCAAGGGGATTTTGGAAAAGCAAAAACTGAGGAAAAGTTTACACAGATACTAGAAGATACTGTAAAAACTAAAATCTAAAGCCTTAAGGTGTCACCACAGAAAAAGGTCAGTCAGTGTCACAGACAAGAAAGAGAAATCAGGGCAAGGCCACCCCCTCGTCCACTTATTATTTGAGGCAGTAGATGTTTATTGCAGCTCACTGCATGTATGTCTGTGCACTACATGAGTGAGAGAGAACCGTGAATGACAAAGAAAACCCTCAGTCCCAATGGAGAGAGCAGCAACAAAGGGGTACATATCACAGTGTGTCAGAGGGTGGCATGGGAATGCCAGGGCAGGAGATGGGTTGTAGATTTAAACAGATGGTCAGAAGAGGCCTCCTTGGGAGGACTGTGTGTCAGCAAAACTGGTGGGGGGTGGTGAGAGTCAGCTGTATCACAGCATCCAGTGGAAGAACATTTTGCCAAGATGGATCAGCCTGTGCAAAGGCCCTGGGGCAGGCGTAGGACCAGTGAGGTAGACGGATAGCAAAGAGCTCTTCGTTATGGAAGCAAAATTTGTAAAGAAAAAGAAAACTCTCATTTCAATGGTTCAGTTCTGCTGAGAGCCTGGAACATGAAATGAGATTTTCGGAATCTTGAAGGTGCTTACAATCCAGTGGGGAAAATACTCAAATTAAAAACCGTTCGCTGCACTGTTGGTAGGCCCTACCTTAGAAGCAAGGCAAGATGGGAGTTCTGTGAGCTTTCCTAGAGAGGTGGTCTGGGCTGAGTCTGAACTTTCCCTCTTGTTAACCGATGCTCCAGGGTCCGAAGGCAATGAGAAGCTCACAGCTGCTGCCTGCCAGCAGCCGGTCAGTGAGCACCCTCCCGCCCCAATTCAGCAGTGCGGCCGCCGTGCTTCCGCCAGGCCTGAGCCTCACCACGGCTGCTCCCACCTCTCAGGACGCCAGCCAGTGCCAGCCCGGCCCTGACTTTGGCCACGATCGGCAGCTCAGGTACGAAACCACCCTGTTGAGAGGACAGGAAACTTCCAAGGCTTCCCCAGTTGGTCTCAGTTAAGGTGACAGCAGGGAAGACCTTGGGGTCCTGAAGGTCAAGGATATGACCCATTGTGTGGCTCATAGTACTGCCATAGGGGCCGCAGTTTGGGTACTGTTCTAGTTCATTTCTGTTTCTGTAATTTAAAAAAAAACAAAAACAAAACAAAAACAAAAAAAACTACCATAAAGGAACTTTGTGAGAAAGGAGTTTTCTTTGGTTTACAATTCCAGGTTACAGTCCATTACTGTGGGAAAGTTAAGACAGGAACTTGAAACATCACATCCACAGTCAAAAGCAGAGAGAAATGAACGCACACACGCTCACTCGCTGGCTTGTGCTCACCTTGATCACTCCGCTCTTACACATTTCAAGAGCCCTGTCTAAAGAATGGTGCTGCCCGCAGTGAGCTGGCCACAGCAATTAATTTAAGACAGTCTCTCCCAAGACGTGCTCACAGGCCAACACAGTATAGACAGTCCCTCATCAAGACTCTCTTCCCAGGTGACTCTGGATTGTATCAGGGTGACAGTTTGAAAACTGACCATCACAAGTGCTGACTGACTATACTGTTCCTTTTCTTTCTCCTTTGAAAGGCTGTTGCTGAGCCAGCCCATCCAGCCGATGATGCCCGGGTCCTGTGATGCCAGGCAGCCCTCAGAAGTCAGCAGGACTGGACGGCAAGTCAAGTAGGTTGGAATGGGACAATGACCTATATGGCATGGTCCCAGTCGTGTCTTTTTTTTTTTCTCTAAAACAATGCTCTAGGACATGCTATTCCTGGCAGGGGCACGCCAGGCTTTCACAGGCCTGGTCAGGTGCACCGTGGATGTCCTGCAATGTGTGCTCACAGCCTTCAGGGACTTTTCCCAGAGCTTTCCTTCCACAGCGCTCATGTAAACAGATAAAACCTGGTACCCAGTCTCATGCTCCAAACTGGAACTGAAGGAAATAATGACATCTCACAGGTTGCAGCTAACTTTGGACTTTGAAAAAAAAAGAAAAAATACAGATCTTACAGCCTTCATCCTAGCTGACATCCTAAATGAACAACAGCCCTTTCCCCTTCTTAAAGCTTCTCTCCAACTTCCATGGGTGCTTTACAACCACACTAAGCTTCCCTGCCTCATGTTTCCAGCACTGGTACCCAGGACCAGGAGATGCTACACACAGGAGCTCCCTTACCCTTTCAGAGATACAGCCTCCTTTCCATCTCAGAGCACTGTCTATTATTCTACCCAAATGTCACAGGCAGGGTAATCTACGAGAGTTTTATATGCCTCCTGATTCTAGATAACAGGAAGTCCAGGCAGGTGCTGCCACTTGTTCAGCATCTGGTGAGGAGCTTCTTGCAACATTATTACACGGCAGAAGAGCATTCCCCGGAGAGAGAGTCAGGGTACCAGCTGAGTTCTCTTGTTCTTCTTATAAAGCCATTAATGTCATCATGGGGGCACCACCCTAATGACCTCATCCAGCCTTGATTACTTCCAAGGGCCCCACCTAAAATGACCATAAACACAGAGTTTAGGAATCGAGTTTCCATCCAACACATGGGCTTTGGGGAACACACTCGGGCCAGAACAGCCCCTTTTCCACTTATCACTACTGAGGAGCAGATTTGCTCAGCTCTTGAATTAGCAGTGACCAGGGTTGCTGGAGACAGAGGAGGAATCATTGACATGGTACTGGGAAACAGGCTTTTAAAAAAAAAATGCCTCTAGGTTTTGGTTTCCCTCCTCTTTCATGACAGGATTCTCCTGCCTTGGTCTTAGAATGCTGGGGTTACAGGTGTGTTCTACCATGCCCAGCCTTTAGAAGGGAGGCTGTCACGTGACCCTTATTTGTATAAACACTGTTTGAATTTGAGTTTGAGGTTTATCAGGACAGTGTTAGCTATTGAAGCCTGGTGTGCAAAGCCTCTCAAGTGGCCCCCAGGACTGTCCCTAAGATTTCCTTCTCTGCCTTCTGCAACCCGTAATAGCAAAACTGAGCAGTTTTGAAGCTCGGGGCGTGTTGGGCTAGTTCCATTTATCCTATGGCTTAAGGACACTTTCAGTTTCTTCAATTCCTTCCATCAGTGGAGATCCTGAGCTTTAAAAGGATGGCGTCTGGAAGGCCACACATCTCTTATGTGACTCCAGAGCACAAAGTCCCTTGGCTTTGAATCTTCAAGATGGCCTTGTTGGCCCTGTCTGGAGTTTCCCTTCAGCAAATGGCTAACTTTCTGTGTCATCTGTGCCTCTTAATACTTGACCTCTCTCCCTCTGCCCATGGAATTGGAGCAGGCATGGGCAAACACCCTGTGGGAAGCCATCTTTAAAATTCGCGGCTCTGGAGTTTCCCTTCAGCAAATGGCTAACTTTCTGTGTCATCTGTGCCTCTTAATACTTGACCTCTCTCCCTCTGCCCATGGAATTGGAGCAGGCATGGGCAAACACCCTGTGGGAAGCCATCTTTAAAATTCGCGGCTTCTGGTCTCAATTAGGCAGGCAGGTTTGGATTTTGGTTTTGTGTTGTTTGTTCTTCCAAAATGTTCCAAGTAAGTGGAAAGAAAGATGCTTGGTACCTCACTCTCCAGAGAGGCTCAATTCTGCTGTGAACGAGGCAAACCCCAGAGTGTTTTCCCATCTGAAACTGCCATTTTTGGTCAAACCGACTGTCTCTTCCAGACATGACCTAACAGTTCTCTTCTCCAGGGGGTGTCTAGCTCTGTCTCCCATATACACACAGAAGTCTCTGCAGGGGAAGTCTGGAAGTCCCAAAGCCTGTAACAGATGACCTCATACAGAGAAATGACTTCTTCAAAAGCCAAACACAGAGGGGAATTCCCTGTATTGTCTTCAAACATCATCCTGTTCTTCCAGCCCTTCCCATAAAGGGGTCTTCGTTAATGGACCATATCACCAACATCATTTTTTTAAAGATTTATTTATTTTATGTGCATCGGTGTTTACCTGCATGTGTGTCTGTGTGAGGGTGTCAGATTCCCTGGAACTGGAGTTATAGACAGTTGTGAGCCACCATGTGGGTGCTGGGAATCGAACCCAGGTCCTCTGGAAGAGCAACCAGTGCTCTTAACCGCTGAGCCATCTCTCCAGCCCCACCAACATCTTTTTATGTTGTTATTGTTAGTGTGATAAAGTGCACATAATGTAACATTGCCATCGACATGTATTATAACTAGTTCAGTGGTATCAAGTGCATCTGCACTCTGCACAGCCATTCCCCACCAACCATTGCCAGAACTTTTCCTCTCCCTAGACGGAATCTCTGTGTAATAGCTCCAGTCCCTCCCCCGACAACCCCTGGCAATCACCATCCTTTTCTCTGCCTTTCTGGGATTTTGACTCTTTGGGGACATTTGCCCCTTGGTAACAGACAATTTTCACTTAGCATGATGTTCTCAGGTTTCTGTCCTGTCCTAACTGTGTCAGTACTAAGGTGTTGTGTTCCCTTGTATGGACATATTCATCAGTCAGTGGACATGACACTATTCTGCCTTCTGGCTATTATTGTGAATGATATTTCTACGGGTACACAAATATCTATTTTAAGTGTGTACATTTACTTCTTTTGAATATATAACCAGAAACAGACTTTCTGGATACTATGATAATTCTATTTTTATTTTTCTTGACTTTCAGTTAACAAATGAATTAATGGAATTTGTTATTAAATTTTCTTACATATGTGTGCTCTTATCAATCCCCCCCATTTCCTTTGCCTGTTCTCCAATCCCACCCTCTTGCTGGCTCCTGTCCTCCCCCCACAAGCAGTTTCTGTATAGAAGTGTTTTTTTTTATGATCATGCAATCCTATTTGCCAATTCTTGGAATTATTTCCTGTGGGCCTATCATCCTTTTAAGAATGTCCTTGCTTATGCCTGGCTCTAGAAATGTTTTTCTTTAGCAGCCAGAGTTCCGGTGCTACTAATTATGGTCTTTGATCAATTTTGAATTGATTTTGCTTAAGGTGAAGAATATGAATCTGATTTCTTCTTCTACTTGTGAGAAATCTAGTTTTGCCAGAGTTGTTTTTTGAAAATGCTGTCTTTTGTGCAGTGTATCTATTTTTGACACATTTGTTGAAGGTTTAGTTGGTTTCGTTATATGGGCTTGTATCTGTCTCCTTCATTCTATTCCATTACTCCACTCACTTCTGTCCCAGCGGTTTGTAACTATGGTACTACAGTGTGATTTGAGGTCAGGGTTTGTGATGCCTCCAAGATGGCTCTTTCTGAAACGGACTGCTTTGACTATTTGGGGTCTTCTGTATTTCATATTCATTTTTGGACTTTTTTCTATTTCTGTGAAGGGTAACACTGGAATTTTCATGGTGACTGGGTTGAAACCATAGATCTGTTTTGGTAATAGAGCCATTTCACAGTATTACCTTTTCCAATGTCCTCATGAGTGTGGGAGGTTTTTCTACCTTCTAGCACCTGTTCAACTTCTTTTTCAGTGTCTTAAAGTTTCCATTGTAGATGTCTCTCATTCCTTTGGTTAGGTTTATTATCGGTCATTTTCAATGATTTAAGATTGGTTTATCTAGGCATTTTAAAGCTATTATGAATGAGATTATTTTCTGATTTCTTTTTTGGCAAATGCATTATTGACATATAGAAAAGTTGCTCATTTTTGTAAGTTAATTTTGTGTCTACTCCTTCGCTGAAATTATCTCTCATGTCTAAGAGTTTTCTGGAAGAATCTTTAGTCTTTAAATATATGGCCATGTGATCTGCACATAGGGACAATTTGACTTTATCTTTTCTTATTTGTGTCCCTTTTATTTCTTTTTTATCTTATTTCTCTAGTGGGACTTCAAACACATGATTTAATAAGAGAGGTGTAAATGGTAACTCTTGTCTCTTTCCTGGTTGAGGGGAGGGGTCTTTTCCATTCTTCCCTCATATAGCAAAATAATGGCTGTAGGTTTTCCATGTAGACCATTTATTAAATTGTGCTATGAGCCTTCGATTTCTAATTTCTTCATGAAGAACTATTTCATTCATGAGGGAATATTGAACATTCTCAAAGGTCTTTGCTGAATCTATTATAAAGATCCTGTTATTTTTGTCCTCAAGTATACTTGTGCTCTGTATTACATTTATTGATTTGCATATGTTGAACCACTCTTGATCATGGTATAAGATCTTCTTAATGTGTCCTAAAGTTCACAAGAATTTTATTGAGACTATATGATCTGTATTCAGAATGGCAATTGACCTTTAGTTCTGTCTCTGTCTCTCTCCCTCTGTGTGTGTGTGTGAGTGTGTTGTTATCTGATTTTAGTATCAGGGTAGTACTGGCTTCATAGAATGAATTTGGTAATGTTCTTTCCCTTCATATATTTTTTAGTTTTGTTTTATTTTTTCCCTTTTTATTGATTTTATTGAGCTCTACATTTTTCTCTGCTCCCCTCCTTTCCTCTCACCTCCCTTTAGCCCTCTTCTATGGTCCCCATGCTCCCAATTTACTCAGGAAATCTTGTCTTTTTCTACTTCCCATGTAGATTAGATCCATGTATGTCTCTCTTAGGGTCCTCTTTGTTGTCTAGGTTCTCTGGGATTGTGAATTGTGGGCTGGTTTTCTTTGCTTTATGTTTAAAAACCACATATGAGTGAGATACATATGATGTTTGTCTTTCTGGGTCTGGGTTACCTCACTCAGTATGATGTTTTCTAGCTCCATCCATTTGCCTGAAAATTTCAAGATGTCGTTATTTTTTTCTGCTGTGTAGTACTCCATTGTGTAAATGTACCACATTTTCCTTATCCATTCTTTGGTCAAGGGGCATTTAGGCTGCTTCCAGGTTCTGCTATGACAAACAATGCTGCTATAAACATAGTTGAACACATGTCTTTGTGGTACGATTGAGCATCCTTTGGATATATACCCAAAAGTGGTATTACTAGGTCTTGAGGAAGGTTATTTCCTAATTTTCTGAGAAATTGCCACACTGATATCCAAAGTGGCTGTACCAGCACTCCTACCAGCAATACAGGAATGTTCCCTTAACCCCCACAACCTCTCTAGCATAAATTGTCATCAGAGTTTTTGATCTTAGCCATCCTTACAGGTGTAAGATGGAATCTCAGAGTTGTTTTGATTTGCATTTCTCTGATGACTAAGGATGTTGAACATTTCCTTAAGTGTCTTTCAGCCATTTTAGATTCCTATGTTGAAGTTCTCTGTTTGGGTCTGTACTCCATTTTTATTGGATTATTTGTTCTTTTGATGACCAATTTCTTGATTTCTTTGTATATTTTGGAGATCAGACCTCTGTCTGATGTGGGGTTAGTGAAGATCTTTTCCCATTCTGTAGGCTGTCATTTTGTCTTGTTGACCGTGTCCTTTGCTTTACAGAGGCTTTTCAGTTTCAGGAGGTCTCATTTATTAATTGTTGCTCTCAGTGTCTGTGCTACTGGAGTTATATTTAGGAAGTGATCTCCTGTGCCAATGTGTTCAAGTGTACTTTTCACTTTCTTGTCTATGAGGTCAGTGTGGCTGGCTTTATGCTGAGGTCTTTGATCCATTTGGACTTGAGTTTTGTGCATGGTGATAGATATGGATCTATTTTCATTTTTCTACATGTTGATACCCAGTTATACCAGCACCATTTGTTAAACATGCTTTTTTCCATTTAATATTTTTTGCTTCTTTGTCAAAAATCAGGTGTTTGTAGGTGTGTGGATTAACCAAAAGGCAGAGAGAGAATATCCAAATTAACAAAATCAGAAATGAAGGGGGGGACATAACAATAGACATGGAGGAAATCTAGAGAATCATCAGGTCATATTTTGAAAACCTGTACTCCAAAAAATTGGAAAACTTGAAGGAAATGGACAGCTTTCTGGATAAATATCACTTATAAAAATTAAATCAAGATAAGATAAGCAAATTAAACAGACCTATAACTGCTGAAGAAATAGAAACAGTCATCAAAAGTCTCCCAAACAAAAAAGGCCCAGGACCAGATGGTTTCAGCTCAGAATTCTACAAGATTTTCTAGAAGAACTAATACCAATACTCCTCAAATTGTTCCACACAATAGAAACAGAAGGAACAATGACAAACTCATTTTATGAGGCTACAATTACCCTGACACACAAACCACATAAAGACATTACTAAGAAAGAGAATTACAGACCAATCTCACTCATGAACATTGACACAAAAATCTCTCAGCGTAATCCACCATATAAACAAACTGAAAAATAAAAACCACATGATCATCTCATTAGATGCTGAAAAAGCTTTTGACAAAATACAACATCCCTTCATGATAAAGGTCTTGGAGAGAGCATGGATACAAGGAATATACCTAAACATAATTAAGGCAATATACAGCAAGTCAATAGACAACATCAAACTAAATGGAGAGAAACTCCCAGTGATCCCACTGAAACAAGACAAGGTTGTCCACTCTCTGCATATCTATTCAGTATAGCTCTCGAGGTCCTAGCTAGAGCAATAAGACAACAAAAGGAGATCAAGGGGATACAAATTGGAAAAGACAAAGTCAAACTCTCACTATTTTCTGATGATATGATAGTTTACATAAGCAACCCCCAAAATTCTACCAGTAAACTTCTACATCTCGTAAACACTTTCAGGAATGTAGCAGGATACAAGATTAACTCAAAAAAAATCAGTAGCTCTCCTTTACACAAATGATAAATGGGCTAAGAAGGAAACCAGAGAAACATCACCCTTCACAATAGCCACAAATAGCATAAAATATCTCGGAGTAACTCTAACCAAACAAGTGGAAGACTTGTATGACAAGAACTTTAAATCTTTGAAGAAAAAAATTGAAGAAGACACCAGAAAGTGGAAAGATCTCCCATGCTCTTGGGTAGGCAGAATTAACATAGTAAAAATGGCAAAAACAATCTAAAGACTCAATGCAATGCCCATCAAAACCCCTTCGTATTTTTATGAAACAGTTTGAAGAACATTGACATTAGCTCTTCTTTAAAGACTTGTAGAAGTCAACAGCAAACACATCTGGTTCTGGAATTTTCTTTGTTAGTATGCTTTTAATTCCTGTTTCATTCTTATTGACTGTTGTGGATCTGTCTATCTTGTTTATATATGCTTGATTTAATTTTGGTAGGTCATATGCTTGTAGGAATCTATCCATTTCTTCTAGATTTTCCCAGAGTTTCTTTGTCTGTACTATAAGACTTCCAAGTATTCCCTATGATTCTCTGGATTTAATTGAAATTGATTTTAACATCTCTTTTTCATCTCTAACTACATTAATTTGGTTCGTCTCTCTCTTTCTCTCTTTCGTCAATCTTGCTTATCATTTCATTTGATTAATTCTATGTTCTTTTGGTTTCCATTTCATAAAGTTCTGTCCTAATCTTGATTACCTCTTGCCACCTACTGCTTTGGGGCTTGGCTTATTCTTGTTTTTCTAAGACATTGAGGTACATCATTAAGAAATGTATTTGAAATCTCTGGATTTTTAATGTCATCCCTCATAGCTATGAACTCTCCTCCTAGAATGACTTTACCTGTACCCCAAAGATTGGTAAGTTGTGGTTTTATCTTTATTTGCCTGGTGCCTGGGGAAACCAGAAGGGGCAATCAGGTCCCCTGGGACTGGAGTTGCAGCTGAAAATTGAACCCAGGTCCTCTGGAAGAGCAGGCAGTGCTCTTAATCACTGACCCACCTCTCCAGTCTCCCTACAGTTGTTTTTTTTTTTTTTTTGGTTTTTTTTTTTTTTTTTTTTTTTGGTTTTTTGAAACAGGGTTTCTCTGTAGCTTTGGAGCCTGTCCTGGATCTAGCTCTTGTAGACCAGGCTGGTCTCGAACTCACAGAGATCCACCTGCCTCTGCCTCCCGAGTGCTGGGATTAAAGGCATGTGCCACCACCACCCGGCCTCCCTACAGTTTTGTGTGTGTGTATGTGTGTGTGTGTGTGTGTGTGTGTGTGTGTGTGTGTGTGTGTGTATACACACATGTGTGTGAGCAGGTACCTACAGAGGCCAGAAGAGGTGTCGCATTCCCTGGAGCCAGAATTTCAGAAAGTCAAACTCCCAGATGTGGGTGCTGGGAACTGAACTTGGGTCCTGTAGAGAAAACAGCAAGCTTTCTTAACCACCGACTCATCTCTCGGGCCCCAGGAAGTTTACTTCTAAGGATCCAATCCTTTTACTACTTAGAGAAAAAAACACTACTGAAATAGCAACATCAATAGATTATAAAAGGTATAAAAGTACATTTAAAATCAGTTAATATCACTAATATATCTCTTAACATCATAAAACAGAAAAATTTACAAAACTACGAGTGTTTTCTGAAGTTGAAAATGACTTAAGGCAAATGTGGAAACAGTAAACGAATGAGGTAGAAGGAGGAGGTGGGCAAGGAGGGTAGTGCGGGCTGAGCCAGGAGAGAAACCAGAAGAGAAGTGGAGGAAGGTGTTGAGAGGGGGAGAGAAATCATTTTTAAAAATAAAGAAAAACTTAATTTTCAACAGTGAAAAAGTTTTAAGACAGAAGTAAATGAATGTAAAAAGGTAACTAAGAGTCTTTAAAACAACAGTAAGATGAAGGAAAAATACTAGAACTATAGTACAGAGAAAACCACAGAAATGGGGAGAAAAGAAAGAGAAAAAAAGTGAAGGGAAAGACTTAGCCCATCAATGTAGGGAATGTGTTTTTGGTTTTTTTTTTTAAATGGTCAGGATGGTCAGTGGTGGCACACACCTTTAATCCCAGCACTCGGGAGGCAAAGGCAGGCAGATCTCTGTGAGTTTGAGGCCAGCCTGGTCTACAGGAGCTAGTTCCAGGACAGGCTCCAAAGCTACAGAGAAACCCTGTCTCGTAAAACAAACAAACAAACAAACAAAAAATGGTCAGGTGGTGACACACACCTTTTAATCCCAGCACTCGGGAGGCAGAGACAGGTGGATCTCTGTGAGTTTGAGACCAGCCTAATCTATAGAGGGAGTTCCAGGACAGGCTCCAAAGCTACACAGAAAGACCTTGTCTTGAAAAACAGTCAGAGACAGAGTTAGGTCAATGTATGAAGGGAAATAATAAATAAAAAAATACTTGTGTGTGGTGGTACACACCTTTAATCCCAGCACTCAGAGGCTGAGGCAGGTGGATCTCTGTGAGTTTGTAGCCAGCATGATCTATATAGCGAGTTCCAGATCAGCCAGAGATACATAGTGAGATCCTTTCTCAAAAATGAGTTAATGGTTTAATTAAAAGCATAAAAGATTTTTTTAAAGGTAGTAAAGCAAAACTATCACTAAAACTGTAATAAAAATAAAGAAGATAAATCAAAAGGCAAAAGAGAAAGGGAAGAAGAGGGGAGGGGAAGGGATGGGAGAGGAAGAGAAGGGGAGGGATCACCTGTGAAATACCTTCTTTCTGGGTCCTCAAAAACTGGAAGCTGCCAATTGTATGCATGGAGGCAGAGGTGTTAGAATTTGTGGGATCTTGTCTTTTTCATGGTTTATGGTGTTGTTGAGCTTTATTGGACAAGTGTCCACTGAGGCTGGCTCACTTAAGTGGCTTCTCTTAAAAATGGGGGGAGGCTCTCTGCTGTCCACACTTAACTTTGTACCCTCCCAAGATTCCCAGCCTGTACTTCTCTGGGTGGGCTTCTGTTCTATTGGGGAAGAATCTTCTCCTGGGTATATTAAGAATGAGGAAAGCAACCACAGGCCTGAGAGCTGTACACGTGAAGGACCAGTCTGTCCTTTCTAATAGCCTTGTGTACTGGTTATCCAGCTGTAGATGTCAAATAGTCCAGTGGAACCTCAGACACAGCAGATATGTGTCTCTAGAGACTGGTCCATCTGGGTTCTGCTCTTCATCCCAGGGCTGTTCTCAGTAGAGAAGGTGTGCTTCTGGTCCCACAGTGCAGGGTTGCTGTACCCAATGCTCTCGCTGCCTGAGCCAAGTCTCTGGCCACCTGCCCCTTTCAGCTTGTCAGCATCTAGCTTCTCTTGTTCTCTCTAACTGCCTTCCAGATAATCTCTCTGGCCCTGGGATTGTAGGAGATTAAATCAGGCTCCCTGGTTTATGGATTGCCTCATTTGGGGGAGCCTCCAGGATTACCTCCGTTTTAAGCAGTAAGTTAGTTCCCTCTGAAATCCAGGCATACAGAACGACAAGATGGAATTCCTCCCCACTGCTGAATTGTCCTTTGGAGGAATCAGTCTCACCAAAACCTGTAACTGGACCTGGGCTTGTGAGAGCTGAGGGTTTGTCCTGTGGGTAGGATTTCAGGGCTGCCTACATTATCCGCTTTTGAATGAGGCTTCTGGTCTACCTCAGAGCCACGCGACTGGAGCTGTTTCCACTCTGCGGCGTAGTTCTCAGTGCATCACCCATCCTCTTTCCCCACGCTTTCCAGATCCCACTGCTTATGAATTCCCAAAGTTCTTTCTCTCTTTGGAGCAGACTGTCTTTTCTTGCTCTGACTCTTCTCCCTCACCAAGTAACATGGAGGCAGCTTTTAATCTGCCATCTTACCCAGAAATCCCATGTTTCAATTTTTGAGGCATCTCCATAATGATTTCCATTTTACGCTCTCACCAACATTACACAAACTGTTCAGTTTTTCCACATCTTTAATAACAAGGTTTTTTTTTTTCTGGTACATGTACATACACACAGATATAATGTCTTCAAGGTTACTCATAGTATATGTCAAAATTTGTACATGTAGATGAATGTATATCTTCATCATAATGGTGTGAGTGGATAAATGGATAGCTCATTTCAGTTTTGATTGGCATCCTCCTATTGACTAGTTACAGTATGTATCTTTTGCTTATTGGCCTTTGTATCCTTTTGTCCATTACTTTGTTTGGGCTCTTTGGGTATTATTACCATGTTGTTGGTATAGCTGTAGGCATTTTTTATATATTCTGAATATCAATCCCTTGTCAGATGTACGATGGGGAGAGATTTTTCTCCCACACCCTGAATTACTTTTCTGTCCATGGATAGTTCCCTTTGATGTACACTTTTTCTGACGAAGTCTACTTGACCCATTTTTTCTATCATTGTCAGTAAGTGTTTTTTTAAAGATTTATTTATTTTATTAGGTGGGTGTTTTGCCTGCATGTTTATCTGTGCACCACATGCATGTAGTACCTGTAGAAGGTAAAAGAAGGTTCAGATCCCCCGAATTGGAGTAACAGGTGATTATGAACCACCATGTGAGTGCTGGGAACCAAACCCAGATCCTCTGGAAGAGCAACCAGTGCTCTTGACCACTAAGCCGTCTCTCCAGCCCCTCTAGTTGGTGTTTCTAGTACTATGTTGAGTGTCTCTTTCTCAGAGAATTTGTTCTATCTGTCTTACATGAAACTAAACAGGTACGCACAGAGCCAGGTCATGTTTCCAAGTCCAGACTCGCACCCCGCCAGCAGCAGTGCCTCCACCCCTGTCCTGCTGATGGGGCAGGCGGTGCTCCATCCCAGCTTCCCCACGTCCCAGCCATCACCGCTGCAGCCAGCACAGGCGCAGCAGCAGCCACCGCACTACCTGCAGGTAGGTGAGCAGCAGGGCCCAAGGGAGACCCGCGTGGCTTTGGTGAGCAGAGGCTGAGCTCCACATTCGACTTTTGCAGGGTTTTTTTTTCTTCTCTAGTAAAGAGAACAACCTCAGAGAAGTTCATATTTGGTTAATTTTAATGCTTCATGTACAGTATGAAAATTAAGAATAGGTAAACAGTATGCTTCATTCGATGGTATGCCGAAAATATCTATTTAAAGGTAATTTTTACCAGTTTTGCATCTTGATATGCTCATATTTTTATAAAAAAAAGTAAAAAATTAATGGCTGTTTTTGCCATACTTTTTAGTGCATTGAAGTATAAAATTAAAATACATTTATTTAAAAATACATTTACTACTTTAGTAAATATGTTAAAATGTGAAATAAAAATTTGCTGTGAAAACGGGGTACATTTCACATAGACACTATTCAGAAAGCAGAAAGTACTATCAAGCAAGCATCAAGCACACCAGAGGAGGAAGGGTGGTCTGGCCTGGGGCTTCAGATAGGAGCACTGTCCCTCCTGAAGCTCTCACAGGTCTCCATCCTCCCCTCACATGTGTCAAGGGCACCCTTCCAGCTCATCCTTCACCCTGCCCTGTAGACTTCCCCTAATTAGGACCACCTACTTGCTCTGCTTGGCTTCTTTGAGGCCAAAAGACAGCATGTGGTGGCTGAGACATCTTAAGAACAGTGAGACCCTCAATCGCAGAATGGATAAAAAAAAAATGTGGTACATTTACACAATGGAGTACTACACAGCAGAAAAAAAATAACGACAGCTTGAATTTTGCAGGAAAATAGATGGAGGTAGAAAACATTATTTTGAGTGAGGTAACCCAGACACAGAAAGACAATTATCACATGTACTCACTCATAGGTGGTTTTTTAAACATAAAGCAAAGAAAGCCAGCCTACAGACCACAATCCCAGAGAACCTAGACAACAATATGGACACTAAGAGAGACTTACATAGATCTAATCTACATGGGAAGTAGAAAGTATAAAAAGACAAGATCTCCTGAGTAAACTGGGAGCATTGGAACCTAGGGGGAGGATTGAAGAGGGGAGGGGAGAGGCAGGAAGGGGAGCAGAGAAAAATGTAGAGCTCAATAAATATCATGGAAAAATAAAAAAAAATTATAAAGTGGGAAAAAAAAAAAAGAACAGTGAGACAACATCCTTAAAGACCTGGGAGGTTGCTTGGTTCCAAAGCCGTCAAACCAGCTGTGGTCTAATTTTCAAATTCCCCTGGCTGGACCCTAGGTGAAAGGTGGGTGTCAACTCCAACTTCGCCTTTGTGGATCTCCTCAGTCCTCAGGCCAAGGATGGAATCTGGCACGTGAAACAATGAGGAAGAGAGAAAAGGGGATGGCTGTGAGAACGGGGAAAAGGTCTTAAGGTATCTTCAGCAGCAGGAGTTAAATACCTGCTGTGTTCTAGAGAGGAAACAGAGCCGCAGAAGGCTCTTCAGCCATCCCATCCCCGCGCCCTGGGGATCTCAGAGCCCATGCAGGGTGGTGGGCTAGCACAGCACACACCCAGGCTCTGACTGTACAACGCGAGAGGACGCCTGGTGGAGAAGCCGACCTGGAGAAACGCCCAGAGACATTTCTGGCAGAACCCGACCGTCAGATCACAGACAGCCCAGACAGGTCAGAGATAGGTGTGCTGGGAGGCCTCAGAGGTGGTGCTGGTTATTGGAGAGGGACATTTATTTGTAGGCAAGAGCGGAAAATGAGATCGGAACTTCCAAAGTCGGACTGACTGGTTGAAGATTTTGCATTTCCAATCACAAAGTTACCTTCCAGGGTCTGGAAAATGGCAGTATTTGAAGTAGTCACAGGACCAGGGACATACTTAAGGGCCATACATTTGTCTACGCAGCTTCTTCCCTTATCACAACCTATGTGGGCGTCAGACTCCACCATCCACACACACACAGAGGATGTATACAGATAGCATGTACCTCTGGTTCGGAAACCTTACCTGTGAGGCCCCAAGCCCATTGACCCAGAAGGAATCCCTCTCGTCCTCCCCACCCAGAGTCGACACAAAAAGTCAGAGAGCTTGGCTTTCCCCCATCATGCACTTCGGCAAGCACACAGGCAGGCCTAGCCGTCTGAGGGGAGTCCCAAAATCTGATAGCACCTGCAGCAAGCTTGAAGAATGTAAGGACTGGCCAGCCACGCAACCCCTTTTCTCCTTTTTCCTGCTACAGGCACCAACATCTTTGCACAGTGAGCAGCCGGACTCGCTCCTTCTCTCTACCTTCTCCCAGCAGCCCGGGACCCTGGGCTATGCCGCTGCAACCCAGCCCACACAGCCTCAGCCCCCACGCCCTTCCCGCAGGGTCAGTCGACTGTCAGAGTCCTCAGGTCTCCAGCAGCCACCCCGATAGTGCCCTGACACTGGAGTCCAGATGCAACCAGCTTTACCAATGGAAGGGGGAAGGGGAATAGCCATGGGAAACGGGAAGAAAGGTTTACATGGCTTTGGCACACCCTGTATACATTTCAGAACTCCCTATGGTAGTGTGTCTGGAGTGTGGCACTGGCAGAATGGGGAAAAGAACAGGAATACTGGCCATGATTCCCTTGCCCCGAGGTTCTCGGGCATCCGCTACAGCCATACTAGACAGGAACCAAGTGCCCCCATAAGGGGGTTCCTGCTCTATTTGCAGAGGTGGTACCTCTCGCTGCCTCCAGGAGAGAGCGCGCCAGGTACTCTACCGACTGACACAGGTCCCAAGCCCTAGCTGGCCTTCACTCTCTTGATGGTCTTTCCTTTATAGTCAAGGACTATGTTAGAGGTCTTTGGAGAGAGAGAATAAAGAGATTCTTTTCATTATTTTTAAAAGGTCGTTTTTGTTTTAATTTACACAGCTGCGCACAGGGGAAATAACTTAGGCACTTTCTGGTTTTTTTTTTTAATTTATTTAAACAATAAGGTCTCATGGCTTCACTGGGAGCACACACACAAAAAAACAGCCCACCAATCAGATAATCCTGTTATTAATGAAGTTGCAGAGCCACACCCTTGGCCCAAACCCTGTGGACTGAGGCTCTTCACCGCCATGCCCCACTGGTTGCCATTTTCCTCCCTAAACAGAACACTGGGCTATGCCTGTTGACTTCACCGATAGTAACCATAAGGGTGGACTCAGAGCAAAGCACAACATCACAGCTATTCCAGAATCCCCTAGTGACCTCTAAGACCATGAGGGAAGAGGGTCCACAAGCAGGGCAACCCGGCAGGCTGCAGTCTCCCGGGAAACCAGTCACGTGACGGCCATCCTGGCGAGGCCGCTGCATCTTTCCACATAGCTCCCCTGACGATTCCGAAGATTGGATTTTCCTTTTCAAAATGCACTTTGCTTTTTTTTTTTTGTATGTTTTGTTATGTTGAGATGTTTCTAAAGAGAAGATTTTATGTAATTTTAAGAGGAAGTGTAGTGAATTGTACAGCTGTTGTAATAATGACCTATTTCTATAAAAGAATAAAATTGTACGGATTATGTGTAAATTATTTTGTATCTGAGACACCAGTTCCATTCCCAAATATAAAAGTATAAAGGTTTCCTTGTGTTTTTCTGTGAGTGAAGATTTTGTAATAAATTAACAAGTTTGTACAATTTCCTTTGTCCCTTGTTATATGTCCACACACACACTTTTTTTTTTTTAAATTTCAGGATGGTGGTACACACCTTTAATCTCAGCACTCAGGAGGCAGGCAGATCTCTGAGTTCAAAAGCCCAGACTGGTCTACAAAGCAAGGACAACCAGGGCTACACAGAGAAACCCTGTCAAAAAAAAAAAAAGCCGATGAAAGGATGAAAGCTTTCAAAGTGGTTTTCATGTTTTTGTTGAGCTTTCTGTTACTATAATGAAATAAGTGAGGTGATGAACTTTACAGATATGGGAACATGGGCTCAGAGATTTTAGTCCATGGTCACTTGGCCATGGTGCTTTGGGCCTGTGGCAGCATAGAATACCATGGAATGAGTTCTTGGCAGAGCAGACCTGCTCACCTCAAGATGTCCAGGAAGCAAAGAAAGAGAAAGGGGTCAGTGTCCCACTAAAAGACATACCCCCAAAACCCCAGTGAGCAAACTTTATTCCGCTAGGCCCCACCTGCTAAAGGTTGTGCCACACCCAGTAGCTGAGGTCCAGGGTTTCAATACATGGGCCTTTTGGGGGCCATTCAAGACCCAAACCCCAGTATGGTGGAACACACAATACAATAACCAGTACTGGAATGGAGCTTCTTGAGCTGCATCAGTCTGCCAGTATCCTAAAGTTCAAAGCTTGTGACAGGAAAGCAATGTTTCACTGTAGAAATGATAACAAAATGATGCTGGGAAAGCTCCTGGGAGCACCTCAATCTTGTGAACACTGGAAACCTGTAGCAATGATGGAGACGGGGGCTGGAGAAATGGCTCAGAGGTTAAGAGCACTGGCTGCTCTTCCAAAGGTCCTGAGTGTAGTAGGAGGCTCGGGTCTGTTTTGTTTTTTTTTTTTTTTTTTTTGTCTCAGCTACCCTTGGCTGTGTCCCGCTGCCTGGCTCCTGGTGCCCGGCTAGCTTATACCCAAAATAACCACACGTAAATTGTATTAACTAAATAACTGCCTGGCCCATTGGTTCTAGCCTCTTATTGGCTAACTCTCACATATTTGTTTAACCCATCTCCATTAATGTGTATCACCACTTGACTGTGGCTTACCAGCATGAGTCTAACCAGCGTCCATCTCAGGCAGGAGAAACATGGCATACTGCCTTCTTCCTCCCAGCATTCCGTTCTGTCTATTCTGCCTACCTGATTTCTGCCCTATCAAAAGGCCAAGGCAGTTTTCTTTATTCAACCAATGAAAGCAATCCAAATACAGAAGGATCTCCTACACCACCAGAGTTCAATTCCCAGCAACCACATGGTGGCTCACAACCATCTGTAATGAGATCTGGCGCCTTCCTCTGGCGTGCGGGCATACATGGAGGCAGAATGTTGTATACATAATAAATAAATAAATCCTTTAAAAAAAATGACGGAGACATTCCCCCACCAAAGCATTCATTTGTTGCTCACAATTATACACAATCAGGCTGGATCTGATGAACCCTCACTGCCAACATTTTAGCCCAATGATGTCAGCAAGGTAGGTGTGCCTGGGTATGTGTGAGATGTGCACACATACACACATTGAGAAGGCAAACAGTATGTCTGAGGTCTTGCTCCGTTACAGCCATCTCATTCATGAGGTCCAGCATACTAACATGAGGGTACCCGAGTGGTACTGGTGGTCTCCTCTGAGTGGTTCCAGGTTCTTGTTGTCTTGTTCGAAAAAAATTTGAAGCTCACACAAATAGTGAATTAGCCAGGGTCTTATTCAAGAGCAGAGTAAATACACAGACTAGATACACTGCTGAGAGAGAGCAGTGCGTGCCAAGCAAGATTGCTCTGGGTTAATTTGTGAAGCTTCCTTTTGTAGGCCCAGGAGGAGGGGAGGGAGGAATTAACTGTCAGGGATGAGGAGGTGTCTTTGTGTTTCCATTGATGGGTTTGGGTCATGTAATCCTTGTTCACTCAACATGTTCTTTCTCATGATGCATCTAATTTTTTAATTATACGCGTGCCCAGTCATGCATAGACATGGAATGGTAAATGAGTTCCCCTGAAAGCTCACTCAATGGACACAGGTTGCCTCACTGCACAAGCACTGAAGGTTCAGCCCAGGCGGAGTTGGCTCACTGCCTGCACTTCTAGGACATGTTCCAACATGTGTGACCACAAAGAGGGAGGATTGACTGGCCACTTCATCTGGAGAAGGCTATACACACAGCTCCATGCAGATGGGGATCCCAGGTTGCTAAGCTGCCTGTGAAAACTCCCTGAGTGCCTTAGGAACACTCGGCATTTGGGAACCACCAAGATGGCCACTCCCTTTCCAAACATCCTGACTGCACGGAGCTATCTATGTTCTTTCCAGCGCTCTATCAAGATAGGTCTGCACTTTCACGCTCTTCTGTAAAATGATGATGGCTCCTTTTTGGTTCTCTAGCTAGGATCAAGTTTTGGATACCATGAGGTTGCTACATATGTGTGTCCCATGATTGTTCTATGCCCGAGGGCAGGGATGGGGTAAGTAGTGAAAACAAAATATTTTGCATGTATGAAGAGGAACATTTACTTTTTCAAAGAACTTAAAGTGAACCCTGGTTTTAAAACATGAAATCTGAATGGAACTCAACATTGTCTAAGATTTAGAAATCTGGTTTTTCTAGAAAAAAAATCATAGTTCAATTATAGCCATACTTTAATTGGTGGTTAGACCCCTAAGTGGAACAAGATTGTTAATGGACACAGTGTATTCATTATCCTTAGACTGTCTAGCTGGAAACCATTAAAAGAGGGTGGAGTGTGTTATGCTCCTAATTTAATTTAGCTATGCCTGCATTTTACACATGTTAAGAATTTGGATAAACTCAAAAAACCTCTTATTGTGTAATATTCCATTAAATTCAGGCATCCTGGGAATTGTAATCACTGAGCTCTTCATTCATTACTTTGCTCATTAAATGGCTATTTTGCAACCACATATTTGTTCCAGAAAAACCATGACCTGAGCTGTCTGGAACAGTATAAAAGTCTCTTGGTTCAAGAGTCAAGATTGAGTGTGAACTTGGAACACTTGGTTTAAGATTTTACAAACTAACTAAAATTGTAGCATACTCTGTCTAAATATTGCTTCGTACAAACAACATGGTAAGCTGTTACTGTTGTTTTTAGACGAGGTCTCACTTTGTAGGTCTGGCTGGTCTGGAACTCCCCATATAGATCAGGCTAGTCTGGAACTCACAGAGATCCACTTGCCTCTGCCTCTATGGTTAAATGTATATACAACCACACCCAGCTATGTCAACCAACCATTAAGTAGCTTTTTTTTTCTTTTTCTTTTTGGTGTTTTCAAGACAGAGTTTCTTTGTGTAATCCTGGCTGGCCTGGAACTCACTCTGTAGACCAGACTGGCCTCGAACTCAGAGATCTATCTGCCTGCCTCTGCCTGCTGAGTGCTGGGATTAAAGTCGTGTGCCACTATGGTCCTACTTATTCAGCAGTTCTTAGCCATGACTTTTGCACTCTTGCCAAAATGTCCTGGTAAAAATTTAGTGATATAAAATTACTTTAATTTCTGTTCATGTTGTAGCCTGAAGATCTCAAAGTCAGTCATTAATATCCTGAAAAAAATATCTAATTTGAGTCATCTATAGAAATGTTGTTAGTGGTCAGATGAACTTCATATTATGCAGATAAAAAGCTTTGTTTTTCTGTAGAAATACTCATTAGAAATAGGGTAGGAAGGGAAATTTTCTTTTTGAATTTTAGCTTAATCCATGGTGGGCATGTCTAGTTTATTGACTCCATAAGCTACTCATAATTTTTAGTACAAAATTATGAACTCACAGCCTTTTATAAACTTAGTTTCTATTTAACCATTATTATCTCTATGCTCAGATCATCATCCTGACAAGAGAGAGCTAGCTCCTCTTTTGTTTCCTTACTAAAGTCCATCCAAAACCAGACTCCAGATTTCTCTCTTGAACATCAGAGGCATGATCTATATATTGACTTTTCCCTCTGCCCCAAAGTATGGGATCAACTTCCTTCCTGATATTCTTTTACTTAAAAAAAAAGTTCAATATTAAAATCTGGTATTTAAAGTGAAACTGGGAAGTGATGTTGGGTGATAGTGCTGCTTCAGTTCCCATCGCTGGCTCATTCTATGGGGAGAGAGCTGAAAGTATACACGGCCATGCAATGCTCAATGACAGCCGTGACTGATGGACAACCTGGCTGAAGATACATACCATACAGCTTAGGTCTGTAATAGGCTAAAGCACATAGCTGTGTACACAGTGCAATGTTTGCACAGCAATGAAGACAGTGCATGACATATCTCTGGGAATATGCTGCTTATAAGAGACTCACAAAAGTCACAGAATCACATCGGTTTTGCCTAGCTAATAGATCATATATTGTGCAATATTTTACCTTTCTGATGCAATTCTTACCTGATATTGTCTTTCTCCTAAACTGCCATCTCACATAAAGTTACTCTTGAACTACTGATTTTCATTTCAAATGCTGTCTGTGCCTTTCTTTTCTGGTCCACTATTTGCTGACTTCCTCAAGGCTCCATCTCTGCTGTATCATAGCAACATCCTCCTCACCAGGCTCCTTCCCTTTGGAACCGTTTTCACCACCAGGCTGCTTTCCTTTTTTGTAGCAGAGGAGGGTGAGTGCCTATCAAATTCAGAGCTTGTGTATGTCAGCAAATGTTCTATCACTGAGCTACATCCCCAGATTGATATTTTCATATTCTCTTCACTCCCTTTTTTCCTTCTCCTTCCCTGGATCTACTCTTCCTCCCCTTTCCCCCTCTCCCTCCCTTTCTCCTTCTCCCCCTAACCTCGGATCAGGTCTCATTGGGTAGCCAAGGTTGGCCTCTAGTAGCCTAGAGTAGCCTCAGGCTTAATCTGCTATCCTTCTGCTCAGACTCCTGATTTCCTTTTTAAAATGTTTTGAGTAGTTCTGTTTAGGAGATTGCTTTGGAATTCTCTGGAGCTCAGCCCAGCATTACTGTACCAACCCGCATACCTATCGAGCCCCTTAATGGTTTGCACCCCACGAAGAACTGAGCCTGTCCACGTGTTTCCTCCTAGCCCCATGAAGAAGTTTTCAGAACTGTGAGGTGTGTTTAGCTCACTGTCAATACTCCTCCTCACCCAACCCCTCAGGCAGGCCTCTGACTCACCCAGTAGTCAAGGATGACCTTGAACTCGAGACCTCCTGAGGCTAACTACAAAGTTCTGCACCACCACACTCGGCTGAGAACATTATTTTCTTCTGAGAAAGGAGAGAGAGTGTGCCTGTCTACCCCAAGTCCTGCCTTTGGGGAATTCGTATATACAGCATCCCTTAGCCAAATTTTCTGGTAAGACTGTGGAGTCTCTGCCTGCCTGTCTTTTTTGTCTGTGAGATCCTGAAACGAATAGGCTGTTCGGACTTGTTTGGATTCGGGGATTTTCCCACCATTTAAAAGGCTGGCATTCACGTGGACCTTTTCGACTTAGAAAAATGAGCGCTTTGGTTATGGTCTCAGGGACCTTAGACCTTCTGCCAAGCACATCACCTAATAGATTCGATAAGTGTAGGATCGAATGAATGACTGAATCCGAAAAACAGAAAAGCGTCTTGTTTCCTGGCCCTGCTGTCTGAGGGTACGGATTTAAATCCCACCCAACACCTTCAAACACAGCAGACAGGACGCAGCTCACAGCAGACTTAAGACTGGAGCCTCGACCCCGCCCCGGCCCCGCCCCGGCCCCGTCCCGTGCCGCTCGCTCCGCCTCCGACGCGCTACCTTCACTGCGCAGCTTAGCCTTCGACCTTCTCTCGCCACACTTCCTCTCCCGCGCCTCCCGACCCGGAAGTTATACTTGCGACGCGGCTTTCCTTCCCACAATCCCTCGCGCCCGTCCTTTCCATCTTGGGCCCGGCAGAGTGAGTATGGCGGCGGGGTCCTGGCTCTGAAATCCAGCGCCATCCTCTCCGGGCGCGGGGCAGGCCGGCTTGGGGGATTTGTTCCGCGGTGACCGGAGACTCGGCGATCCGGGGCGGTAGGGCGTGCGCGGACGCAAGGCTCTGGGGTCGCTGGGGGACAGTGGCGGGGCTCGGAGCCGAGCTGCAGGGGTTCCGGGGTCGGGCGTAGCGCGCCGGGAGTGCATGGACTGGCGGCGCCGGCGGTGGACACCCCTGGCCGGATTCTGAGCGGGGGAATCAGCCCGGCCTTTTCCCACTGTCCGCTTAGAGCCTCCCTGTCGCCTGCATTTTCAGATGGCTCCCGCAAAGAAGGGTGGCGAGAAGAAGAAGGGCCGTTCTGCCATCAACGAGGTGGTGACCCGAGAATACACGATCAACATCCACAAGCGCATCCATGGCGTGTGAGTACCTGGCGGCCGGCGTGGCCCGCCAGCCGCTTCCGTTTTCTGGCTGTCACTCGATCATTGCCCAGTAGCCCGCAGACTTGGTGCCATAGAGAGCACGCAGGGTTTGTTTTGCCTTTTTAGCCTTATCGCGTGTCCTTTAAAGGTGTGCAGGGTCTGGAGTGTACGGTTCCGGTTAGGAACTGGAAACGGGAGGTTATGTTTGAACTTTTCAGAACAGTGGAATTTGGAAAGCTTGGTAGTGAACTAACTTCTGTGCTGCAGGAAATAGGCATTGTGAATTGCTGAGCCCCAGTAGGTTTTTCTTCGTCCTCTGACTGCTGGAGATTCGTACTACTGCGGGTCCAGTTGTAATACTGGAAATGCTGAGGAGAGGCGCTTGTGAATTTATCGTCAGTTATATTTACATACATTCCGATCCTGCACTTAAGAGTCTTGGCTGTTGAGTCTCTAGTGACAGATTTTGCCGTGTCGAAATTGTGTCGGCGTTTCTGTGTGTGAATGCTACTTGTGACCCTACATTCCATCCTCTGATTGGGGTATATTGAGCACTGTCAGGCATTGCTTTGAACAGCACAGATAAGTGAGAAAGGTAAGACCCTGCCCTCCCAGGTAGGCGAAAAACAGTTTGAGTTGAAGATTGTATTTAAGTGCCCCATGTGTTGGATGATTCTCAGGGAAAGAGGTGCTCTTTAGAAGCCTTAAAGGGGTATAGGATGTGGGTGGGCATGATTTTTAGGGCATTTGTGCTGTTGCAAAGGCCTATGCGAGGAACTCCAGCCTCCTTCATCCTTTGGTAATATCTTGGTCCCCGTTTTCCAACCCAAACTTGCTTCCTGCTGTCGTCTTCTCCCACTTTCTCTATTTCATTGGTAATTCAGCCCACTGCCTTTAAGTAGTGACAGTAGCACCTGGTTTCCATTCCCTGACCACAATACTGGAATCGCTCAATGCTCCATCTCTTTCCTGGTGTGTCCTTTTTGGTACTTATAATTGACACCACCTGATGGGTCACTTGAATGAACTGGGTACAATAGACCAGCCCCTATTATTCCTAACCACGTTTTTCCAGATTTGTGAGGTGGGTTTGTTGGGACACTGCACATAGGCTGGTGTTGAGTGGAGTAAGCAATTCCATATTGTCTCTCTCAGGGTGACCTGGACAGACAGATGCTATGCACAACTGGACTGCTGTGGTTGGTTGTGGACTTTGGAGTTGAGGTCCTCCTGCCCAGCTTCCAGTGCTGCAGTGATTGGGGGCACCACCACCATGCCCTAGAAAAGTTCGTAGGCTTTGTTGTTTCGTTGGGTCTTAATCTGTATTGTGTAGCTCTGGTTGTCCTGGAACTAGCTATGTGACCAGGCTGGCCCAGAACACAAAAAGATCCACCTGCCTTTGCCTCCCAGATGCTAGGATTAAAAGAACACAGCACCACATCCAACTAGTTTTAGGGTTTTGTACTGAAAGCTTAAAATATAGGTAAATGGCTGCCTCGGTTCCATGGAATGTTCTTGTCCTCTGTGCATGGTTTGCTTGCATGTTTGTATGTGCATCACATGGATGCTGGGAAGCAAGCCTGGGCCATCTCTTCGGTCCCTGGCACTTCAGGACTGCTGTGAGAGTGTTTGTTGTAGTAGTTTATGGATGCTAAGTTGGGAAAGCATGGCATCTTGTGCTAGGATTGTAGAATAGTTAGTACTTATTTCATCCTGTTGTTCAAAGTGTTGATGCTAGTTGTTTTAAGAGTGTTTCTAACTAGTTTTGTTTTATGAGAGCATGCCGTTTATATATTCTGTGTAATTTGATTTTATATCCTTGTGTTTTGAACCTCAGGGGCTTCAAGAAGCGTGCCCCTAGGGCACTCAAAGAAATCCGGAAATTTGCCATGAAGGAGATGGGGACTCCAGATGTGCGGATTGATACCAGGCTCAATAAAGCTGTCTGGGCCAAAGGAATAAGGTACTGAAGTTATATTTGTTAACAATAGCACCAGCTATTCCTTCTACATAGTCTCTGTGACAAACTTGGTTGTTTGGTTACCAGATGTGGCCTTTACTGTAAGGGAGAGAGCAGTGTTAGAGCTTGATGAGATCTGGGAGAGGTTGGGACCTTGAAGAGCTCCATCCGGAGCAAGAGACGCTCAGAAAAAGCAGTGTTTCTTGTGCCATGTCCTATAACATGAAAGGGTTCTCACAGGTTTATCCAACCTGAATGTAAATTAATGCTGAGTTTGGGGAGTCCCCTTTAAAGGGAAGTACATACGAAGATGGAAAAGGGGTACTGCTGCAGAAGGTACTTAATCTTGGGACCCTCTATATAGAAAATTGTCCAACAAGAAACTTAAGAGTGTCTACCTTGAGGGAAGGGGGATGGTGTCACAGGGGCATGGAGAAGCCTTGTTTTTGTTTGTAGGAGTCTGGGGCCTAAGAACACCTAGCATGTCCTGAAATAATGAAGGAAGGAGATAAATCAGCTATACTGCTTCTGAAAGGGGAGAGGAGTGTGCCTTTTGTTTGAATTAATGAGTATTTCTGTTGATGACAGCCATTTTCTGCCCAAGAACAATTGGTTGTTGTGGTGGCTGCCTTGGTGAATCCTGACAAGCATGCATCTTAAGATGGCAGCTTGTTGCTCATTCACCTGGGAATTATTTTCATGGTCAGATAAGTTTTTCAGAACATTAAGAAGCATGAATAGGTGTGAATGCCACTGCTTTCTGAAAGGAAGCATTGACCTTAGCAGCACATTTATATTTTATTAGGAATGTTCCATACCGTATCCGGGTACGTTTGTCCAGAAAACGTAATGAGGACGAGGACTCACCCAACAAGCTCTACACGCTGGTAACTTACGTGCCTGTGACCACATTCAAAAGTAAGCTTCATGCTGTTCTCAAAGCTGTTAAATTATAGCAGGAAATTATTGGCACCTTTCAACCCTAAATTTGTTCATCAAATGTTGGGTGCCTATTTCCAGTGAGATGAGTGGTGGGCAAAATTATCAGACCTTTAAGACTGTCTTAATGTGGGGAAAATAATGAAGTTCATACAACTGTAGTGTGCCAGGGCTCTGAAAGACAGGATGAGTATGGGTGCTGATTGGCTGTCACTTCTGCATTTCAGATCTACAGACAGTCAATGTGGATGAGAACTAACCTACTGAATCTCAAATAAAGTTGGAGAACTGCCTTCAGGTTTTGGTTTTCCTTTTTGTTGTTTGCCCCACTGGGGGAGTTTTTGGTAGTGTTTAGAATAGGGTCTAAGGAGTATTGTTGGGAGTTATTTAACTGCTGCTCTGGGTACTTGGGAAATCGGGATTATGTGACATGTTCTTTTCGTAAAAATCAATTATGTTAGAATTGTGGTTTTGATTTTTCAAGACAATCTCTGTGTAGTCCTTGCTGTCATGGAACTTGCTCTGTAGATCAGGTTGGCCTCAGCATTGCAAGGGCTGGGATTACAGGCATCCACTGCCATGCCTAGCTTGTCTGTTTTTAGCAAAGAAGCTACAGTATTAGGTCTCACATTGTCCCAGCTGTGTATGTTGAGTTTACGACTAAGGATTGAGGTTGTAACTCGTACATGATACTGAAATTTTGTGTTGTCAGTCTCCTAGCCATTTTGCCGACCAGTCCAGTCCATTCCCTGGAATATGCTATATACTCTTAAGACAGTATAAGCTCTTTTGCTTTGGTTCCTCTCTCCACCCCCAAAAGACAGGGTTTTCTGTAGCAGCCTCGATTTATAGACCAGGATGGCCTCAGACTCAGATCTGCATGCTTCCTTAGTGCTGTTTTTTTTTAAAAAGATTTATTTATTTAGTTTACAGTGTTCTGTCTGCATGTGTGCCTGCAGGCCAGAAGAGGGCACCAGATTTCATTACAGATGGTTGTGAGCCACCATGTGGTTGCTGGGAATTGAACTCAGGACCTCTGGAAGAACAGTCAGTGTTCTTAACCTCTGAGCCATCTCTCCAGCCCAGTGCTGTTTTTAAAAGAGTCAGTACAAAAAGAAAGATATTTTTATTAAAAACCTTGGGGGCCAACATTGAAAGCATGGTTTGCACTTGTTTTTGGAAGGACATACAAAGTGAATACAATGAAATATATTAAAATGGTTTCAATTACCAGCATTGAAACAAAATTAGTGCAAAAAAAGCCAAATACAATTGTGCAGACGATGGTTCTGGGATCTTGGTGAGCTTATTTCTTGACCAATCCCATAACCAGCCTGGGGTTGATGTCTCTTGGTTATCATGACATCTTTTTGTCCATCAAAGGGTAAACGCAAAACCAGGATCACAGCAGAAACACTAGTTTCAGCAAAGTTGATAGTCACAGTGTAAAGGGCATTCCACCTCTGTCTGTCCTCTTAAGAATAAATAGAACTGTATGGAGCTGCAGTAATTCTCCGGCCGTGAGTGTGAGGTTCGTTATCCACATACTCAGCTTGTCGAGGTCCCTGTTTTTAGATTGAAATCTGGACAGTGACAACAGTCCAGTCCATGCTTTGGTGTGGTGGGCTCCAGTGTGTTCCAGCAAACTCCTGGCTACAAGTTATTCAGCTTCAGTTCAGGCTGTGGTGGATGGCTCATTTCCAAAGCTTTGAGACTGTACTGGTTGAGCTTGGCATTTTCAAGTTTGGATTTAATGTTGAGTGGCTTTTCAAAAAAGTTTACCAGTGATTGCTCAGTGAGAAGTGAGGCCAGGATATGTTCCAGCGAGACGGTCCAGTCCCCTTCCCCTGCCTCCGGAAAGGCCCGAGGGTCCTGGGGAGTCTTCCCAGTCTCAACAAAAACCGAATCCTGTTCAGGAGAAGGAGCTGAAGCCTGCAGCTCCTCACCACATTCCTGGGAGCAGCTTCCTGAGCTGCTGCTTCGCTGGCCCACTTCTCCTATCTGCAGCAGCAGAGTGGTTACTGTGGCGATGGCTTGGTACAGCTCGTTTTCCTCTGGATCTTCATGGAACATACTGTACAAAGTTTTACAGAACTGGATAAATTCTCTCTAGAATAAAAAAAGCCAATAATACAGCATGAGGATGGAAAGTATACCTTTTACATTATCAGAAAAGCATGTAGCATTTAACTTTTGTTCAATAGGAGCTCCCTGTTTTAAGACTGTCCTGCAACCTCCTGCCTCACCAGCAGGTGCATACTGCTAGTTTCTGGTCCCATGAGCAGAAAATAAGAAAAGGCTTTAGGTGATGTTGAAGTATGGCCTTCATGCATACCTACTCATACTTCAGTCAAACATGGTCCTAAAGCCTCCCAGTATGTGGCATGAAAAAAACATGTATGTCTTAGACAGGAGCATTCCTAACTTAAGCCTGCATTTCTTATGTTAGCAGAAAGATCCTTTCCTAATTAAACCTGCCATTGTTTAGCACTTAAGAACCCTCCCTGTTCTGGGAAGTGATTAGAGGCATGAAGACTTCCATCATTTTGCAGCCTCCTGTTTAAGAGGTGACTTGATCACAACACTGGTCTGGGAAGTCATAAGATTTATGGTCTCAAGTTGCCAAAATGGTTTTTTTTCCCAGAAGTCCTTACCTGGCTCATTTTGGGCAACTCTTTTTCTGTTTTATCCTTTTCTTTGGCTAAATCCTTAATCATCTGTTTCAGTTGTTTCTGATAATCAATTGTGTCACCTTGACAAAGGGAAACAATAGTTTAAAATCCATGAAAGCAGTAAGATTAGGACAGTAAGGGAACAGGGGCCCACTAAGAAAATTTCATATAAAGCAAAAAAGCAAGAGGCTACATTTTTATAACTGACTACATGAGACCTTCCTGTTAAGATCCTAGAAAAAGATCAAAGCAGCAGAAGGGACTTTGAGGCAATCAAGCAATGCTAGCCATGAAGGGAGAAGGGGGGTGGGCTCCTAGGAGCAGGTGGTGAACACAGATACTTGCCATTGGGTTTACCCAATACCAGGGGTCTTGATGTTGACAACAGAGGATTCTTCAGTGGTGACTGACTGTCTCTGTCATTTTCGGTGAGTGCTTAAAAAAGAAGTATTAAAATTGAATATATTTTCTGTTTAACTGGCAAAGACTATGCAATCAGTTCCAATATTGTAAAGAGCCTGTAAAGCCAAATGAAGTAGGTGGATTCTGTTTTATAGAAATGTGGGCATAAGCATATAAATTCATATGCAGATAGTGCTGATGTTGATCTGGGAAAACACAGCAAGCCCCTTCTAATACTATGAATAAACTTATCTTGATAATGAATTACAGTGAGTATATAATCAGTATATTTAGATGGTGTAAGTGGGGGCTCTTGGTGGGAGAAGGGTGTTGAGAGAGTCTTTACATAGCCCTGGCATTTCTAGAACTTTAAGAGATCCACCTGTCTCTGGCTTCTTGCATAATGTAGGGTTTTATTATTTTTGTTTTAAAGTAGTGCTGACTTCCAAACAGCATCACACTGGTGTTTTTTCATTTTTCAAGACAGGGTTTCTCTGTGTGGCTCTGTCTTGCAAATTCCTTTGTGGACCAGTTGACCTCAAACCACCTGGCCCACACTGGTTTCTCTGAATTGCACTAAAAGTAAAACATCAGAAGTTCCAAACATTGCTAGTAATAAAATGGTTCAATTAGTTTGAAAAATTTGGCATTTCTCAAAAATTTAGGTAAATGGTGGTTCACACCTTTAATCCCAGCAGAGGAAGGCAGATCTCTTAATATCTACATCATGAGCTCTAGACCCAATATCAGAACAAAAATGTCTTCAGGTAGGCAACAGTTAGGAGCACAGGCTTGATTCACAGCACATTTGTTTTATATGATGTGTGTGTGTGTGTGTCTATGTAAATAACTAAACTCCAGTCCCAGGGGATCTGGCCTCTAGGCAGCAGGCAAAAATGCCTATACATTTTTTTAAGGTTAAACCCAGAATTTCCACTTCTGTATAGTCTACTTGGGAGTATGGAAAATTTTCATGCAAAACTGATAGCAACACAACCACAGCAGCAGTGGAGGTCATAGCCACACAGTAGACACTCCTGGCCAGGACTGATTGTACAGCATGGACCAACTGAACACAGTTATCAGCAGAAGCCAGACAGTAGTGGTACACACTATAGCCACTTAAAAACATGGAATAGGCAACAACAGATTGCAGAAAGCTGCAGGAACATGGGATGGTCCAGGGCAGGGGTGTTTTTTTTTTTAGGATAATTGACAGGTGATTATTAAAGTCACTACACAGCCAAGGAACCACTGGACTCCTTAGTAGTAAGTTACCAAGGTGGACAAACATCTAATTGTAGAAGACTAGAACTTAGGATAAAATTAAGGTGTGATTTAAGAAACTTGCACAAGATGGCCCCAAACTATTTGGGATGGCAAACTAAATTGGCCTAATTTTAGGCAGTGGCACCTGAGTCCAAAATAAGGAAAATTATGAAGCCTGGCTAGTAGGATAGTGAAGAAGCCTGTCCTGAGGAGAACTGTGTACACAAGCCACTAAGATGTCCTGGAACAACCAGTACAAACTGTAATAGAGAACACTGACTCAGTGGGCTACTGCACCAAAGCCAGCAACTGGATGTGCTGTCGTGACGAGCCCTGAAGTAAAGACACTTGTCCAGTAGAGGCAAAATAACAACATGGTTTTAAACTGTCAATTTTGCAGTCTAGAGTCACCTGGAAAATGTGTCTTAAGGAATAGAATTAACCTGGCTAATGGACAGCCATTTCTGGGGGATTTCTTAATTGAACTAACAGGTGGGAAAATTCACTGGGTAGTACTATTCCCTGAGTTTGAGGTTGTTCCCATAAGTGGGAGAGTGAACTGAGCATTGGCATATATTAATTCATTGCTTCCCTTTCTTGTGGCTGTGATGTGACAGCTATGGGTTTCTGTCACCCCACAATGATGGCCTAAAACCTGGAATTGTAAGCCAAATAAACTTTTCTCCTTAAGGTGCTTTTGACTGGGTGTTTATCACAGCCACAAGAAAGATTTGGTCGGCCAGACCCAACCCCACCCCCAGTGCATCTAATTTCAGTCTGGTCTTCAGGGGTCCAGGAAGCAGCTACCCCATCTTTTTGTCTTTGCTTCCTGAGTTGTTGATGTCCTTTCACTTTTTCTTTTTAACCCAAGATAGGGTTTCTGTGTTTATCCCTGACTGTCCTGGAACTCACTCTGTAGACCAGGCTAGCCTTGAACTACTGAGGTCCTCCTGCCTCTGCCTCCCAAGTGCTAGGATTAAGGTCATGAGCCACTACTGCCTGGCTTCACTTTATTTTTTTAAAATCTAAATTTTTAATTCATTCCCCTTCATACGTTGATGTACTGTTGTTTATACATTTTGGGCATTACTTGACACCTTTTCCCCTTCCCCTCCTTTTCCTGTATGCTGTATTTTTAATAGTTTTTTAGTCCAACATAAAACACCTCATGCCTTTTTCATTACTTATTTTGTTTTCAAACTTGCTCCTTATTTAGAAGTTAAACTTTCCCCTATACTTTTCTGCTTTTTTTTCTTGATTTCTTGCTCTTTTCCCCTTCAGTAGCAGCTTCCCTGCCTCTACCTGTGTTTTCCTTGCTTCTATTAAACTGCTTTTCTTCTGTCTTTCCCATATTCCCACATTTACCCTAAATAATTTCATGACAATTTACAGTATTACCATTTTCCATTCTATAGTCATCAGTGGTATCTTTGGTTTTAACTATCAGGTAAGACATGGTCATTGCACATTCATCCTGTTGAGAAGGGGGCTCACAAGGTCCTAGCCCTTCCTGAGACCCAATGGGCAGTTAACGGTTGCTAGAGGAGGAAGAAACATTTCCTTCATAGTCAGGTGTCTGTACCTGCAAATAACCTCTCATCTCAGCTCTGCTTACTGAGTGGTCAGAAGAAAAAGATAAACAGGAGTGGGAAGGGCTTATATTATCAAATGATGCACATGTATGGAAATGTATAATATTACGTATACTCTATTAAAAACTTAATATAAAACATCTTAAGTTCTAAATGCTTTAAAATGATCATTACTTCTAAGAGCATAAAGACAAGCTGATTTAAATCTGGGATCAAGAAATGTCAGTAAAAAGCCAGGGAAAGAGTCAGCAATGTAGTTAAAAAACAAGGAAATTTTTGAAAGCAAAGAGGAGCTAGGGAAAGGGCTTCCCATGCAAGTAAGTATAAAGACCCAAGTTCAGATCTTCAGAACTCGTGTAAAAGCTGAATATATTGGTACACATTTATAGTCCCAATGCTCTTATGGGGAGATGGATGTAGACAAGAGAATCCCTGGAAGCTTTGTACAGACCAGCCAGCCTGATAATAGTACAAAGCTGCAAAGAACACTGACCCCTTTGGAACATGGTGAAAGATGAGAATGAACACTCGGTCCTCTGACTTCCGTACATGTATGCGCAGATTTTAAAAAAAATGTTGGGAATGAAAAAGATCAAGACCACCCACCAACACAAAGGAAAGCATACGTGACCAATAAGAAACATCAGGGATGGAGGACAAGGGTGATGAAATACTACAATCAAAAGGTTTGAAAAAGTATGACCATGGGCTGGAGAGATGGCTGCTCTTCGAGAGAACTTGGGTGCTAATCCAAGTACATATGTGGCAGCTCACAACCATCTAGTCCCAAGAGATATGACTCCCTCTGGCCTCTGCAAGTACCAGGCATGCACGTGGTGCAGACTTAAATGTGACACACTTCAGAAAACATGGTAATTACAACTCAAATATAATCAAGTGGCCAAAACCTTAGAATTTATTCATTTAAATTATAGCAGGAAATTGGCCAAATCTAAAGAAAGGGCATCCAGACCTAATGGGCATTTAGAATTCAAAATACAGTAAGATCAAAGAGTTCTGTTCAGTCATGATATCAAAAAGTTCCAAGGAATATTAAAATCGGAAAGGAAAACCCCAACTCGACAAAAGCAGAACTGCTTTTCTGGACCCCTAAAAAGCCAGGAAAAATATGTGAATATAGTCCATGTCCTAGGATTATTTGCTGACAGAATTAATAAAAATGTCTATATTACTGAAACCTACATGTTTTAGTGCAGTCTCCATCAATGATTCAGAGAGATGTATCACAAGACCTGATCTCAAATTTGCTACATAGCCATAGTATCAAAAATAGCACGACGGGGGAGGGGGGCATGACACAACTTTAATACCAGCACTTGGGAGGTAAAGGCAGACAACAAATCTCTGAGGCCAGCCTAGTCTACAGAGCGAGTTCCAGGACAGTCAAGGTTACTCGAAAAACCAGCAACAAATCCCCAACATGATACTAACACAAAAACAGACACAAAGACCAATGGAATAGAATAGAGGACCAAGAAATCCATGCAACTATATCCAACCTATCTTCAAAAAATGAGTCCAAAAATGCACGGGGGAGGGCAGAGTAGAGTCTCTTTAATAAATGGTGCTGGGAAAACAGCCTGCACAAAATTGGCCTTGTGTTAAAGCAGAGCCCAAAATGACTTTCTTACCTGGTGGGATGTGAAGCCTGTATAGCAGCTTAATCTTCTCATTCATTTCTCCATTGTACATAATGTCTGCAAATTCAAGAAAGAGACCCGGTACAAATGAATCCCATTAGTCATGGCTTCAGCTCAGAGTGATGCCCCTGCTTGTTGCTCTTAGTACCCTCAGCTCAAATGCACCCCATACTAGAAATGACTGAAGTGCAGGATAACCTCATGACTTTTCAAAGATTTTGGCTTATGCACAGCAAACTATGACCACACCTTGGTATCTAGGAGAACAGGTCAGTGGCTTTAAATATGGAGAGCCAAGTCCCTCTCCTCCCCGAAGGACAAATAAGGATGACCCTAACAGGAGCCTGTAGAGCAATATTTTAAAATCATGGGATAATTATAAACACATTGTGTGGATCTGCCTAGCAGCAGTCCACCCCATCTGTCCACAGATAAATGCCAAACCTTACAGTGAAGACCTGAAGAGTCATACCTAGACAGCTTACGAAGGCTTTGAACTCCATGAGCTGGTCCATGTTGTCATCCAGGAGCCTGAAGGTTCTCTCAGCGAGGATCTCTGTGTGGACTCCACAGGTCCACGGAGATACCAACTGGAACAGGTGTGCAAACTGCCGGGCGTCAATGCGGTACTGCTCAACATAGGGCCTGCTGGGATCATGGCGCAGGGGCATGGGCCTGGGGTGCTCCCAGTAACAGCTCATCATGTGTGCTCTCTTAAAGCATGAGGGGAGAAAAAACTGTTACACAGGGCCATGAGTGCCTCGGGAGGTTGTGCACTTAAAGCTGTTTTGCCTCAGAAAGTGCTGCTTATTGAGAGTGACAGTGCTGCGGGACCAGACAGGTGAACACCTCGCCAAAGTCAGCAAAGCCTGGAATTAAGAAAACATCCCTCAACAGGAAGATGGCTACGATCTTGTTATCTTTGCCAAAGGGAATATGAATTTTGATTTCATTACAAAAATTTTAAAATTTTTTACAAAAAATTTCTTTGTGATAAAGTATACATGACACAATTTATCATTTTATGCAGTTTTAGAAGTGTAGTTCAGTTGATGGTTTTAATTATGAGATATTTTTATTATTTGCACTGAAAATGGCTATTTGAGATTCAGAAAGGACACATGGATTTACAGAACATGGAAGGAGTCGGTAGTGCAGGCTGCCTGTAGGTCAGGGTGATGAAGGTTTGAAGCACAGAGGTAGAAGTCTCTATTTTCTGAATTCTTACCATGTGTATATTAATAACTTTTAATTTTAAAAAAAAAAAGTGGTGCATTCAAGTCCCAGGAACTCATTAAAAACTAAAGCAATGTGTCCATGGTCTCAACTGGAGGGAAAATCAACATTACATGTCTGGCCTCAGAAACTCGAAGGACTACTGAAGGTCAATAAAATAAATGCTATCAAGCACCAATCCTTTCTATGTGGTACTAAGGACCAAGTTCAGGGGCCTGCCCATGCAAGGGGTGCTGGCTAGTTTTAATTGTCAACACAATCCAGAACCACGTGGGAAGAAACTTAAGAAATTACTAGATCAAGTTGGGGAAGAGGGGCATGTCTTGGTTGTTAATTGATGTAGAAGACCCAACCCATTGTGAGAAACATTCCATAGCCTGAGGGTTCTGAGAAGAGCAAGCTAGCTACAAGCAAGCAAGCAAAGATCCGTTTGTTTTCTTTGCTCTTGATTGTGGATGCGATGTAATGTGACTGGCTGGTTAAGTTTCTGCCTTGACCTCCCCAGAATAATGAACTGTAACCTGGAATTAGGAGCTAAACAAACCCTTTCCTCAAATGTTTGGGGGTGGGGGCAGGGGGTCAGGATATGTTGTCATAGCAATAGAAATAAAACTAGAAAAACAGCTACTGTCTGGGCGACATTCCAAGCCCCCCTCCCATATTTATGTGTGTTTGTGTGCACACAGAGAACAATTTGTGGATACAGGCTTTCTCCTACCACAGGTTTCTGAGGAATGAACTCAGGTCTTCAAACCTGGTGGCAGGCATTTTTTTTACCTGCTGAGTCTTTTTGCCAGCCCCTAGTTTTGTTGTCCCACTATGTAGCCCTGCTTAGCTTCAAACTCCCGACCTGCCTCAGCCTCTCATTTGCTCAGGTTATAGGCATGCACCACCATGCCCATTCTTCTTTAATTGAAAGAATATTTAAAGTAGTTGGTCAGAGACCATGGCTGTGAGTCCTGTGCATACGGAAGGAGGAAATAAAGTGAGGATAACAAGTTCAGTTAAACCTAGTGAGTGATTATAAAACAGGATGAGGATATTTCTGTGTAGCCTCTATGGGAACAAAATTCTGGTTCAAAGGGCAAAAGATGCACTTAAAACTCAACCACAACCAGAAGACAGTATGCCCACATGACTTGACCACTAAAGTGCCTCACTATACAAAAGCTAAACTCAGTACTTGGAGACAGGCAGGTGGATATCTGTAAGTTCCAGGCCAGCCAGGGATACATAGTGAGTTCCTGGGGGTGGGGGGATGAGGGGGTAAGAAAAATAACACTGGCAGGCCTTTCTCAAACAGTATGCTCTGCAGGGTGGCTGATGTAACAACCTGTAAATTTACCCAAATACCCAAGAATTGGAACTCTAGTTTGCTATACTATTTTCAGCTAAAAATAAAACTGGGCTCCGGAACATCAGAACACATGCAAGAGGCAGTATCTGTTGGCAAAGTGTTAGGGTGAGAGATTAAAATTAAAAAAAAAATAACTAATTGGGTAAATTGTACATGCCTGTAATCCTATCTACATTAGATATAGGAGCATCTACCAAGCTAGAAGCCACCCTGGGCAACTTAAACCCACTTCAAAAGAATTTAAATTAAGTACCCTAAAAAACCAACTAGAAGACATGATATAACAATGATAATAATAGTGAGGATTATGCAGCACAAGGAAGTGTTGACCTCACCAAAGGGAACTAGATGACACAGCCGCAGACCAACCACACAATATAAAACTGATACCTGTGTACTATGAGGCCATTTCAGACTAGCCACTGCTTCTCTACTCTGGACTAGGAAACCACGCTCACTAGGACTCGCAGAGCAGTGGAAGTCAAACCACAGCACAGCATTGCTGCCTCTCCACCAGTGCACAGCTGTGTGCACTGCACAAGCCCCATCAGGCTGTTATGGGATCATGCTAGCTCCTTTCATGTGCCAGCCAGCCTGAGGCTGGACCCCAAAGAAGACCAACACACACACACAAGAGGCACGTATCTGTTGACAGTGTTAAGGTAGGGTTTTCTGATTAAAGAAAGTTGGTAAGCAGCTCTAGCTTCTGCTATCAAAGAAAAAAACATATGGCAGGCCTCCTTAAGCAACCATTAGCCTTATAAGAAGCCACTGGGCCCTCTGGGCTAGGACCTGGCCCATTGCCCAGGACTCCCCTCCCCCCAGATTTCCTACCTTGAATAAGTCGTAGAGTTCATCAAGGTCTTCAGGAAGAATGGAGACTTCTGGGATAACGACACGGAGCTTAGGGAAAGAATTAACAGAGATGGAGTAATACCCAGGTGTGTACCCCTGCATCCCTGGGATCATCAGAGAGTGGGCAGAACTCTCCTTCCTAGTGGGGGACTCATGCAGCACCCTTGTCTCAGTAGCATCAACTCCTATAGTCTTTCCAGTTAGTTTGCCTTCAACATCTTTCTAACTTGCACATGTTCTGAGCCAACATATTAAGTTCTAATGGAGATGAGAAAACTGAGGTTCAATATAAGAACACTTAACTGCAGCCCATCTGCCTGAGCATCATAGTCCCTACTCCATCTCCTACTAAACCACAGCCTTTACCCCTGTTTTATAACCATGGAAACTGAGGCTCCCAATAGTTCACAATTGACTCCTAAAATTTCATCACATTCCATGTGACACCGTGGCAGTTTTTAGTTCACTGAGAAAGAGGGAGAAAAGGAAGCAGTACTCGCAATCAGCTCCATCCCATGAACCCCAAGGAGGTGTCCTCTGCTCACCACATTCTGCTTGGTGGTGTCCTCATGACCTTGCAGGACCCTGATCCTGTGCTTGCATCGCAGGTGCTCGATCTGCTCCACAGACTGGTTCCCAAATTTCTGCACAGACACAGGCCTGCTGAGTATAAAGCTAGCAGGAAGCCAGCAACCCTCCCTCCACATCTACATCCCAGGCACACTTCTGCCTCCAACTAGCAAGAGTCTTGAGGGATGGAACAAGGGCTCCTGTACCTCATAAGAGTCCCGAATCAGGTCAGCAATGTCGGTCACTGGATAAGGCTCCTGGTCATCTGAGAAAAAGGCATGGTGGCTGCCAATGGGGGGCCCCGGGCTGTCTTCATTCTTAATGTGATCTAGAAACCTGAGCACACCCCCATAGTTAAAGCCCACATCTACCCTCATCTGGAGATCGCATGGTACAGGAGTATAAGCACACGCTCAGACTCTAACATTTGGAGCAGGGCAAGGCACCAAACACTACGGTCACTCTAGCAGAAACAGCCAACAAACCCAAAAGTCAGGCTTGCACATTGCTAAGCCTTGAGACTCCCCAGTGAAGGAAGCTTCCACTGTGCCTGTGTGGCTTTAAACTTCCAGCATACTCTGAAAAGAAACATCTACTTGTCTGCCAGACACAGGGTCCAGCCTCAACCTTGTGTTCATGTGGTGACCTCCAACATGAAATTATTATGTTGCTATTTCATAACTAATTTTGCTACTGTTATGAATCTATAACGTAAATATCTAATATGCAGACTATCTATTTGACCTCCAAAGGGTTGGGGACCCACAGGTTGAGAACTGATGCCCCATACATAGTACGTGACACTTCCAATTGGCAACCTATACATGCATCAGCATTTCCTGTTAGTCCTCAATTCTTAATGGTGTGTAGCATCTTCTTGGAAGAAAAAGCACTTAGGACCCTATACTCTCTGAAATCTTATTTCGCAGAAAGAATGACAGAAGATGGTATTGCCACATGACACTCATTCTGGAGAGACCACAGAATGACAGGTGCCAATGGGGCAGTGTGGAACAGAAAGCTTCCACAGATGTGGCACACATATTGTGGCCTCCCTCTGTGGTCGTCCAGTGGTCCCAGCTGCAACCTACTTCATTCCCCACACTAGCCACAGGAGGAAGTAGGCAGAGCCCACCTGCTGAGGATCATCAGGGCCTGTCCATCATCCTTGCTGCTGCACAGCTCCTCTGCGTTGGCTTCCAGCACGGCTAGCCCCAGCTGGAAGATGGCCTTGATCCCGTCGTAGAAGAAGCAATCGACGACATTCACAGCACTCTCCAGGGGCATGATGCTGAGGAACAGAGTCAGGAACCAGGACAGGGAGATGGACGCCAGTGCCGAGAGGTCGTTCATGTGCTCCGCCAGCTCCGGGAGGTGCTCCTTGATGAGCTCCTCAAAGACAGACTGGTCCACCTGAGCCCCTGCCAAAGAGAGCAGGAAGCTCAGGCGGGGAAGACTTGTGCTCTCTGGGGCGGCTGAAAGTAAGCTTGCTCTAAACCTTAGTAAGGTGATGTCATGAAACAATCTGAGTCCAGAAGAGGACATGTGGTTAGTTCACTACTTCAATGTAAGGACAACCTTTCCAAAGAAGCAGTGCTTAGTCATCCGGTTATCAATGGGGGGTAGAAGTGAGTCCTAACCCCTAACCCTTACCTCACACATAGAAACACACATTGGAAATGAACCATAGACCTAAAGACAAATGCTCATAATTTAGAACTTCTAGAAGAAAATATAGGAACAAGACAGAATTATCTTAGGATGTAAAAAGTACTAATCATTAAAAACATTAAAAATCCCCTTCTTTGCCAGGCAGTGGCACACACCTTTAATCCTAGCACTCAGGAAGCAGAGGCAGGGGGATCATGGTGAATTCCAGGCCAGCCTGGTCTACAGAGCGAGTTCCAGGACAGCCAGAGCTACACAGAGAAACCCTGTCTCAAAAAAAAAAAAAAAGAAAGAAACACAAAATAAACCTTCCTTTCTTCAAAAGAAACCATCAACAAAATTCAAATGTAAGCTTAACTAGAGAAAACATTTGCAACATACCTGCCTGTCTCAAACCCAAAGAAGCCAACCAGTTTTTTTTTAATAAGCTAAAAATTACCCAGGTGGCAGTAAACACAAACAAGTATGTTCAAAATGATTACTTATATGAGAAATGCAAACTAAAAGCCACATGATAAATACCATTCCCAATACATGGATAAAATGAAAAAGACAGCCCCAGATGTTAACCCGGACACAGCAAATGGAGGCTCTCCCGCTGCTGAAACAAAATACGTAAATGACCCACTACATCCCCTTGGTAAAACTGGTGGCTTCTTGCTGACCTTATAACCCAGCAATCTTCCTAGGGAAAACACCTGGAAGAATGGCAGCAATATTCACTGAACCTCACTGACCACAGGCTCAAACTGAAAGAAACCTAAATTCTCATCAACATGTCTGTATCTGGAATCAATGAAAAGGAAAGCGGGGGGGGGGGGGGCATGAAGAATTTTCTAGATTATTTACGGTGGAAAAACCCACCCTTAGTGGGGGCGGTACCTTCTGGTAGCAGCCCAGATGAAGGGGACTGGAAGAGGAAGCAAGGCCCTTTGCCTGCTTGCCCTCTCTTGCTGATGGCTGCTCCTGCTGCATTCCTTCACTGGTGTCTGCGGCTTCTCTAGCCGTCTAAGACAGGCAGGCTGGCGACTAGCAGCTCTCCGGGAGGTCTCCAGGTATCCAGCCTCACGAACTAGAGACTCCTGGACTCTCTGCTCTCCACTGTGAGACAGTCACTCTTGGACTAGCCAGACTATATCTTATAAGCCAGTCTAATACACCCCCTTAATAGACATCCATTCTGTTGGCTCTGTTCCTCAAGAATGCTGACTAATACAGGACAAGTCAATCATGGCATGAACCTGAGGAGCAACACACAGGAGCAAACTATCTACATACACCATGGCAGATGCTTCCGCAGACCCAAAAGTGTTCCTTCCAAAGTAGGCTAAATTCACTGTAGGTGGCAGAGACCAGTATCAAAGGCAGCAAGAGGGGCAGTGTTCTAAATATTTCATCCTTGCAGTGGTCAAACACACACACAGTCACATAAGGTCACTGCAGCACTGCTGTCACACAGCAACACTCACCAACCAGTGGCTTTGACGACTCTCCTACCAGTGACCCCAGAACTCATTTTTTCCTTGCTATTCTGCACATCATACCAGCTCCCACAAAACAAAGGAAAATGGGGAGTGAGCCAACTGCCCACTCAGGCAAGGAGGAGAGCCATGAAAACAGACAGATGCCCATCAAGGGCACAAATATATTCAAAGTAACACAGCCTCACACACACACCACCCATTCTATTTCTTACTCCTACAGGCTGACAGGCCCTTCAGTTCCTAGGACACAGTCTTCAGATGTATCTTCCTAACTGGGCCCTATAGCCAGCCAGGTACCAATTCTCTATCAGCCTGGTTCTTTTGTTTGTTCCCATACTGACACCTTAATTTTGTTTTTTTGTTGTTGTTTTTTTCCTGTTACATTTATTCCTCTGTGTGTGTGTGTGTGTGTGTGTGTGTGTGTGTGTGTGTGTGTGTGTGTGTGTGAGGGAAGAGGGAGATGAGGGAGGGGAGGGCATGCATGGAGATAAGAGCAACTTGCTGGAATCCATTTATCCATTTCTCCTGCCTAGAGATCACACTCGGGTCATAAGGCTCAGCACACAGCACTTTACCTACAGGGCCATCTTGCCTGCCCTGACACCTTCATTTTCGTTGTTATTTTTGTTTCTTTTGTTTGTTAATACAGGGTCTCTCTATGTAGGCCTGGTTGACCTGGAACTCACAGAAATCCACCTCCTTCTGCCTCCCAAGTGCTAGGGTTCAAGGTGTGCATCACCATGCCCAGCTACCCTAACTTTAAACCACTTTGATGGCTCCTCTGGATTACTAAGAAGTAGCCACCCACCTCCCAAGAGTATTGCCAAACTCAAACAATGCATTGCTTTCTCCACTAGGAGGTTGTGGGGACATGAGATTGTGCACATCCACATTTAAACCATACCAGAGATGGATCTAGCCAGTGCAAGCTGTGCGGCTCTAGGCCCACTGAGACCCTGCTATGATTAGGATATAATTGAATCTTGCCCAGTCTTGGAGGGTCTTGGGTAAGGCTTGGTTTCCAGGGTGGTGTGACTTGGAGGCAGGGCCTAATGAGAGGTGCTTGGGTTTGGGGGACAAGACACAGTTCTCCTGCAAAGACTGAAATAAAAGGAGCAGGTGTGTCCTTACCTAACTCTCTCTGCTTCCTGGTTAGAGATGTGACCACATGCTTCAACAAGCATTCCCACTATGGAGCCCTCACCAGAACTCAACTGTGCAGGTACCCCTTCAACCTTCAAAGCGGAGCTAAACCAACCTGTCTCTTAAGTAACCAGCACCAAGTATTTCCTTATAGCAACAACCACAAAACAAAACAAAACAGAATGGACCAATATAAGTCCAGACAGGAAAGAAAAAAAAAACCTTTTTCACAATCTCCTTCTGTGAGGGTCTCCTCCAGGGGGAAGAGGACATCTGTACAAGTTGGCTTGGTAACCCAGAGGATTGCCACTCCCTTTCCAGGTCACAGCATCCATGCGAAGACACCAGTGTTTCACACTGACTTATTCCTCGGACCTAGAGATTTTCCCTCCCCTCTTATATATTCATCTATTTATTTCAGTGTGCTTGTTTTTCAGTGCAAACTCATTAGGTGTTTCAAAGCATTACCTGTTTTTCTTTATTGCTACAACACAGAGAACTTCCCTGAGTTAAACGATGTGTATGCGTGCAGACTGCCTAAGGGGAGCAGAGGTGGGCTAGAGCAAGGCTGACAGTGACTACCTTCCCCAGATATGGAGGAGGAGAAAGGCAGGCAGTTTACCGATCACCCGGTGGTTGAAGTAATCCGGCAGCATCCGCTCACAGACAGCAACCAGCAGCCAAAAGGCTTCCTCCTCTTTGGCATACAGCAGCAACACAGAGGTTAGGATGTTCATGGACTGCACAGAGGGTCACAGAAGTGACAGTTAGCGTACAGGCTACCTAGTGCCACACAAACATTAAAAACCCACAACGAAGGGGCTGGAGATGGACAAGCACCGGCCTGGCCTACACAAAGCCCTGGGTTTGAACTACCAAGCAACCCACAGGGGTGGAATCTGTAGCTGTAATACCCAGAATTCCCCAAGCAGATTAACCCCCAGAAGTGGAATGGTAATGAGCTACAGGTAACTGAGACACGGCGTTAGGCTTGGGTCAATACAGCTGTCTTCTGTACACTCAGACAGCAGATGGACACACATACACTTTGATCACCCACTGACTGCTGATTCACTGATAGTTAAATCTTATATTTGCCAATGTCAGGGCTTCTAACCCAGTCTTTGGCCGGATTGTTGTTCTGAATTCCCTGGACTTCCACTTTGTGCTTGCTGGCTGCATCCTCCCGCTGGGAAGAGCTCAAAAAACTCTCTGCACATTTCCAGCAGGAAAGTGACTGGCCCAGATCACCCTGTTCCCCCCACACACTGCCACTTCAGTCCGACTATTTCTGCACTGGTCTCAGTACTAATTAGCCCACTCCATCTCCACTGTGCTAGGGAGATGAGCAGCAAGCATGGCTGCCCATCCTAACCTCCACCCCCATGTCCTCCTTGCCAGAGGATCAGCCTGTGTGACTGGACAGCAGTTTGCTGTACTGATTCTGGGAAGGTGCTTAGCTAGATAGCTGGAAATGAGCAGAAACCCAGGGCGATCACTGAACACAGGACGGGGTTCTCATGCCTCCACGCACACCACTTCACCTGGCAGTAGCCAATCTTGGGGTTCCGGTGGGCATAGGCTGTCAGCACCCGCCTCAAGGCAGCAATACCCGTTTCGTTCTGGAAGGCAGGGTGCTCAGGCAGGGAACGGTGCAGGTCCCGCTCTATCTCCTCTGTCACCAGGCAGCATCTGCCCAGCGACTGCTCCACCAAATTTCCATAGTACCCAGGGTGCGAGGCGAGGTCCGTCACAGCGTCTGAGGGTTGGAGAGCAACATTTCAAGACAACATGGTTATCACGATGGTGTCACAAAAGGTGAGGGGCGCGTGAATAAAACATTCTGAGACTTCGTTTCTGTCAGGTGGCCAGGCTCAAAGAATAGTGACACGAAGGGAAGTGGCTTTCCAAGAATAACGTCATACAGAAAGAGCAAGAATAACATCATACAGAAAGAGCAAGGATAGCGTCATACAGAAAGCAAGAATAACGTCATACAGAAAGAGCAAGGATATCATACAGAAAGAGCAAGAATAACATCATACAGAAAGAGCAAGGATAGCGTCATACAGAAAGAGCAAGAATAACATCATACAGAAAGAGCAAGGATATCATACAGAAAGAGCAAGAATAACATCATACAGAAAGAGCAAGGATAGCGTCATACAGAAAGAGCAAGAATAACATCATACAGAAAGAGCAAGGATAGCACCTCAACAGCATTCACATGTAATGGGACGTTTCTCACAGGTAATGGGACGTTTCTCACAGGTAATGGGATGTTTCTCACAGGTAATGGGACGTTTCTCACAGGTAATGGGACGTTTCTCACAGGTAATGGGACGTTTCTCACATGTAATGGGATGTTTCTCACAGGTAATGGGACATTTCTCACAGGTAATGGGATGTTTCTCACAGGTAATGGAATGTTTCTCACATGTAATGGGATGTTTCTCACAGGTAATGGGACGTTTCTCACAGGTAATGGGATGTTTCTCACATGTAATGGGACGTTTCTCACAGGTAATGGGACGTTTCTCACAGGTAATGGGATGTTTCTCACAGGTAACGAACGGGATGTTTCTCACAGGTAACGGGATGTTTCACGCAGGTAACGGGACATTTCTCACAGGTAACGGGAACAGGTAACGGGACGTTTCTCACATGTAACGGGACATTTCTCACATGTAACGGGACGTTTCTCACAGGTAATGGGACATTTCTCACCCAGGTGAAAACAAAACAGCACCTAAAGGATGTGTTCACACATGTTAAGGGGGCCCGAGGACTGAAGCCCACAGCATTTAACAGGCAGTACTCACGGGGACAGCAACCTCGCTCCCTTTGCTCACTCCCCCACCTGCATCTCAATTTGAGAACAGAAACACAGAAGGCATTGGCGGTTTAAAGGCAGGCTTCCATGCTGTCTCTGACGGGCAGTGGCTGGAGCACACTGGGAGGCAGGAGGGTGGGCCACTGCAGTCATGGGCTAGGCCACAGGAGCTTGAAGGAGCACAGCCAGAGCCGAGGCTGTGGGTTGCTACACAGCTTAAATCTTGGACAGGAGAGGGGTGGGACCAAAGCGATGCCAGGGGAGAAAGGGGACAACGAGGGTCACTAGCAAGGGTGGCTGTGAGGAAAGAGCAGGGAGGTTCCAGCCCCAGGGAGGCGGTGTGAGAATGGCTCATATTTGAGAGCTTGGTTAGCTGGACAGTTTAGGAAAGACTAAAAGCTCATGTCAGGCCCAGTTTGTCTCTGTCTCTTTGTCCCTGTCCCTCCCCCTCTTTGCCTACAGCGTGCAGGTTCCACGTGCGTGCTCAGCTACTGCTCCAGCAGCATTGCCTGTCTTTCTGCTGCCAGGCTCCCCAACATGACGGCCATGATTAACCCTCTGAAACTGTAAACTAGCCAATTCAGCTTACTTTATGAGTTCTTTGGTCATGGTATCTCTTCAAAGACACCGAAGAAATGGGAATGGGGACAGGATGCTGCCCAGGCACAGCTTCTTGGAGCCTCACCAGTGACCACAGCACAGCAGGCTCATATGGGGAAGCAGCCCCTGGCTGCGTACCCACAGCACCTGACGGGTTCAGTTCCCACAGACGGCAGGGCCTTCCCTTTGCCTAGCAGGACATAATCATCCCTTATGGGCGGGGAGAAGCCTGGTGCTGGTTCAGCCTGAGTGCGAAGCTTCTGAAGTCCATGTCTCAGCCATCCCTCAGTGAGCACTCTGTGAGACTCCAGGAGAAGGACTGCCATTCTACTGAGTCCAGATGAGGCCATCACTGATGATTCACGTGGTGTTGAAAGGCAAACAGGACAGCACTACAGCCACACCTCGCTGGGGTGCCTTATTTCCAGTGACAGAAACTACACCGAGGGATTCAATTCAGCAAACACAGGTTTTCTGTTTCATCTACATGCACTCTCACAGCCAGTTAGACACATCACTTCCGGGCAGTTCTTTTTTATAGCCCAGGCTACCTTGAACTCATTACGTTATCTGAGGCTGGCCTTTAATTTGCGGTCCTCCTGCCTCAGCTTCCCAGATGCTGGGATCTCAGGGATATACTACCACACTTTATTTATGCAATGCTAGAGGGTTTTTTTTTTTTAATTCTTAGTACTATGGGCAGGCTTACAGTTTTATTCACTTCTTTTATCTTTTGTGGGAGAAGGAGTGAAACAGTCTTGCAGGCTCTCCAGAGCTGAAATTATAGGTGCACCACAGCATCCAGCCATAGTTAAGTTTCCTAAGAAGGCACCATAGCTAACCAAGTCCGCACTGGGGATTTACAGAAACAGTCTGAAGACAGAGGACTTCATCCTCACGCACTGCTCACAGGAAGCCTGTTCCTGAGTCTATTCCAAAGATCACAAAAAGCTTGACTGTGCCAAGGCCTACCTGAGAAAAGCAGCCACAGCCTTCCACGTAAAGACTCAGGGATCCCCATGGCCACCAGCTTCCGAATCTTCTCAGTGCGAAACATACACACGGTCCTGCCGTACTCCACAAAGTGGTCATTCCACAGACTGATTTTTATCTGTTCCCGGGACTGGAAATGGAAACATCTGTTAATGGGCCAAGAAGCCCGTCCACACATAGCAATGGTGTAAATAATGTCTCTGTTTATCAGGGACCGACAGGAAGAGCAGTGGTAACTGCTCACACAGCAAAACATGTCTGTGCCTCTGCTGGGCAGAAAGGATGCCGGACAAGTAACACAGAGTGCCAGACCCTCAGGGGCCTTGTGCAACATCTGTGCAAATAAGATGCAAGGTTCATAATAGGAACTGGTCCATCCAAGGACTAGAGCAGCTCAAACTGGATGGGAGAGAGGGGTACATGGAGAAATGGGGTAAAGCTTGGGGCATTGATGCAGAGCCAACTGCTAAAACAGCACTCGACCCGAGCGATGGAGGGGAGTGAAAGGCACCTGATGTATTTCCTGACAGAGGGAAAACTGAAACCTTACCAAAAAAAATTACCTTCAATAATTTAACAAATTTTATGAGTGTTTTGCCTACAGGCATCACATACATGTCTGGTGCCCATAGACGCCAGAAGAGGGTGTTGGCTCCCCCAGAACTAGAGCTAGGGATGGTTCTGAACCACCATGGGAACTCGGCAGAGAAACAAGCACTTTTAACCACTGAGCCACCTCTCCAGCCCCCATTCTCATCATCAGAAATAAGGGAGATACTATTTCTCTAAAAGTCCTATGAAACTATCCACATGTCAGCGACATTAGGACCTTTCATAAGATACTTACAATTACTTATAATAATTACTGTCTAATATGTGAGTAATGTATCCATAGTCTAGCATTCCCTTCATTTAGACAAGAAATGTCTGAACATACTGTGTAAGGCAACTGAGAAGACTCAGTGTGGATTGTAAAACACTGACAACTGACCCAGTATCTTGGGTGGCTGGGAAGCAGCATGGCTGATAATAGCGCTCAAGGCCACCATTGGGCCTGTGGCTGCACCGTGGCTTCCTACCTCCCAGCCCAGAGACCAGTTTCTAGTTCTTGTCACCAACTATACATGACTTCTGCCTCAGACATTTCCATATTAAAAAAGAATGGCTATATATGAAACAAAAACAGGGGCTGAGGAAATGGATCAGTGGGAGGGCTTGTTCTGCAAGCCTGGGTACACAGTTTGAATCCAGCACCCAAGTAAAACCCAATGATTTCAGTGTTGGAGGAAGAGTAGAGACAGGGTCTCAAGGAGCTTGATGCTCTGCCAGTCCAGCCAAAATGCAAACTTCAGGTTCAATAAGGGGCAAAGATAAACAATGTAAGAGGCATATGCAGACTAGCAAAAGAAAGGCTCATTGCACACCTGGAACCCCACAGGGGCAGTACTGCCAGCTGTGCAGGCCACACAGAGAAGGGCCAGCTCCCCACTGCCTTTCAGGCCCTTCACTTGGTGCTCAGGACGAAAAGAGGTAAGAGAAGTGACGCTAGAAGCTCACCAGCTGCCTAGGCCAAACCACTCCCAAGACCCTGTGTTGTGGGGATTCAGTCAACAGCTTCTGGGGTACTGGCCCTCTGGGTGCGGTCTGAGGTGCTCTGTGTGCACTGGTGAGTGGAGAGAGGAGCATGCTGGCTCTCTTGGGAGGTCAGAGCAGAAGCAAGCAGGTTCACATCTCCCTGGAGCAGGGCAGCAGGGTACTGCGCTTTCCACCGTGTCCGGTGTTCAGTGAGTCTCTGTGCTCCCTTTGAATCCCATTTCCTTTGTAGCCCCATAATGAAGACAGTTCTGTAACTCTCACAATGTCTCTCGCATTAACCCTGTAGAGATGGCTCACAGACCCTGGGAGCAGACAGCTGGGCAACTCCCCCACCCCACCGGAGGCATCTCACTCACCAGGCGGGAGTCAGGACTCTGCCCGCCTGACTGTTGAAAGACGGCAGTCAGGGGCTCAGGGTGTGGCAGTGGGCTCTTTTCCTTCTCTCTCTCTTCGCCATTTTGAGAAGATACCATTTCAAGATCCCCAAACTTGTCACTGCACATGCTTGTTGAATAAAACACAGATGAAGTCTGCAAGGCAAAGAGCATGAGTATAGACAGTATTGTGTATCCTTGAAAAATAAAACATGGGAGCTGGGGAGCACCTGTGGCACAAGCATGGGGACCAGAGTTTGGATATCTGGAACTCAGATTTATTGCTGGGTAAGTGTGGCAGCTGAAGACAGACACAGGGGATCCCAGGGCAAGCTGGCTAGTGAGACTAGCCATATAGGTGCACTCTGAGTTTGACAGAGAGAGCCTGCCTCATTGAATAGGTGGAAAAATGATCAGGATGATTCCTATATCTACCCATGCACACATACATGCACATGTTTACCACACACTTACATAACACACAACACACACATTAAAATTTAATGATAAACCAAAAGACGTTTTCTAATGGAAGTCACAGCTAATGATGTCCCGGCCAACCCTAGGGCATTCTGGTATCTCTCTTAACAGATCACAGCAGCCACCTGAGTATTGGTTCCTATAACTTTGAAAACGGGGTGATACTTGCTTTAAAGTGCCTAAAAACTGCCCCCACCCCCACTTATGGTAATCCCATTACTGCCCTGACCCGCAGAGGGAGGTGTCCCATCAACTCCACCCCAGGCAGGACCTGGACATAGTCAGCTCTCCAACATACAGGTTTCCCCCATCAGTCCTCCTAACCGAGGCACCAACTCAGGACACCAGGGCATCAGAAGTGACATCACACTAACGCACATTGTCCTCACACCCACGGGGCCCATCTTCTGAGGCACTCCTCTTAGAGACCATGGCGCTGGAGGTCAGAGACGGCCAGCGCTGTGAAGGCTCCTACCATGTCGTCGTCACTTGGTGAGCTGTCATAATGCACAGGGTGGTTGGCGTGGACCTGCTTCAGTCTCACCAGGAGGCCCTCTACCAAGTTCTCTCTGTCCTTGAGCTCAATGAACTGGAAGGCCATCTTGCTGCGGATGCTGACAATGATGGGGTTGGGCAGTAGGCTCGTGTCCTCCATCTTCTCAATACTTACTACCTGGAGCAGAGATGGTACACAAAGTACATCAAGAAAGGAGCCAGGCAGGTGCTCAAGGCTAAATCACTTGCAAGAAGAGCTCCGAGCAAAGGCAGCAAAGTAGGATGGCACAATACCCATCAGCACCACAAGGGGGCAGCAGTCCAAGGTTAAGTGGCTAAGTAAACTGGTTTGTACAGATAATGAAGTATTGAAGAGCCTCCAAAAGGAAACTCCAATACATGCTATAATACAGATGAAGCTTGAAGGTGTTAATGCTATCTGGAAGAAGCCACTCATAAAAATATAGATACTGGAGCTGTAGAGATGGTTCAGCAGTTAAGAGCATGTACTGGTCTTGCAGAGGACCCTAGTTTGGTTCCCAGCACCTATATCAGGTGGTTCACAACGACCTGTAACTCCAACTCCAGAGTAGCTAATGCTCTCTTTTGGCCTCTATGGCTGAATGTGAGCACACTCATGTGTACACGCATGCACACATACACACACACATACTTTAAAATGAAAAAACAAAAAAAGGATAAATGCTTTACTATCTTGGATAGTCAAATTCACAAGGGGAGGGAGGGAGACTGAGAGGGCATTAGTGTCTTAGAGGGACAAAGTTTCAAACTGGGGAGATGAAGAAGTACTGGAGATGATGGTGGGCTGGCTGTGTGACGGTATGAACGTCATGGTGCCACTGAAATGTACCGCTGACAGTGGTTAAAAGGATAAGTTATGTTATGCATAGCTCACCAGAAAAAAAAAGCAGATGAGGCATGTTCTGGATTTCTTTTTGAAGAGAGGGTTCACTAATGTAGCCTTAGCTGGCCTGGAACTCACTGTGTAAACCAGGCTGGCCTTGTATTCACAGAAACCTGCCTGTCCCTGCCTCCGGAGAGCTAGGCCCACACCTGACCTGGCTTTCTTAGCTGGCTGTTCAGAAGGCACACGCCAACTGCAGAAGAACAGCATGGAGACCAGAGGCCACTGAGAGAACCATGCAAGGACAAACACACAGGCGCCAGACTCCAGAGGTCCCCATTAGTTGGGGTCTTGGTGCTGTCATGCCTGGGGTGCCTGAAGCCAAAGGACTGAGCTGTTCACATCTGGACATAAACTACGGTTGTCTCTGATCTCCAATAAGGTTTATAAAACTTTACAGTATGAAGGGACCCAACTCGCACTTAATTTTAAATTTTTATCTACAGATCTAGAATTATACATAAGCCAAGGAATTTGCCACTTGGTTCCTGAAGGTGACACTTCTAAGATTCCTTATAGGTTGCTTCTTTCTTGGGGAGGGGGCTAAATGCAGAGAATGCATTCCTAGGACCTTTGGGGAAAGCTTTAAATACTGGCATGCACTAAATTTAACAGTAGCTCCATCAATGAGGAGGAGGTTGGAATACTCTCTTTACCCAGCCCTTCTGGGCAAATTTCGAGCTGCTAGGATACCACCAGAGAGAACCACAGCCACTCCTGTAACCAGAGCCACGCTAGTAGCCAGCCACGCCAGTAATGGGCAGTTCAGGTCCTGCTCCTCGGAAAGCCAGAGGTCCATCTTTAGGCAACAGAGCCCTGGCCTGGGCCCCTCACAGCAGCGTCTTAGATGCTGCGGTTTCATATGCTTTCAGCGTGACCCCAAAGGTTCACTGGTTGAAGCTCAGTCCCCAAGAAGCAGTGTTAAGAGGAAGTTGTGCAATTAAGAGGTGGGGCCTAGCTGAGGTAGTTGGGTCACTAGGGGCATTTCCCTCAGAAAGGATTAACACAGTTTTCACGAGACCCTAATTAGTTATTACGAAGTAGGTCATTGCAAACAGCAACAGGACTGGCCTTGGCTCTCTGTCTCCAGCCATTGTCTGCAATGGCAAAATGGGCACCATTTTGGGCAAGATGTGAGCCCAAACATAGCACCAGACTCTTAGGAACTAAACCGCCTTCTCTACAAGTTTATCTGGCCTTGAGCATTTTGTTTGAACATAAAACAGAGTCAAATACTTGGGTTCAAATGGCACAGGGTGCTTCAGGAGCACAAAGCAAGGCAGCAGGGGTGAGCCCCTAGCTCTACCTCTCTCAGCGGGAGCACAACATTACAGCAGCCATCCTCCCGGCTGGCAAAGCAGATGTAGCTGTCAGAGGTGAACATCCGCCCCGCCGTGTGGCAGCGGCTGAAGGGTGTCCAGAGGGAACAGTCTACCACAGCGTGAAGCCTCTCCTTCCTCGGCAGCCTGAAGAAAGCCCGGAAGAACTCATTCTGTGCTCTGGCCTCCAGGTCCCTGGGGAGAGAATAAGGTGAGTGAGTGTGACCTCAACACCCACTGGCCAGCCTGATAGTAAGGGTGTGCAGACAACGGCTGTGTCCCCAGAGCCTGAGGCAGCCTCAGTGCTCCAAGTTCACAGCCAACCCTTGGCGCAAGCAGAGCACACTGAGTCCACACAGAAATTAGTGCCTGAGCTTGTGGAGTAGGATAAACATTCCCAGGGATGGGACAGAAGGCCTGGACGGTAAAAGCACTGGCTGCTCTTCCAGAGGACTCAGGTTCCATTCCTAGCTCCTACATGGTATTTCACACTTTCTAATTCTAGTTCCAGGGAGATCCAACTCCCCCACCCCAGCACAAAGTATACAGGTGAACAGACATACATGCAGGCAAAGCACATACATACAAAATAAATCTCTTTTTTTAAATTTATTTATTTATTATATATACAATTGTCTGCCTGCATGTGTTCCTGCAGACAGAAGTTGGCACCAGATCTTATTACTGGTGGTTGTGAGCCACCATATGGTTGCTGGGAATCGAACTCAGGACCTCCGGAAGAGCAGTCAATGCTCTTAACCACTGAGCCATCTCTCCAGCCTCCGAAATAAATCTTTAAAAAGAAATAAGCATGCATTGCTGGTTTGGTTTGGGTAAACATGACCACAAAAATGGCATAAAAATTTAAGTATTGGGGCTGGAGAGATGGCTCAGTAGTTAAGAGGTCTGACTGTTCTTCCAGAGGATACTGGTTCAATTCCCAGAGCCCACATAGCATCTTACAACTGTCTGTAATTCCAGTTTTAAGGGACCTGACACCTTCGCACAGACATACACGCCAATGTACATAAAATAAATTATATAAAAAAAGAATTTAAGCATCAGAAAGTCTGATTTCTCTAAGTGTTGGCCAGGATGTGGGGAATCAGCCTTCACACACTGATGGTGGGCTTGTAAAATGATGTGTTCATGTAAGCCTCACAGCTTAAAGGAGACTCACCGTTGATCTAGAAATTCTACTCCTGGGGGTACACAAACAAGAGACACACATACCTGATAACAAGTCACATGGTAATGGTAACCACAACGTGACCCAAATATCCATCAACTGAAGAATAAATAAAATGTGGCACCTATCCTTTAATGGGATAGGTGCTACTCAGCCACAAGACAGGAGGAAGGTACTGATGCACATGGCAAGGAGGATAAAGCTCAAATACACTGAGTGTGGGCCAGACACAGACTACTGCTTGAGTCGGGGCACATGCTGACAGATGCCTTACATCCGGGGACCAGCCGTTACTCCAGCACAGCCACCGTGACAACAGGGACCTGTGTAGCGCTGGCTCCTCGCGAGGATCGTCATCAGCCCACCGTGTCAGGCTGTCCCAGGCAGGTGACATGTTTGGCCACTTGCTTCTCAGATGAAAGGACTCAAGAGTGATATTGGGAAGGACTGTCTTTTTCAGTGAGATTTAGTTTGTTTTTTTTTTTTTTAAAAAAAGCCCTAATGACATAGATGGACAGGTGGACAGCAGTGTGGCAGGGGCTTTGAGGAGAGTATAGGCCAGCATGGCAGAGTAAAGGGCCCTTCTTACTTTAGAGGAAGGGGGAGGTGCTGTACCACATGACTGATGGACAGTCTGTAGCATCGTCTTACAAATTTAGGCTCTCTCTGATTCCTAGCTTGCGTCAGGGAAGGAGGGGGCCGTTAACCTGAGGCTTGTGTGCAGAATCAGCTGTGAGGGCAAGAGGAGCTAGAATCTAGGAAAACAAACTGTCTAGTGGGAGGGCTTTACAGAAAGTTAGCACAGGGCCTCCCAATGCTTCCTCTATAGAAAGGCCAGAGGCCAGCAGTCATGAAGAACAGCTAGCTCAGGTCTGCAGCCGCTGAAGAAGCATCTCTGAGCATGGGTACTGCCCCAGGAGCAGCAGACTCAATTCAGAAGGCTCTAGAGCTAAACTCCACAGACACCTGTGTTAAACTTAGGTTTCATTCCTAAGGCTTCTGGAACTTAGAAACTTAAGAAATCCCAAAACTTAGAGGCAAAGATAGATTGCTTCCTCTCCAAATCCAGAATTTGTTTAGTCCAAACTAGATCCATCCCTCCTAGATCAGAGCAATGTTCCAAAACCAGGTTTCTCTCTCTCTCTTCTCCCATCAACCTTCTAGAATAACTTATGGAAGAATTCCACCTGGGGCTCACAGTCCAACCCTCACGCCATCTGCCACCATGCTCAGGCTGAGTGACAGGCTAGGCCAGCCTGGCTTATTTCTTAGCTTAGCATTGGAGGCCCTCTAGTCACGTCCAGCACAGAACACCTGACTGACCATGACTCGTGTCATCTGGATTAAGAAAGGTCACGTGGGTCCTATGCTGTCAACTTGCCTCACCAGAGACTCTTCACTTCAGGGACTCTGCCTTGTGTAGCCACCAAGACCCATACCCATGGGTCTTTGGGAAATGCAAGAATTAGCAACATAGGCACAGGCTGAAAGGGCAGACACTGTTTCTCCTCAATGCCTCAGTCCACATGTAAGAGTTCCTTCTTAAATATGCATTCACTCAAAACATAACCAGAATTGTCAAGGCCAGAGCCTGGGTTCCCAGAGCCCAAAAAGCTTAGTTCAACCTCCCATCCTGACACCAACTAAAAAACAAGCAATGTGGAAAAGCAGAGGAAGATCATTCAATGTGGCCACATTGCAAAGAGGAGTAGATAAAGGGGTGCAGCGACCCCAAGTCCATCTTCTGGGTTTTAACATAAGCTTCTGAGTTAAGGAGAGGGAAGTGTAGGACAGGCATGCACAAATGCACAGTCCTGGTCTGTGGTCCTGTTGAACACTGTCTCAGTTCCTGTCCTGCAGGGAGCTCTGAAGGAATCATTGTTGCTTGAGGGGACAAGATGGTTGTCAGGACATGGTTATCGCTACTCCAGAGAGCGCCCTCAGTCCTGTGGGTAACGTCCTCACTGTGGAGTGCAGCCTCTACCATGTGAGGCCATACTCTTCCTGGACTCCAAGGCTGAGGATAACAGCCCATCTCTGTGCCTTCAATCAAAGTGGAGAAAAAAAGAAGGCGCATGTCAGGCTCTCCTCCAGCGCTGCCACTGCCGGTCCCTTTGCTTTGGCAGAAGCGGCTTCTGAGAGCCTTTGGCAATCATCCACGCTGGCCCCAAGAGAGCAGGATCAGGCAACATAGGACTCAGAGGTCTCTGCTCTCCAGGAAAAGTTGCCTGCTGTGTCTTCTTCTAGCTGTGCTGCCCCAGAGAAATCCCCTGAGCTGATCAGCAGACAATCTCAGAGCAGCCCAGTCTGTGGGGTCAGGAAGGAGAGGGTGGATCTTCCCGTGGAAGATGCCTCTTCTGTGATGGCTAACATTATGTGTTAAGTTTAAATTACTGTGCTTAAGAGATCTATAAAACAGAACTGTCTCTAACCCTGTGGTTCTCAACATGGGTGTCAAACAACATGGGTCGCCTAAGACCACTGTAAAGCAGATATTTACATTACAACAGTTGCAAAATTACAGTTAAGTAGCAATGAAAATAGTTTTATGGTTGGGGGGGATCACCACAACATAAAGAACTATGTTAAAGGTCACAGCATTAAGAAGGTTGAAAACCACTGCTCTAACCTGTAAGTCCCATGTACCCAAGGACAGATAACTTCCTGAAACACTGGGGGCTATACATGTAAAATAACAAGTCCCATGTTCTCACTTCTGTAAACAAGCATGGCTGCACTGACTGCCCAGGATGTGTGCTTGCTCACATGTAGGCAGGAAGTACGTCAGAATGTATGCTTGCCCCTGATTGGGTGAAGGCAGGAAGTCTGTAGTCTTGAGGGTTCTGCCTTTATAAGCCCATGACCAATGTAATTTAGCCACATGTTCTGGGAATCCCAGCTATGGGCCTGGCCAGTATTTAATAAAGCTTGCTTCAAATTTGGCTCAAAAATTGTGGTCTTACTCTTGCCTGGTGGGGTTACCACTTTCCCAGTTGTCTTCCTGTTCCCAGCATAGGGCCTGCTCTGATCAGATGGATGAGAAGTGGGCGCACGCTCACGCGGGGGGGGGGGGGGCAATGGAAGAGGAGCAGGAAACAGGATGATGGATGGCTTTGTGGATAATGCCAAAAAGGTCTATAGAGGCAGGAGCTTGCCACTGAGAACACACACTCCAGTAACCACTGGGAAGGAAATAGTTCCCACGTGCAACATGACTGCATCCTAGTATTCAACCTGCCAGAGACTGGAAGAGGCTCACGGCTCATTCCCCTCCAAGCTCCCATGCCCTGCCCTCCATACAAAATGGCTGGATATTGGACCAGATCCTAACTTTGGGATAAATACTCTGTTTGGAAATTTCAGGATCAGCCTATCCCCTGCTCTCCCACCGCCCAGACAGAAGCCTTCCTCTGCACCACCACAGCCTGCCTCCTGAGCCCTGAGATGATGTGCTGAGGATCTCTGGTCCAGGTGAGTACCAAGCCTAGTAGTCAGCATTCCTCTCTCCTCCATCAGCTTGATGGAGGATGGCAAAGCACCATCCCTTCCTCCCACTCTCACAGAGCCTGCTTCTGCTCCAACCTGGGGACCCACGTCTCAGTGGAATGACCACAGGACCAAGGTGGACTAACAGGTAACTGGATACTCAGGAACTTCGGCCTTTGCCCCTAAAGGGCACCACTGGAAAGCTGTCATGTGGGAAGGGAAGTGAAAATGGATCAAGGAAAGAGCTGGAAGGGCATTCCAGCTTCTCTGGCTCTAAGTTGGGGAGACTGTTTTCCTAAACTTTAAAATCTGCCTCTAGGCAGGGTGCCAAGGAGCCTGAGTCATTACCTGTTTACACCCACAGGCCTGGTCTCCATGACAAAAGCTACTGATGGGCACTACCCCAAGGACAGGCAACCAGAGCCTTTCACTTTAGAGGAAATCCCTTCCCAGGTAACTGGCAGGTGGGGATGCAAGGTCATGGGTCCAGCCCTGGGCACAGATGGGCCCTTGGACACTCAACTGCTGGCCAGGGTAGAATATGGGTGGAGACTTGGGGACTCCCTGAAACCTGGATGTGAAATGTACACAGTACACACTGCTACTTCTAAAACAGTTTGCTTTCTCCATCTTACACAGTCCAGGACCCCAGTCAGAAGGGCATCACTCGGGATCTTCCCACCTTAACCTACCTCTTCGAGATGCCCCTCAGGCATGCTCAGAGGCTGTCTCCTAGGAGACTCAAGATTCTGTCTGGTGGACAACACTAATGCACACCCCAGAAGGTCAGCCAGCACACACAACACTAATGCACACCCAGGGAGACCGGCGAGCACACACGTGGCTGCATGCAGAACTTCTATGCCAAAGGAAATGTGACTACAGCTCACATGGACAGACAACAAAAGCAATGACCCAACACCCAGGGCCCTGTCATCATGGCTTTTCCATTTTGAAGAGATCTTTATAAGCGAAACTAAAAGGACTCCAACAGCAAACTACTGCAGAGATACAGAGAAGCACGGCAGCAAGGGACTGTTTCTTTTCAAACCGAACTCCTCAGACAGCTGTGAAGACTGAAGGGGAAAGGAAGTATGCAAACACCTGGGTCTGGGCATCAGAAAGCCAAAGATCAGAATTCCGAGGGCCCATCACAAGAGAGGGCAGTACAAATTGTCTCAAAAGGAAACTCTCCCATTATCAAAGATAACCCAATCATGTGAAACTTCCTGGAATTTCACCCAAAAGGGCAGTGAGGTTTGGTGCCTTACTCCTAACATTCAGTCTGAAACGAATGCACACAACAAGAAGGGATGGGAATTCTTCCCGAACACACTGTCGCTTGTGGAACACTCCCAAGATGCTCAGGGAATGCATGTGTGAGAAATAAGGAATCTTCATTTTCTTTAGAGACTGCCAATCGCCGAACACTAGACTGCGAAACTTTGAAGGAACTTAATGCAGGCTGAGTATTCTCTCTGTAAAATGACTGAGACTTAAAGTATCTCATATTTTTGTGTTTTTTTTAAAAAAGGGACATTTGCATAGATCTTATGGGTTGAGCATCCCTGGCCTGATAATCCAAAACTCAACATGCTCTAATGCTGGATTTCAGAGCTTTCAGATTCTTTCCAGTGTTTGACCTATAGCCATCCAAGTCATATATCAAAGCAAAAAACCATGAGATGCAGCCGACAGCCATGCCAAGGAATCTCTGGTTCTGCAGTACCTAGCTCCCTCCCAGGAAAAAGCACAGCTTCTATGTCTTCAACTAAAGAATATGGATAGGAATATTAAAACAGAGAACTAAACAAACACAAAACCAAAGAGGTGGAGCGAGGCTCAGGTGGTGGAGGGCTGACCTAGCATGCAGAGCCCTGATTGCGTACACCTGCAACCCCAGCACTCACGAAGGAGAGGCATATGGACTAGAAATTCAGGATCATCCTAGGCTACACAGGGAATTCAAGACCAGCCGGGATAGACACTTAAGTCTGAAAAACAAAATGTAGTGATTCCTAAAATTTATTGAAGCATAATTACCATAAGCTCTTATTTCTCAAAGGTCACCTTTGTACCTAGGGCCACACTTACCCAGCCATGACCCACAAAGCCTAACCCACAGGCTCAAACTTCTGCGTGTCAGGTGCTAAAGCTGAACCTGTTTAAAGCAACAAATCCAAATGACTACTTCACAAGGTCACTACCAAGTCTTTCAAGTTATGGTCAAGCTAAATATAGACAACGACTATTGGCTCTGTAGTAGAAGTATACTCCTGAGGACAAAAAAGTACCCAAACTAATATAGCTGTCCTGAACAATCCCTCCCAGAAGATTAGCATCTGACCAGAGGACTGGGCATGTAGCTCAGTGGCAGAGCACATGCTTAGCTGGTATGTACATGGGTTTAAAGTCCACCATCATTAAGAAGTGAAATGTCTTCATGTTCCCTGATAAATAGCCCATGTCCACCACAAGGGAGTCCACATTATGTACTGAACTATTTGGAATGAAAGGGAACAGAGACCCAGAAAGCCACGTCTACCACACAAAGGAAATGAGGAATAACGACAGTCATCATTTCTGCTTTGTCTCTCAAGATGAACCACAGCGATGGGGCCTACCAGACAGCTTAGAGGGGACAGACATTTTCATCAAGCCTGACCACATGATGGAGGAGAGAACTGACTCTCCTGTGCTGCCCTTTGGCCTCACACTCACGCAGTAGTGTGTGTGCAGCACACACACACAAACACAAAATGAAAATGTAATAGAGAAGGAAAAGATTAACCATAGATCTGAGTGGCACCACCATAAAAACATACATCTGATACATCGGTCCTCAGTGCTCACAGGATCTGTACCCTTGGGGCCAACCATCCAGCAATCAAATATTAGAAAAACATTCTCTCTGTACCAAATTCATACATTTTTTTCTTAGCATTCTTCCCTCAACAGTACAGTGTGACAATTATTTACATGGCAGTGACACTGTATTAGGTACAACAAGTCCTCCAGAGGTACTGCACAGTATCTGGGCACTTGCACAGGCCATGTGCAAGTCCTATAGTATTTTACAGAAGGGTCTTGCACAGCTGTGGACTGGATGGCCACAGAGATTCTGGAACCAACGACCTAGGCAGATGGAGGAAAACCACGTAGCCAAGGCTATCAAACGCAGAAGCACATGACGGGTGAGCACAAGCGCGGGTCCCCGGAGCAGCTGAGGGGCACCTGGGAGCTGAAGCCCTACCTCTTGGTGATCTGGCTAGGTTCCTGAAGGTCAGGGTCCAAATCGAAGACTTCATTGTCCAGCAGCCTCCGGAGTGTCACATCTGCCAGCTGCTCCATCATCTTAAACACCTCATCCAGGTTCAGAAACATGGAGAAGTCACGCTCCTTATTCTGTGTGGTGATCCGGATGGTGTCCGTGAGAAAGACATTGGATGTCCGCTCCAACTTCAGGATGTCAACCCAAGGGATCACAAGTTTAACTGAACAAGAGAAGGACAAGCCTGAACTACACAGCAGATGATGCCAAAGCTCTCCTTTAGCAAAAATACAAATGTCTTTTGAGCCAGGACAGGGAGACCTGTCTAGGGCCATGTGGGACTGCGTCTCATTCCAGGGGTTTCTCACTGATGTGTGTGAAACTTCCCACGTTACTGGCTACTGCATTGCCCCAAGTGCCACACATCCAGGGAACACCATTCCGGAAAGCAGAGTCAACCATGCACAACTTTTCCACGAATATCCCGCCAGCCATGAGATCCTTAGTAAAGATCTGAAAACGGTTTCTCATTGAACTGAGTAGCTGACAAACACTTCTACCATTTCCATTCACCATGCAATTCTGTCTTCAGGGCTCTGGTCATTTTAAAGGTCACCATTTGTGTCCTCCTCAACAGGAAGTTTCTTAGCCGCTTCTGTGTTTTCACACAAAGTGTCTTACACACACACACACACACACACACACGCACGCACCCCTTAGTTCATTTACACCACCAACTCCAGTTTATTAAGTAACTGACTGTGAAGAGTCCAATATAATGGTCTGCAATGTAATGGTTTGGATATGAAATGGACCTCAAAAGGTTCGCATGTGGGGGCTCGGTCCCATGCTGATGGTGCTATTTGGGGGGAGATGGGTCTTTGGAAGAATCTTGTCCTTCCTGTCCACAGTGAAACGGGAGGCTCCCCTGACACACATTCCCAGTGCCTTGATGCTCCAGGACTCATTGCACACTGTTCCCACATCCTTCCCTCCCTTGCAGTGTATGCTAGCCTGGCCGGAGGCATTCTTATTGTTCTTGTCTGAGGCCCACCATATACAGGGAGCTCACCAGAGATGCTGAAGAGGGGGCCTTGAGCCAACTCCCCTTGAAAGACAAATGCAGAAAAGGAAAAAACACTATATATCAGATTTGTCGCTTTACCTAGTGCTGTGACAGGACTCCCTGCCAAGAGCAGTTGAGAGGAAAGGGTTTATTTGGGCTCAGAGTCCCAGGATACAATCTATGGTGGGAGGAAGTCATGGTGGTGAAGCTGGAGGCAGCTGGTCATACTGCATCCACAGTCAGGAAGCAAAGGAAGATGGATGCTGACGCTCAGCTGCCTACACACACACACACACACACACACACACACACACACACACACACACACGCACGCACACAAACACACACACACGCACACAAACACACACACAGTGCACACACGCACGCACGCACACACACGAACATATTCAGGGTTGGAGAGATGGTTCAGCAGTTAAGAGCACTGGCTGCTCTTCCAGAGGACCCAGGTTCAATTCCCAACACCCACATGGCAGCTCACAACTGTCTATAACTCTAATTCCAGAGGATCTGACACACTCTTCTGGTCTCTGAACACCAGGTATACACACAGTGCACAAACATATACTCAAGTTAAACATCCATAGACAGAAAATAAAAACTTTAGAGAAGAATCTACCCTCCTGTAGGATTATTCAGTCATTAGCTAAGATACTGCATTTTCAAAGCACCTGATAGTCACTACTTGAGTTATGCAGAAATGTTTAAGGGAGGAAAAGGAAGCCTTTTGTAGAAGACAACTATATAATTAACACAATTCTCTGCAAGCATCATTGGGAAGTGGAGCAAGCATGCCATGGAAATATACCCATTTACAGTTTCTCATGGATTCAGGACCAAGTGGCTCTTGGCTCAACCACACTTACGTTCCTTGCCCAGGAAGAAGGAGTAGAAGCAGAGGTGGTTGATGCTGAGGTAGAGCCAGCCCTGGCGGGGCACCCGGCCCTTCCAGCAGCAGCATGAGTAGTAGGTGACCAGCTTCTCTGCCTCAGGGAAGTTGAACCTGGCCTCGAACTTCACCAGGGCTTCTCGGAATTTCTCGGGCTCCTCCTCCTGCTCCGCCAGTCTGCTACTGGTCTCCTCCGCGATCAGAGCCTGGGGCACAAGAAGACACGGACCTGGTCAGCCAGGCAAAAGGTCAACAGAAGGGGAAAGCAGGAAGAAAAGATGGGCCCCAGATTTCCTTGGATGTTTGTTAAAGTAACAGAGGACAAACTGACCCAAAGGATGTTAAAACCAAATCTTGTCCTTGAAATTTAGAGTTTAACATTAATACTCGAATGTCTTCTTGCCACATTTAAAAAAGTTGGTTTAGGCCCATTGAGATGTTTCAGTGAGTAAAAGTACTGCCAACCCGAGCATCTGGGCTTGATCCCCAACACCCACACGATGGAAAGAGACAGCCGACTCCCACAAGTTATCCTCTGGCCTCTACACATACTGTGGCATGGGTATCCTTGCACGCAAATGTAGTAAAAGCACTTTTGCATGAATTGAACAAATATTGATATTAACCTGCACTTCAGTATCTTGCATTCTGCTGAGGGAGAATGGAAAACAAGCCAAGCTTCCCTGAGGTACGAAGTACCTCCACTGCCTCCAGGTATGAAGACACGGACAGCACAAAGAATCTAGGTGAACACCCATGATACAGAATACAAGACACATCCCTTTAAAAGGTCAAAAGTTTGTGGTTACAAAACTCTGATCCCCCATCGTGGGAGCTCACTGCTAAATTCTTCAATTAAAGTATCTTCCTTGGGCTGGAGAGATGGTTCAGTGGTTAAGAACACTGATTGTTCTACCAGAGGACCAGGGTTCAATTTCCAGGATCTACATGGCAGCTCACAACCATCTGTAACATCAGTCCCAAGGGATCCGATGCCCTCTTCTGGTCTCTGCAGGCACAACAGGCACACATATAATGAACTGACAAGCAGATAAAACTATGCATACAATAAATAAGTAAATAAATAAGTACTTTTGAAAAGGCCAGGTGTGGTGGCATATTCCATGCCTTTAGTCCCAGTGCTCAGGAGGTAGAGGGAGGTAGATCTCTGAGTTTAATGGTTTTTCGAGACAGGGTTTCTCTGTGGCTTTGGAGCCTGTCCGGGAACTAGCTCTTGTAGACTAGGCTGGCCTCAAACTCAGAGATCCACCTGCCTCTGCCTCCAGAGTGCTGGGATTAAAGGCGTGCGCCACCACTACCCGGCAAAGAGGAGAGAGGAGAGAGCGAAGCTGCCTCTCCCGATCCAATCTTAAAGAAAGAAATAAAACATCTGTCTTCCTGATTTTTCCAGGTAAGCAGCTATGAAATGTTCACGGGCCTCATGTATTTGAATTAATTTGAAAAATCTAGTTATAATTTGATCTCATGAACACCTATGTTCTTAAAACGAGGCAACTTTACGGTGTGCTGCCTGACCCTTTCGCTACAACTCATCTTAGAAATTAGACCTGGGAAGTGACATCACATGTTTTAAAAAAATAAATAAATCTGAAGGCTAGAGTGAAGAAATGGTTCAGTTGGTAAAAACCCTTGCTGTGCAAGCATGAGCACCAGCCCCCCTGGAAAAAGCAGGTATGGCAACCCTCCCAGGGGTCTCACTAGCCAATCTAATCAAAAACAGAGAGCTCTTGGTGTAATGAGAAACCCTGTCTAAAACCTAAGGGAACTCTAGGTTTAGTGAGAAACCCTGTCTAAAACCTAAGGCAGAGGACTGGCAAGATGGAGGGGGCTGGCTGCCACCAAGCCTTAAGACCTGAGTTCAAGCTCTGGGACCCACACAGCAGAGAGCAACCCTCCAAGTTGCCCTATGGCCTGGGCACTGCTGTAGGAATGTGCTCCCAACAGACGCACATTCAAAGATTAAATAGCTAAAAATTTTAAAAGTTAAGATGGAGAAACAATTGAGGAAGGTATCCCAATAGCAACCTCCAGCCCTCACAAGCACTGCATGGGCAAGCATTCCCATGTTCACGTACTTCTCCCTCCCCCTTTTTGTCCCCCTCTCTTTCTCTAGACACACACAAGTGCACGTACGCGCGCACACAATCTTGAAAGCTTACAAAATCAAGTGATGCTCAACTTCATCATGTTTTTATTTTACAAATTTCACTTGACTTTATAAACCATGAGATAATAATTAAGAATTTGGGGGCTGTTACATATAAAACAAATGTTCAGTTCGTCCTTGCTCTGGAAGGCTTTTAGTAAAAGCATGTACATCTGTGACGGGGGCCATACAGCCTCCCCACTCCCGTGTGCTCTAATGCCTGTCATAGGCACAGCTGAAGAAGGAATCTGGTGGCTATGGAAGTAGCCAAGGAAAAGCACCTTTCAGATTTGGTCAGCAAAAACGGGAGGACAAATGCTTGCTTGTGCCCTCAGCTTCCCCCATCCCAGCCCTGCCTCCTGGGGACTACACTGGTCTGGGTTTCCGTTTTCTCATCTTCTGAGACAGCCTCTACTGCATCCCGGGCAAGCTTCTGACTCACTGTGTAGCCCATGCTAATCTCCAGCTTGTGTGCCTCCTGCCTCAGCCTCCCCAGTGCTGACACTGCAGGGATGTGCCTCCACACAGAGCAAAGAGACACGACTTTTTAAAAGTAGTTAGTTCCAGTACTGAGAATCTAAATGTGTCACCTCCAAATATGCTACTTTGGCACACGGATTATTTTGAGCTGAAGACAACTGAGAGAAGCTCCACCCAAGTCTGCAATAAGGTCCGTTTGTACCAGCGCAGCCTCCCGGGGCCACTAGAGACCCCTTCAGATGTTCACCAGCCTGGAGACAGCACTGCAGGGGACCACAGAACCCCTTAAGTCACAAGCTGTCCCACAAGCTCCCGTTCCCCATGGTTTTCATCCTTGGTCTGTCACTTTCTGCAAACTCACCCTTCCTTTTTTTCAAGATGCCTGAGGAGGCTGAGTGCTAACCACTTCTCACGGTTACTCACAGCTGAGTTTCTGCCATGCTTATGCACCCTGGAAATACTAAAATAAACCTCCGGGGTGGGAGGACCCAAGAGACAGTGCCTACTGCTCTTGCAGAGGAGCCGGGTTCGGGTCCCAGCACCCATAGGGATGGCTCACAACCACCCATGACTCCAGGGTCATGAGATCTAACACCCTCTTCCGGCCTCTGTGGCACCTGTACATATAAACTCACACAGGCACATATACATGAATTTCAAAAATAAATAAAACCTTTTAATTAAAAAAAAACACTTTATTTTTCTCTTGCTAACCCCCTCTTGTCAGGTTATCTTGGGTCCCACCAGAGAGTTCAGAAGGAGAAGTGCTCTTGTCATGACAGCTTTTATGAAGCCACTGGAGCAGAAATAAACTTCCTACCAATCAAAAGAAATACCTAGCTCAAAAAGGAAAATCACTATAGTTGTTTAAGACTGAGAAAGGGGCGGGGGGTCTTGCCTTCAACAAGTAGAGGTAAGAGGACAGCCTGGGCTACAAAATGAAACCATGTCTCAAAAACCAAAAGAAACAAGGAATATGGATGTGGTTCAGTGGTAGAGGCTTGCCTAACAAGTACGAAAGTATGAGTTTGGGAGAGAGGAAGAGGAGGGACAAAAGAAGGGCCAGTTGCATGTGAATCAGAGAGGCAGCTCTGTCACTAACCCTGTGTGATGTCACCCTGCAGCTGCTGTCAGTCACTTAGACATGGATGAGGGTTCAGGACACCTGCCTAGGTCTACCCTGACGGCCTAGCCTGGGGGGTCTGCTGGAGGATGTCAACCAACACAGGTGTCCTGCTCGGATGTCCTCTGCTTGTAATGTTTGTTGTTTTTCCTCACCACAATGTAGCTCTGCCTGGCCTAATGCTCAGAGACTCGCTGGCCTCTGCCTCAAGAATGCTGGCATTAAATGCATGTGCTGCCACGTGCTTGCCTCGGTCCCCAAAGGTAAGAGGACTTCCATTTTGTTTTTGAGTATGATTTGAAACAGGGTTGCACTATGCAGCCTAGGCAGGCCTTCAGTCCCTCTACCCCCCAAAAGCACTTATATCCTCTTCTTCTAAATTATGACTCCCAGCAGGGCTGTGGTGGCACGCGCCTTTAATCCCAGCACTTGGGAGTGTAGGTCTTTGAGTTCAAGGCCAGCCTGGTCAACAGAGTGAGTTCCAGAACAGCCAGGGCTACACAGAGAAACCCTTTCTCAAAATACCAAAAAATAATAAATAAGTAAATGAGTGAATGAATGAATAAATAAATAGTAAATAAATTAAGACTCCCTCTGATAGTATTTACTAACAGACAGAACACTGGAGGTGTCATAGCTCCTTGCTTTTTAAAAGAAAATAGACGGTCTGGGTTTTTACCCTGAGGGAGGAAAGCTGTATGCAAACTGACATGGCCTCTCCCTGCCCAGAGGTTCTCCAGAACTGAGGCTAATCAGCAACCACACTGCAGCAAGACCAGCTGTGTACACCTCGTAGGAGACAGCAACAAACACTTCTCTGAATATTCCTTCCCTGTCTTCTCCGAACTTCACCGGCTTTAATTCCATTTAGTTGAAGTATGGAAGAATAAGCAGCCACTATGAAGGAGAGGAGAAAGCGCCAGTCCCCACTAAAGGGACATGATGCCATCCACTGCAAACAAAAGCTAGGAATAACGAATCCAAAGATTCAAATAACGCATCATACAGCAAAAAAACCAGAAAAATGAACAGTCTCATGCTCTCCCAAAACAAACAGGGTCCCAAACTTCTGAAACAGAAACTTGGGAAATGGATGAATTTTTAAAACATTGGGTGTATCCTGCTGGACTGGACTTTACGCAATGGGTGGTGGCAAACCAAACTCGCTTTGCTGTACGTAAGTAACATGATAGGAAACGGAGCCACAGCGAGTGTGGGAGCTGTCAGGAAGCTGTGGAGCTCAGGGCTCCATGAGGGGGACTAGCGGGTGGGGAGAAGCACTGCCCACCTTCACCTTCCCTTTGACAAAGCTGGCGATGTCGTCCTTGTTGTCGAAGACCGACAGGGTGTGCAGCAGGTTCTGCTCCAGCCAGTCCCAGTGCTGGTTGATCTCCTCCAGCGTCGCACCTGGATTTGGACAGACACGTGCATCAGGAAACAGAAGGGACCGCTAACGTATGAACTCACTTTACAACTCCCGCCATATGTGAGTCTATGTGTATCTTACATCATGGTCAGGGCACCTGCTGTCGAGCAGACCCCCTCCATTAAAACCAGTCTCCTCCTGCAGGGTAGGCGTCTGCAGGGACAAATCCCACCACCCCAAGACAGGCCGGCTGACCAAGAGGGTCATTCTTAGATCTGATGTGGCCATCTTGCCTGCTTTGACAATGCGCCCTGATCTCCATCTCCACTCAGTGACAGAGATGTTGGTCATTACATAGCTATCCCAACACAGAACATGCCCACAGGCTCACACAGTGTACCCTGTGAGAACACAAGGCCCCAAGAGGTCCTAAAGCCCAGGTTCACAGTGGAAGAGCTGGCTACAAAGCTCTGTTGCCTATAAAAGAATGTTACCACTTGGGAGCAGCAGAGCTTGAGCCAGCCAGGGGCCGCCTGAGACATCATCTGTCTACAGATGGATACCTTGTGACATTTACAGATATACCCTAAATGCACAGAGAAAGAGTTCTTACAGTGCATATTAAAACACACACACACACAAAAGCATGAAATCATATGCAATCCATCAGTTAATTTCTTTTCAAGGCAATTAAAACTCTTACTATACTACCAAAGCACTAAGCAACGCTGTTAACAAAAGCACAGAGCTGTCTGCCATCTCTTTCTTTTCGAGGACCCTTATACTCAATCTCCACTGGACGATGGACACCCGACATGGGATCTCTGTCAGATGCTCAGCTAAGGGCACTGAGGACAGGTAGAGTCCCTGACCAGAAAAGTTTTTTTTCAGTCACATTTCCAAAATGGGAAGAGAGTAAGCTCAGAGAAGCTAAAACTACTGAACCACAGTGCAGTCACCCAAAGCAAGCAAAGGTGAGCAGAAACTAGTTATCCCAAAGCAGGTGTTTTGATTAAAGAAAAAATGAGTTTCCTTTCTCTGTAGTCTTCTCCCTGAACGTAATTGCAAAGATCTTGGAAATACATGTATTACATTAGAGTCCCTCGTTGCTAGTCAGAAAGGCCTCAAGTCTGCATTGTGGCATGATGTCACATGTGTAATATTCTATGGCTGCCTGATGTCTGATAGCTAGATATTTACAGACTTTCTTCATGCACAAGATTTAAAAATACAGTATAAGAAAAATGGAGGCTGTGGGGAGAAGGTACATGAACTTCATGCCTAGACCAAGGTCCCATCCCCACAATATTATGTCTATACAATAGTCCATGAGCCAAAAGAATCCAAAACACTTGAGCCCTGAGCATTCTGGATGAAGGATCAACTTGCACTGCACGCAATAATGTGTCAGAGGGCTCAATCTGGACTTGTGATTTGGGTCCGTGGAAATGAAGACCACATGTTAAATTAGGCCACTGTTCTGAGTGGGCAGTTAGGGTGGGAATAGGAAAGACCTGAGAGACTACATCATAAGGAAAATCGAGAGTTAACACAAAGTACCCAATCCCTTGGCACTACTCAGAGGAGCGTATTTGCATCCTCACTAAATCCAGTCGTCTCAGCACGGGACCAGCCATGTGGTTCTCAGCCCAGTGTCTCTATTCACAAGTCACGGTTTAGTTCCTGCACCTACAGCTCATGACCCCTGACCTTCAATTCCCTCCAGCTGTACCTCCCCAGACACATTCAGTTGGGGCTTACCAAGAGTTAGCCCTGGGGCGAGAGGCTCTTCTTGCTTTCTGCTTTCCTCCCTTACACCTGGGGTATCCAGAACCCTCTAGCCCTTCTGTAGTGTGGGAAGTCCTTCTGAATATGTGTTGCTCTTAATGGTTAATGAATAAAGAAGCTGCCTTGGCCTGTGATAGGGTGGAGTTGAGGTAGGCTGGGCTGGGGGTAGGGGGGAAGACACAAAACTGAATGCTAAAAGAAAGAAGGACAGCTGCACCAGAACCTTGCTGATAAGCCACAGCCACGTGGCAATACACAGATTAATAGAAATGGGTTAACCAAAGATATAAGAACTAGCTAGAAATATGCTTAAGCTATTGGCCAAGCAGTATTGTAAATAATATAGTTTCTGTGTGATATTTTGTGGTCTGGGCAGCCAGAAACAAACAAGTGCCTCCCCCGACAATTCTGGCTCCCCACATCTCTCTGTACAACCACCCAAGTCCAGCCTTCCCATGAATATCCACCTCAGCTTCTTCCTTTTCCCTCTCTTCTCTGACCTTTTGCTACCTGAACTTGGGATACCAAGCACCCTTCTGACCCCTCAGCTGACTGTGGCACACCAGGGGCTGACATGGCTCAGGCAGTTTACCCTCCTCTGACCTGCATGTCCCCGTCCCTTCAGCACTGTGTAAGTGACCGTATCCAGAATGGCACCTTGGCATCTGGAGAGCAAGAGTCCCTTTACAAAGTTAGCTCTGCCACAGCCTGTGAGTCTGCACAGAGCTGGAGAGGCCAGGCCTTTATGAACCATCAGACAGAAACCAACCAGGACACTGAGCAAATGAAAGAAGAAGAAACTGAAGAGGAACTATCTTTATCAGCCTTCAGTATTCCGCTATGGTTTTTCAGAAGTACTTCCTCATTCGTAAAAACAAAACAGTTGGAGGAACAGGCAAGAGGGAGAGGGGAAAGAGCTGCTGACCTGTATTCAAGATAAAAAGGGGAAATGGAAGCTCGAATATTTGTCCTGGGTCACAGATCAGATGAAAAGCAAACCAAGCTTACAGCACAAGGTTCTCCCTGCAAACCCCTCTTCATTCATCTTCCCAGATGCAGGGATACAGGTAATGTTTCATTTGTTTTAAAGATTGGATTGTTTATAAACATGTATATTGAGGATGTGTGTACACTGCATGCAGTTGACCACAGAGGCCAGAAGAGGGTGTCTGAGTCTCTAAAGCTGAAGTTACAGGCATCTGTAAGCTGCCAAACACAGATGCTGGGAACCAAATTCAGGTCATTTGCAAGAGTAGTAATTGCGCTCAACTGCTGACCATCTCTCCATCCCCTGGGATACAGGCTTTCCTGATCATGTCATCAGAGCTTCCACGAGCTAAGAATAACTACTAACAGCTTCAACTGACAATTTAGATAACACAAATAAAACCATAGTCAAATCCCAACCGCAATATATCACTGAGGAATTAAAAGTCGAGACAGGAGCTGAAGAGAGGGCTCAGTGGTTAAAAACACTGACTGTTCTTCTAGAGGACTAGGGTTCTATTCCCAGACATACAGGATGGCTCTCAACTGTCTGTAATCCCAGTTCCAGGGGATCTGACTCTTCTAATCTCCATGGACCCCAGGCACACACATGGTATACAGCCATAAATGCAAAGCATCCATACACTTAAAATAAAAATAACATATCTTTTTAAAAAAATGACCTGAGATAACCAGACATGGTGGCACACACCTTTAATCCCAGCACTTGAGAGGCAGGTGGATCTCTGAGTTTGAGGCCAGCCAGGTCTACAGAGTAAGCTCCAGCAGAGCCAGAGCTACAGAGAAACCCTGTCTCAGGGGGTGAAACGGGTAGACAAAAAGCCCAACTTCCACTCTCACAAAGCACTTCTTTGCAATGCTCGTAATAAGGAAAGAAACTCCACAACTAAAAAAAGAAAATTACTACATAAAACCTATCTCTGGGCCACAGCGTGACTGAACTGCATCTCTGTGCTTGTGAGTGGAAGTCCTCACGCATGCCTCTCCGGGCAAAGACAATCGGAGCAAGGAAACATTTCCACCCCAGGGTCTGTTTCCTACAAAAGTTGCCCAATGGCAGGAAAACTTTCCAAATTGAGTTTCCTCCACAGAGAAGCCTCAGGACTGGCTTCAGAAGCGCCACAAAACAAGACAAGTTGATGCACGTCCGTGACCCTAGATGACAGAAAGGAGAAGTCACCTCAGTTGGTGTCACATAGCACAGTTCTGAGCCTGGACTGTGGCATTGGTTTTCTAAGAATTCAAAACTAGCTTAAAAACAAACAAACAAACAAAGAGAATTCAAAGTGGACTGCACACCTCCCAGGAAGAATGGCCACTGAACTGGGCATTAGCTGTGAGTTATATGCGCACATAAATACGTTTCTGTCTGCAGGACACGCTCAGTGTGAAAGTCTGCACTGCACTGATACCATCGAGAAAGCCAAAGAAGGGAAAATAAGAGAGCTTTCCTTCTATTATTGAGGCCAGAAGGTAAAAGGTAAAACCTATGCAACACTGAGGTTCTCATTTACAAAGTTCACACTCCAGACCCATGCAGCAAGAAGCCAGTAAGATGGCTCATAGGTACAGGAGCTTGCCACCACGCCTAACAACCTTAGAATTCCAACCCTGGAATCCATGTGGTAGAAGGGGAGAACTCTGACCCCACACACACACTGGAACATGAGTGCACCTAGACAGATAGATATAAACAAGTATTTTTTTAAAAAAAAAATGTAATTGAGTTACCAAGGGAAAAGCCACAAAAAGCATCACAAAATGCTTGACATTTACGATTCTGTGCAGGCCACCTTCCTAGTGGACATATCATGGTCATATGCAGCTCACAGACCATGGTTTGGACACCTCTGGCATAATTATTGAATGCTGGGGGAGCAGGTCATCCTTTCTGCTGTATCCTTCCAAAACAACAGAGATTTGCTGTCAGCGCCTGAATGAGTCTCCCCAAATTCATATGTAGATGTTCACGTGCCAAGACTATATTTTAAGAAACAGCTTTTCAGGAGCAATTAAGTTAATAAGGGCATAGGGTGGGGTCCCCAACCCAACAGAACTGGCATCATATCATAAGATACCAGAGATGTTCCTGATCAAGGAAAGGCATGGGAGGATACAGCAAGAAGGTGGTCATCTACAATAAGGCCAAGGAGAAAGGCCTTACTGGAAATAATAGCTCAGTTGGACCCTAACAAGCCTATCAGTAGAAGCAGAGACAGAAGAGGCCCAGACAGCAGACATCAGACAAGCACAGGATGAAAGCAGCTATCAGCAATGAAGTCCAGACCTTCAAAAGGTAAACAGTCTCCAGGCCTGCTGACAACTAAGCCCTACCTATCCCTGCTGAGCGATGGGCTACCAGGAGAGTCTGGGAGGAGAGAGTCGCTGTCTATAGTTGAGCACCACTGGTGAACCCACCAATGAATAACCAAACACATGGCCACACAGTCAATCCTGGTTAAACTCCGAGTCACCCCCACCCCACCAAAAACAAACCCAAAGACATGAATGTGGGAAGGGAACTCATAGGAAAAGGGGTGTTGACTGAAGTGGGAGGCAAGAGTAATTAGAAAATGTCAAAGAACAAATTTAACTGCCCCCCCCAAAACCAACTTTATAATAGAAAAATGCAAACCTCTTCCTAGCAAACAAGGCAAAAACAGAAAACAGGGACAAGTGGCCTACACACACACAGCTGAGGAATATAAGTTCAGAAGTAAAATCAGGGTCAGAAAATGGCAGGGAAGTTCATAATTGTCTTAAGTTTCCTTATTATATTATAGGCTGGGAATCACTAATAAAAAAAAAATCCCAAATCTGAAGCTTTGAAGGAACATGCATGATGCCACAAGAAGGAAATCCCATGCCAGAAACTTGTTTTTATGGACAAAATTATTTTAAAAGATTGCACATAATTACCTTCACTATGTATAAAATGTATGTATGTCTGCTGGGCGGTGGTGGCGCACACCTTTAATCCCAGCACTCGGGAGGCAGAGGCAGGCGGATCTCTGTGAGTTCGAGACCAGCCTGGTCTACAGAGCTAGTTCCAGGACAGGCTCCAAAGCCACAGAGAAACCCTGTCTCGAAAAAAAAAATGTATGTATGTATGAAATAAAGTAAGTTCTGTGTTTAGATATGGGTTATATCCCTAAAGTATTTTATAATGATTATTTAAATATTCCAATATAAGAAAATAATCCAAGCGGTTTAGATAAGTGGTTCTCAGCCTGTGGTTTTGAAAGCAGGATCATTGCCAGCCCCACGTAATTCAGATATATTAGATATGTTGCTCTCAGCCTTCTTAACACTGCGGTCCTCTCATGTGGTGACCCCCACCATAGCATTATTTCAGTTTCTACTTCTGACTGTAGTTTTGCTATTATGAATAGTAATGCAAATGTCTGTGTTTTCTGATGGTCTTAGGTGACCTTTGTGAAAGGGTCATTTGACCCCCAAGGGGGTCGCAACCCACATGCTGAGAACCACACTGTATTAGATGCTTGCTCATGGCAGCACAGAGATGTCAGAGAAATGGCCACTCAGCTGAGCCGTCTGAGACATGGCTGACACTAGCAGGACACACACACACACACAAACACAGACACACAAACACACACACACACACACAAACACACACGCACACACAGAGTAGGAGAACTCACCCTCCAGTGTGAGTCTAGTGAAAAGAGGAGAAAAAGCCCTAGGGACAGCACACAGCACAAGGACATCCCAGCAACTGCTCTCCCATGATGCCCCTTTCTGACCACCAAGGGGTTACCTAATAGTTACCAGGATTATCTTTCTGTGACCCTCATGTCTCAGCATCTCTTAAATTAAAAAAAAAAGAGAATTAACTTGGATTACCTTTGAGTACCCCCTCCAGGTGATCTCTGTTGACAAGCTGATCTACCTGGAAGTCAGGTAACCCTTTGATTTTAGGATTCAGTTTTAAGTTTGCTTTTGTTTGTTCTCCTTATATGGTTCAGGCTGATCTCAGATTCATGGGATCAAATGATGCTCCTGCCTCAGTCTCTTGAATAGTTAGGAATACAGGCATGTACCAACACATTCATCTCCAAAGAGATTTTTTTTAACCTCACTTTCAGCCTCAAAACATACTAGACCTAAAAGTTGGTCTCAGCATGCCCTTGCTATAAAACACCCACCAGCAACACACATCACAAAAGAAGAATGCATCCTTTCAATGAAAATGTGTACACAAGCAAAATCACTTTAAAAAATACACAGCTTAATGGCAGTATCTCCATGACAAGGGAACAAACATGAGTTGGCACCCCTCTTCCACTTCTAAAGGTGAGCCCCATGTGGAAAATTCCAGCCGGTGTTGTTTCAAGGAAATGCCACGCTACTGAAAACAAGCCTAACAACCCTGACCTCGGAGCATAAACCCAGAAAGTTCACACGTTTCTCCTGCTGGGCTGCCTCCCAGATGTTCCTTGAAGCACCCTGTGAGTCCTCTGCTCGGAGAAAACGAGCTGGCACGTCCTTTGCCACCTTGGCATGAAGTTCAGGAAGACACTAATCTGGTCCACCCGGGAACATTTCCTCCCCTTAATAAAATCCACTCCGCAAAGACAAAGCAAACAGTGAGGCAGAACACAAGAAAGCAAAACACCAGCCACGGTCAAGGGCACGGATAAGAGACCGTGCGTCAGAAAGAACACTCTGAACGTACATTCTGTCAGAGCCCACAGCTAAGCTGGCTGCTAGCACCCCGGCGCCTGGCGTGACCCTGGCAAGTGGCCGGCTTCCTGCGCTCTGCATCTTTCCCCTCCAGAGTAGGGTGTGTTGCCTCTAGCATGCTGCTGAGAGGAATGGTTGGGGAAAATAAAGGGGCTTAACAAGAGGATTATACCCTATGGCTCCTAACTTTTAAACACACGCACCATGTTTCAACTAGCAAGTGTTCGCACTTTTCCTTTAGCGATCTTTGAAGTTTTCAAAAGAGCATCTGTCTTCATTTTCCAAATCTAAACCATTAACTAAGTGTTTTTCAAACTACAGCAGTCCCTCTCTGTCTGCAGGGGACTGGATCCGGGGCTTCTCAAAGACACCAGCATCCAGGGCTGTTCAAGCTCCTTATCTAAGATGGTGTAGTATTTGCAGGTTACTTACACACTCCTCCCAAATACCTTAAGTCATCTCTAGATTCCTTCCTTACGCTGCTTGATAGAAAGCAAACGATACAGGATTCTCATAATACATTTGCTCACGGAATACCAAGAAGTCTGTCAATGTCTGGTACAGATGCAAGGGTTTCTGTTGTTTTGCTGTTTTTAATGGGTTTGTCTGTTCCATGCTGGTTGAATCTGCAGGTATGGAACATGCAGACATTAAGGCTCAGTGCACACACACCCTCTCCCAGTGAGCATGCTTCTGCCCACCCAGCTGTGCATCCAGACCCTACCTACCCATTCTGCCCAGGCCCATGGAAAGCAGGCTCCTAATCCTCCCTGCTTCTCCTTCATTTCATTCAACCCCATGGAGCAGACCTGGCAAGCAAGCAGGGAGACTCTGCACTTTCGCAGCTATGAACTCCTCGAGTCATAGTTCAAGTCCAAATTAAGGTCTGGGAACAGCGGCATTGTTGAAAGTCCTGCACAAGGCCTAAGATGCTCCTGAGAAGAGCTCCACAGCCCCCCTCCACTGGCTCTAGGATGTCTTCTTCCAGGAACGAGGAACGACACCCCCACCCCCACCCCAGGCCTCGGCTGACAGCAAAAGGAGTCACCTTATTGCATAAGCAATTTGATTCTTGAAAACTGATTCTCACCAGGTAACTCAGAACCCTGCAGAAGCTCTTTCCTGTTTTTTGTTCTTTCTTTGTGTGCTTCCTAGAAATCAAACGTGGACAACAAACAATTCACCCAGTATTCAAAGACACGGTGATGAATAAGATGTGCGTGGCAGCATTGTTGCAACAGCACTGAGGACCACTGAAAGTTACCAGGACATGTCATGTGGAAATAAGGACAGCCAGTACAGAGCACAGCATGGCCCGGATGGCCTGAACTTTAAGTGCAGGACAAGATTGAGAGCACTAGACACTGCAATGACAGGATGTCTCGTCCTTACAGGGAGAGCCCCAAAGCTTGCCACAGCTTAGGAATTTACTCAGCAAGGTCCAGACCCTCACTCAGCAGTTCTCAACCTGTGGGATATTTCACAAGGGTCGCATTATCAGATATTTACATTATGATTTCTAACAGGAGCAAAATTACAGTTATGAAGTAGCAATAAAAATAATTTTATGGTTGGGGGTCACCACAACATGAGGAACTGTATTAAAAGGTCACAACATTAGGAAGATTGAGAACCGCTGCTCCAACCTGCTCCTCTCCACCTGACTAGGGACGCTCCTGATGTTCTGCCCTCCTCATTCCATGCCTTGTGTCCTCGCCCTACTCATGTGCCAACTGTTAGATGTCTGATTCCAAAAAGGAAGCTGTCATACCCTGGGATTACCATCCCGAAATTCTGACACGTGATGACGTGAACGGACCAAGAACACACGATGACATGAATGGACCCAGAAGACATTACAAGCTGCTTTCAAAAGGATGAATCATGCATGATTTCACCAATGAGATGTGAGTCAAACCCAGAGATAGATAACAGGATGGTGGTGGCCAGAGGTATGTGGCAGGAAGGTGCAGAAGTAGTTGTCTCCTTTGGCCGGTGTTTCAGCTTGGAACAATGATGAGTCTGAAGGATCAGTGGTGGCCACGAAAAGCAGTGCAACTGAAGTACAACATTATAAACAGAGCCCCAGCGGGAATGCAGCTCAGTGGTGCAATGCTGGCTCAGCACGTGCCAGTCCTGGGCTGGCTCCCCCTCCCACCAAAGGAAAAGGTTATGATAACAAACTGTTACCGATATTTTCCAGCATTTCTTCCCTAGCTTAGACAGAGCACCTACAGCCTCATCCATGCTAGGCAAGGGTTGCACACCAAGTTACACACCCAGCCCTTTTTCAGTTTGGGCTTTATTTTTCCTTCCCAGCAATTACTGACCCTCCTCCCCGTGTCTACTCAGCATTCTTTGTGAAGGAGAGTGTAGCCCAATGAGAGTTTCTGACTTTGTATTCTGAGGCTGGAGTCCACCTGCATCTGCCCAGGCAGGACCTGAACTTGCAATCCTCCTGGCTCCAACTCCTGAGTACCTGAGATTACAAGCCTCTGCCACCAAGCCCAGGAAAACATTTTTTTTTAAAGATTCATAACTTCTGCCTTCTGAGTTCTACCTGTTTAGCAATGAGACCTGCAACGTGCCTCAGAACACCTGTTTTCTGGCATCTTAAAGAGTTTCTACTGCTGTAGTGAATGCCATGACCAAAAGCAAGTTAGAGAAGAGAGGGCTTATTTGGATTCACACAGATAGCAATCCGTCATGGAGGGGTCAGGGTAGGAACCTGAAGGCAGTAACTCAAGCAAAGGCCACAGAGGAACACTGCCTACTGGCTTGCTCCTCATGGCTTGCTCAGCTTTCTTACAGAACTCAGGACCACCAGCCCAGGGACAGTCCCACCCACAATGAGCTGGGCCTTCCAACATCAATCACTAAGAACATGCTATGCAGCCTGAGACTCCCTCCTCTCTGATGACTCTAGCTTGTGTCAAGTTGTCAGAAAACTGAGGTTCCTCGGCTTACAGTGGGGCTGCAACCAACACCTAAGCTGGAACTTCTGTGAATCAGAAATGCCCTTCACGCAGTGACCCACCGAGCCTGGCCTGCCGTCAGTGTGCTGATACGCTTCCATCAGCCTATAGACCACCAAATCTCTTAGCAAAGTACACAGCAGAGCTGCTGTCTGGCTGTGCTTCAGATAAAGACAAAATACTCATTATCCAAGGCCACATGAACCCACGTCACCTCACAGAGGAGCCTGAGTCCCCTTCTCCCCAACTCATTCACCTGGTGGTGACATACTCGGTGTTATCTTGGGCATCGGAAGGTCACTGTCCAGAAAGACTCTCAGTGTTAGCATACCCATGAGGGAGGCAGACAAGAAACAAGAAACGGCAGTGGTGAGAGAGCATCGGAACGCACAGAAGCAAGTGACTGTTGCTAGGGAAGGCAATATCTGAGTTCTGACCTGGAGGGCTGGGCCCATTTCTGTCTGCAGCTTCTCCAACAATTCGGCATCCCTCTCGCAAGAACTGACTTTAGCTCCCTAGTCACAGAAGCTACCTGTCTTTCTAGAGTCTTATGGTTGTTTGGTCCATGCTGTTAAAATGGTATCCCATCTCTGTCTGGAACCTTGATGATCTTCAGATCTTTTGCCAAATAAAATAACTGACCCATGAGACAATCTACCCATCTCCTTTGACCTCTGCCTCAAAAGAGCAAGCAAACTCTCAAAGGCTCAGCTCAGCCTTGTCAGTCCACCATGCGACAGTCACACTTAAGTGAAGATCTGGATTGTTCCTGCAGACTGCTCTTCCTAGTTGGACACAAACACTTCCTACAGCATTCTACTTTACCAGAGGCCCAAAACCATGGGTGGGGGTCTTCCTCAATGCTCAGGTCACAATGCAGTATTAACTCTGGTGAGTAAATCAGAGTGTAAGATGCCCAGGTGACTGTCAACGGAGACCTCTGTGTCTCCACTGACCTCACAGATCCCAGACTGAATGTGCTCACACTTCTCTACAAGGGAAAACACGCTGAAAAGATAAGCATTGTCTGGGGGACCTTCTGCAAGCAAGATGACAGCAGAAAGTGACACCTCTGCAGACCCAGCCTGTGTCAAGTCCACAGCACAAATCGAGCCAGATGCAAACTGCAGGAAGCCATCCTGGATCACTGTTCTGCTGCACAGGACAGCTGCCCTGGCATGGTGGGGAGCCAGAGCAGTCACAGAAGGCAGTAGCAGGGAATCAGGAAACACGTAGCATAAAAGGCACACACACGCCCCCCCCTCAGGGTTTTTCTAGCCCACTTCTTCCCTGTACCAGTCTTTCCCATGCCGCCATGTGTACCTCCCATGGCTCTGTAAGGCTGGGTGGAGGGAGCCCACATTACATGTGCTCCACAGTATCCCCCACATTAGGAAGCTGCTGCCTGGTGTGTAGCACGATCCAGACATTTGAAATGAATAGGATCTGGGGGGTGGGGGGAAGCAGGCATGGAAAGTGTTCTGAAATTTTTAAGTGACAAGATGGCTTGGAAAGCGCTGAAAACTCAGGCGCAGTTAGCATCTGCTGACGAACTAGAAGCAACTGAGCTACAGGGCTGAATGCCTTGCAGACATTAAGAACTGTACCGTGCAGCTGTATTTTCAAAGGGTGTAGACTCAATGGAAACCACAGAGATTCGGGCTGACTTCTACCTAGCTTCTGGGAGTACTCTGACACCAATGTAGTAAGGAGATAAAACTCCAAATACTCACGCCCAAGATTTCAAATCCAGGGGGTGGCCAAATGCTTCTGCTTGAGGTAGGGCGCACCCAGGATAGCTGTGAGGAGTGAAGAGAATGCTCACTCCCACGTCCCATCTAGCCGAACATCAGTCTTCCTTGTTCTCCTCCCATAACCCAAGCACAAAGTCACAGTATGCTAACACTCGACAGAGCACCACAAGGGAGGGTGCCCGGGCATGAGTGACATGAGGAGCAGTGCCACACCGGATGGCACAGAACACAGACAGATGAGGACATATGGTTCCAGAAATGGACAGAAGAAAATGGAACACCCCGGGGAGAAACGGAGATGCTCTGCAAATGCTCCGTGCTCCCAAGAACAAAGCAAGAGCACAAGAACTGTCAGAGGAGATGGTGAAGTATAAGAAATGAGAAGAGAGATTGAGACATTGAACTACAAATCAAAACCTGACCCCCAAACCCTAGTAAATAAGTTAAAAAGCAAGGTACAGAATATTCTGCTGAAAACTGAATTATTAGCTCAAGAAAGAATTATGAAGTGAATGGAGAGAACAGACTTAACAAGATAAAGAAAAACAAATAGAGGTGGAATACCACCAAAAGCTATCCAATAAAAAATGTCTTTATGAAGAATGATGCAATAAATGCCAGGGAAAAAGAATTTAAAGCAAAATTCATACACAGAATTATAGGAAAAATTTCCTGCAATGATTAAAGAAACCATTGTGCTGATTGCCAAGAGCACGGTATGTTTTAAAAATGGCTAACCCACTGAGCTTAGGGGAATAACAGACTCTAGTCAAATGATTTTAGCCCAGTCATAAAAGCAGTGCTGCATGTTTGAAAAGCATATGATCCACAAGTGGGGAGCGGGTAATGAGACAAGCAGAAATCTCTACTATCACATCAAACACTAGAAGACCCTGAAGACCAAAGTCACCAAGTCAATGTGTGCCTATGACTATATTTGGACGTGGTACCCCAAAGCCAAAAGCAGACATCTACAAGTCTGAAAACATTCAGAGAACAAGATATCCATGATGCATTATTCAGTAGGAAGTAGGAATCTAGCTAACTAAGAAGTGAACAAAGCAAAAAGAAAAACCAAATAGGTTTGTTAGCTAATACCTTTTTTTAATTGATTTTTATTGAGCTCTACATTTTTCTCTGCTCCCCTCCCTGCCTCTCCCCTCCCTTTTAACCCTCCCCCAAGATCTCCATGCTCCCAATTTACTCAGGAGATCTTATCTTTTTCTACTTCCCATGTAGATTAGATCCATGTATGTCTCTCTTAGAGTCCTCATTGTTGTCTAGGTTCTCTGGGATTGTGATTTGTGGGCTGGTTTTCTTTGCTTTATGTTTAAAAACCATTTATGAGTGAGTACATATAATAATTGTCTTTCTGGGTCTGGGTTACCTCACTCAATATGATGTTTTCTAGATCCATCCATTTGCCTGCAAATTTCAAGGTGTCATTTTTTTTCTGCTATGCAGCACTCCATTGCATAAATGTACCACATTTTCCTTATCCATTCTTTGGTCGAGGGGCATTTAGGCTGCTTCCAGGTTCTGCTATGACAAACAAAGCTGCTATGAACATAGTTGAGCACAAGTCCTTGTAGCACGGCTGAGCATCTTTTGGATATATACCCAAAAGTGGTATTACTGGGTCTTGAGGAAGGTTGTTTCCTAATTCTGAGAAATCGCCACACTGATATCCAAAGGGGCTGTACCAGATTGCACTCCCACCAGCAATGCAGGAGTGTTCCCTTTACCCCACATCCTCTCCAGCATAAATAGTCATCAGTGTTTTTGATCTTGCCCATTCTTACAGGTGTAAGATGGAATCTCAGAGTTGTTTTGATTTGCATTTCTCTGATGGCTAAGGATGTTGAGCATTTCCTTAAGTGTCTTTCAGCCATTTTAGATTCCTCTGTTGAGAGTTCTCTGTTTAGGTCTGTACTCCATTTTTTAAATTGGGTTATTTGTTCTTTTGATGACCAATTTTTGAGTTCTTTGTATATTTTGGAGATCAGACCTCTGTCTGATGTGGGGCTGGTGAAGATATTTTCCCATTCTGTAGGCTGTCATTTTGTCTTGTTGACTGTGTCCTTTGCTTTACAGAAGCTTTTCAGTTTCAGGAGGTCCCATTTATGAATTGTTTCTCTCAGTGTCTGTGCTACTGGGGTTATATTTAGGAAGTGGTCTCCTGTGCCAATGTGTTGAAGAAGTCAAAGTCTCACTATTTGCTGATGATATATGATAGTTTACATAACCGACCCTCAAAATTCTACCAAGGAACTTCTACAACTCATAAACACTTTCTAATGTAGCAGGATACAAGATTAACTCAAAATAATAAGTAGTCCTCCTGCACACAGATGATAAATGGGCTGAGAAAGAAATCAGAGAAACATCACCCTTCACAATAGACACAAATAGCATAAAATATCTCAGAGTAACTCTAACCAAACAATTGGAAGACCTGTATGACAAGAACTTTAAATCTTTGAAGAAAGAAATTGAAGAAGACACCAAAAAATGGAAAGATCTCCCATGCTCTTGGTTAGGCAGAATTAACATAGTAAAAATGGCAATCTACAGATTCAATGCAATGCCCATCAAAATCCCTGCAAAATTCTTCACAGACCTCAAAAGAACAGTATTCAACTTCATATGGAAAAGCAAAAAAACCCAGGATAACAAAAAAAAAAATCCTGTACAATAAAAGAATTTCTGGAAGCATCACAATCCCTGACTTCAAACTCTACTATGGAGCTACAGTACTGAAAACAGCCTGGTATTGGTATAAAACAGACAGGAGGACCAATGGAACCGAATTGAAGACCAAGATATTAATCCACACACCTTCGAACACCTGATTTTTGACAAAGAAGCAAAAAATATCAAATGGAAAAAAGAAAGCATATTCAACAAATGGTGCTCGCATAACTGGATATCAACTTGTAGAAGAATGAAAATAGATCCCTATCTATCAACATGCACAAAACTCAAGTCCAAATGGATCAAAGCCACACTGAATCTCACAAAAAGAAAGTGAGAAGCTCATACCTTTAACCCCAGCACTTGGGCAGGGGTGAGAGGTGGGGGCAAAGTCAGCTGATCTCGTCTACACAGAGTTCCAGGCCAGCCAGGACTACTCAGTGAAACTCTAGTCCAGTGGTTCTCAACCTTCCTAATTCTGTGACCCTTTAATACATTTCCTCATGTTGTGGTGAGCCCCACCCACAAAATTATTTTCATTGTTACTTCATAACTGTAATTTTGTTACTGTTACAAACTGTAATATAAACATCTGTGTTTTCCAATGGCCTTGGGTGGCCCCAGTGAAAGGGTCATTCAACCCCCAAAGGTTAAGAAGTGCTGCTCTAGTCCCCAGGAAAGAAATGCAACAAAATGAGGGTTCCAGGAAGGGAAAAGTCATACCTGACTGCAAGTATTACATCAGCACAAAGACCTGAGACAAACAATAACAGGAAATACAGGAGCCGGGGGAGAGCCGGCTCCATGGATAAAGTACTGGCTGCACAACCTTGAGGACTTGAGCTCAGATCACCAGCATCCACACAAAGGTGAGGTACAACAGCATCTGCAACCTCTGAGCTAGAATTCGGCAGAGATGCGCAGATCCTTAGGGCTTGCTGGCCAACCAGTAGAGCCTAGCCAGAGAGCTCCAGGTTCAGTGAGAGACCAAGTCTTAAAAGCATATGGTAGAGAAGACATCTGGCATCAGCCTCTGGCCTTCGTATGTACTATATGAAGAACCACACCACACCTATACAGATGCGTCAGAAAATAATAATGGAATATCGTTGTATGTCTGAATGGGGCTTGCAATATCAACAGCTCGTTTTTAATGAGGAGAAACAGAAAGGAAATATGCTGGTACGCTTGTCCCATAAGGTGACAGAGAATACTGTCACTGTTTTTCAAACACTGCAACTCTAGCTTCGTACTGTCAAAGTCCCTGGCCTTAACCTGACATGAACCTTTTTGAAAAAATAATCTCTAGTCTAAACATCTGAAGTCTTGTTCCTTTTTAGTTTCTTTCTATTGAAACTAACTAAATGCAACATTTTCATCATAAAATGGCACTGTCAGATAAGTCGGCTTTTACAAAATTACATGTATCCACTGTTGTAACCATCCTTGTTAGACCCACTAGAAAGCTGATCAGAAAAATGTCCATCTGGTGTAACCAGAAGGTATTCAGGATGGCTAGAGTTTGAGGCAACAGATATCTTAGTAGTGCTGAAAGGTGATTGCTTTATAAATCATTTTTTAATTGGGACAATCTGTCCCAGTTATGAAAAAATGGCAGACAAGAGCATGCCCAGGTATTAACAGTGTTCAGGATGGGATGGCAGATGGGAATGAGAAGTTTCTCCAAACTTCTGCTTTTTCCAAGGGAAAGCCCAGTATGGCTGTTGAATAGGAGCAATGAGCAGTTTACTGTACCCAGTGCAAAGCTAAAGACACTATGTCCATGCGCACAGAGGCCAAACACTGACTCCAGCATTCAAAGAAAGGCCCTCGGGGGCGTTTTCTTATTTTTTAAATAGGGACATATATTACTCATATAGAATAAAACAGACATTATGCTTCACTGATACAGTGCTTCCTGGGGTGTGACAGCTCCTTCTGGGAGGACCCTAGGGGCTCAGTGGAACACCAAATGGCACCTTCAGGAAGAACAGAACCTCGAGTCCTGTTCTGAGAAGTGGGGTGTTTTCTAAACTCCCTCAGCACATGGCAGAGTCTTGTTTTTTTTTAGTGTCTATCTCCCCCCTTGGGTGAAACACAAGGAGAGAATGCTGTCCAAATCAGATAGAGCCCTCAGACTTGGCCTCTGTGTATAGTACAGTGGGTGTGCACACCCAGGCACACACAGGTCAGAGCAAGATTACAAAGAAAATGGCTCAATTCATATGGAGCGATAGCTGTGCTCCTGGACACCTCTCAGAACCTGGCACACCCAGACTCGCAGCGTTTACATACTATGTGGTTAAAAGCAGAGATGTGGAGGATAAGGGAAAAAACAAACAAACAAAACAAAAACCAGAAAACAGGAGGCGGTGGATAAAGAGGGAGAAAAGTATATGCAGGAGAAGAGGAGGAAGAGGGGAAGAGAAAAAGGTGAAGGCGAAGGAGAGGACTGTGGAAGGGCTCCGGGGTGTTACCGTTCAAATGTCACTGACATGCAGACACTCGCATGCTTCACTGGTTAGGTTTGGAACATTCCACCTGGAACAAAACTCACCAGTGGCTATGGCCCAGTAAATGTCTGATCCAGTCAGTAACTCACCACATGCTATGGGAGAATAAACCTGGGACCCGGGAACTTGAAGCAGGATCCGAAATGGAGCAACGCGTGCACTGGAATCCAGCACAGCATCCAGAGCACCCACGAGGCGACCTTAAAAGGGAGACAGAAGAAAGGACACTTGTGAGTCCAGGGCAGACCAGGCCAGACAGCCAGCACACATCCTCCTGCTCCCATGCGTGGGAGCTGGGGTGGTCTGAATGAGAATGGTCCTCTTCTGAGCGCAGTTTCTGTTGTTGTAATAAACCAAAGCAACCTGGGGAGAAAAGTGGTTATTTGACTTTCACTTCCATATCACAAGTCATCATCAAAGGAATTCAGTAACTCAAACAGAGCAGGAACCTGGAGGCAGGAGCCAACACAGAGGCCATAGAAGCATACTGCCTACTGGCTTGCTCTTTCACCATTATCCTCTCCTGGGCTCTCTTCAAGGTGCCAAGCCTCAACTTCTCTGCATGATCCCTTCAATCCTAGGCCTTCAGCTGCTACGGAGAATACACCTTCACCAACGGACACTGGGGTCTCTCGTAGCGCTAAACCCCAGCTGCTCTCCACGACCCCTTCATGCCTTCACTAGTACCACCTGGGGGACGCTTACACATTACCAAGTCCAGTTGTCAGCACAAAGAACAACCTTGGCCACTTCATGAACACAGAGTTTCAGGGTACTGACTCTGAAGAAACACTTCCCAGACGGCTTCGCCTCAACAATGCTGGTCTCTTCTTAATCACCACTAAATTCTCAGTTCCAACTGACCAGAATCAATTGTCCCAGCAAAGCAGAGGTTTTACTTTAGTAATTCTGGTCTCTTATTAATCACAGCCCATTCTTCAAGCTCCAGCTGACCAGAACCACAGATTCTTCACACAAATGGCCCGGTAGAGTCTCTGCTTCCGTCTGAAACTTCACAGGCCGGGTCTCCGTCCTCGGCATCTCTCTCCACATTCTTATCTCCTACAGGACAGCTCACCAAGCTTTGAACACTCAGTGGCCATAACCCACCCAGAGTTCCACGGTTCTTCCTGTTGGCAGTCTCTCAGCCTGCTACTTGCTGAAAAAGACATGAGCTCTCAGCTACTGCTCCAGCACCACAGCTGCCTGCTGCCATGCTCCCTGCCCTGATGGCCATGGACTCAGCCCCCTGCCACTACAAGCCCCCAATAAACTCTGCTCCACATTGCCTTGGCCGTGGTGTCTTAACACAACAGCAGAACAGTGGCTAGGACGGAGCAGTCACAGGCAAGGAGCCTCAGGTCACATTCCTGGATTCCCACAAAAGACTGCCCCTCCCATTTCCCCAGCAACAAGACCTGGGGAACAAGAGCAGTGTCCCACAAGTCAGATTTCTAATTCAAACCTGGCGCTACCATTTCCAGACTAGGTGATTTAAAGTGCTTAAAACTTCTGGTGTTGCTGGTCTCCTTATCTGAAAAATAGAATAACTTGTATAGTATAACACTACCTTGTATAGAATAGTATAACACTACCCTGTAAAAGTAATTGAGAGAATTACATGAGTTGTATGTCTGTTACTTGAAGTGCTGCCTGGATCACAAAAAGCACTGTATTAAGCATTGTTCCTGCTACTACTTTATCCTGGGCCTCATCCCAAATATTGAATGTTACCTCTACCTGCTCCAGAAATAAGCTGTGAGAGAAAAATCTAGCAAGTCCTTCACAGATTGGGAGTCACATGCACACACACACACACGATATATATGATGTATATATATATATGTGTGTGTGATATACATGATATATAAATGTAAGGTGTACATATGATATACATGATATGCATCATGTGATATTCATGATATATATGATATCCATCACACATATATTTTATGGTATGCATGAAAACATGTATGACAGACATGTGTGGCATACATGATATGTGAGGTATATGTAACATACACATGTGGTATGCACATATATGATATACATGTATGTGTTGTGCATGTGATGTGCTATATATGGTATACATGTGTGTGTATGTGTGTCTAGATATAGATATATGATACAAAGAAAGGATTGGCTTTCTGCTGTAATGGATGTGCCCTGAGCTGAAGGTGGATGATTGCATTTGCTCCTACCCAATGGTCTATTCCTACATGGGAACAAGCCTGGGGACTCTTCCCGACTACACCAAGCCACTTCACATTGGGTAGACCACACCACTCATGACCTTGGGGCTGACTGCAAGCTGTAGCTGCCTGCCACTGCCCAGTATCCCATAAGGACTGCAACACTTATCCAGGGGAAGATTCAAATTCAAAACTCCAGTTCCACAGATCAACTCTATACCATTACATAGAGAAAAAAACACCGACTCCAAACCTCAGATGTGGAGACCTGTCTGTACTATCCTTTTCTGTAACAGGTTCACTTCAGGGTCAAGTGGTGTATTTAGCCATTTTCTGTGGCATCTTTTCAAATTTAAATAAAAACTTACTACAAAAGCCAGATATAGCGGCACATGCTTTAACCCCAGCACTTGGGAGGCAGAAGCAGGCAGATCTCTGAGTCCAAGGCCAGACTAGTCTACATAGTGAGTTACAGGATAGCTGGAGTTACACAGTGGGACCTTGTCTCAAAAAAACCCAACTATATACATGACTATGTGTATGCACACAGTTGTGTGCATAGGTACACATATATTTATATAGTTTGTGCACATATATTTTGTACAAATGTATATATACAGTTAACACTTCCATTTGTATTCATATATACAACACACTTAGAAAAGTGAGCTCTACACCAGCACTTCTCACTACAATCTATTCCTACAGCATTCTTCCCACAAAGTCTGCAACCTGCAGCTACACCAAACCCAACACTGAGAAAATCCTATTGAGCAAGCTCAATCTAGCTCCTAACTTACCATCCTCCTGCCTCAGCCCTCTGAGTAGGATTACAGATGTGCCCCACCAAGCCTGGCTTTTATGACTCTTAGCATGTTTACTTAGCTATCAGTCCCATTGCAACCAAGATAACCTCCCTGGCAGATGTCCTCATGCTATCCAGCCTCCAACTGTTCTGCCCTCACTTAACAACCTTCTCCGGGAGAAGGATAAAGGGCACAGTACTGTATAGCCAGAACTACTCTCGCTACTCAGAAACCCACGTGGCTGAGCGAGCTGTCTGCGGGAACAGGGCCTCTCTGGATAGGAGGTCCGATCAGCAGCTGTCAGGCAGGAGGGCTAAAGGTGTGTTTGCAAAAGACTACTGAGATAAGACATTTGTCTAGCAAAGATGGGCTGGGATAGAGAGGCCGAAGAAAATTAGAAAGGAGCTAAATGACCCATCCACCCAACCCATACAGATGCTTAGCACTTGCAAGTTTGATAGAGAACCCATTCTTTGTTTGATTGACGGTGCTGGGGATTAAATCCAGTACTTTGTGCACAGGAGGCAAGCACTTAGCACCCAGCTATCACCCCAGCCTCCTGAGGGACTCAGGGAGCCATGGAAACGAGAATGGAGGGGAGGTGTGTAGCAACTCAGAAAAGCAGGGATTTTTATTTTTTGGACTAGAAAGAGTGGTTACTTCCCTCTATAAGATTCAGGTGCTTTTGAAAGGTCAATGTCTTACATAACCCCAGCCTCTTCAACTAGTGGGAAGGTGGGGAAGGTTGTGTGAAGGAAGCCACAAGGGGACTTCCACTCTTGGCTCAACCATGTAGAGCCTGGAAGTCACCCCATCCACGCAAGAAAAAGCTGAGCAGCCTGAGAAGGGGGGGCTTTTCCTTAGCTCACCAGAGAACTGAGGTCACAGATCAAACCACAATCACCAAATCTAGAGACATCCAGGAGAATCCAGAGTCACAGATGGGGACGATTTCCTTGGTAAAGCCACTAACTGCAGGAACAACCGAAGAGTGACTCTGGTAAAATGCTGCATGTAGACTGAATGCATAAAAGCAAATCCCAAGACTACAGTCTTAAGGGAACCCTCTGAGCTGCATGGGCTTTAACATCAGGCACCCAGCAGGCTGGGAAGGTACAGAGTAACACTATGCAATGTCCTCTACACAGTCTCCTCATCAAAATCCCGGACTTCCACGGAGGAATGGCCAGAGCCTTGCCCAAGCTAGGGAAGAGCACTAGCCAAGTCCTACATTTCCTCTGGCTTTTCTGTCCTCAAAGACGGATAGGAGTGACCAAGAAACATTTGTGAAGATCACAGGCCCATCACCACTGCAATTTGCTGGTATGATCACAGAACCAACTCCCAAAAGCCCCTAGCACAGTGATAACGCATGAGAGGGTAAAGCACTAAGACTCACACTGTCTGAAAAAAATCTTTAAAGGAACCCCAAAATGGAAGGGCATCAGAATGAGCACCTCTGAGGAATGTCAAAGTCCTGGCATCTACAGCAGTAGCCAACCTTAAAACATGCTTTCTGTTCCTAGTACCCAATGCAGTGTGACTGGCTTTCACAATAGTGACTGTTGGGAGGAAGTAAACAGCCTCAGAGAGAAAGTACAATCAGTGAGATGCTGACTGTGCTGTTACAGATAGGGAGTTTATAATAATCATATTTAACAGGTTAATAACCCTTCTAATGAAAAGGCAAGAGCAGGCAGGAAATTTAAATGAAGAGAGAACTCCAAGAATGAATTGAAAAGCCAACCTGCAAATCCACACCCAGAGAGACCGATTATCCTTTGGAATGGAAAGAACCGCATAAAGCAGCACATGCCTGTAATCCAGCACAGTGGCAGGGACACAAACTCACATGAAAGCAAACACCACCAGCCCTGAAACCATCCTAAAACTGAGAGAATGCTGCACAGTAGTACTGGGCAGTAATGCAGCACAGGCAGAAGGACACAAACTGAAGGCCAGCCTGGAATACATAGCAGGATTCTGTATAGAAAACAACAGTAAACATTTTTTTTTAAATCCTGAAGTAGGCTGGAGAGATGGTTCAGCAGTTTCAAAGTCTCTGATGCTCTTCCAGAGGACCCAAGTTCAGTTCCCAGCACCCACTTGGAGGCTCACAACCATCTGCAGCTCCAGTCCCAAGGGATCTGACACCCTCTTCTGGCCTCTGAGAGCACCGCACACACGTGATACACTTACATACATACAGGCAAAACACTCCTATCCATAAAATACACTTTTTTATATCTTAAAAGACAATTGCTGTTCTTAAACAAAACGTGGGGAATCGATTCCTACCTGACTAACCCGCAAGATTTCTTTAGGGAGTGACAGAATCCTGTGGATCAGAAAACTAGACTTTGCCCAAGAAAAGAAGTTGAAGAGAGAAGAGCAAATGGGCTCACATAAAGCATCCAGTTAAAATCAGAGAAGGGTTTTATTTAGGGCAATTAATAGAGGCCAGTTGACAAATACTAGAAATTACCTCCACTGCATCAACTTATGAGTTTGCGTGGTTTTGGTCTAAATTCATCACCAACTAAAAGTGATTCCCCGGCCCCAGTGTATTTTTTAAATAACAAATCCCACTTTGTAGGAAATTCACATTAAGACTTACAAAGGATAAGGTTAAAAGTAAGCAAATAGTACTTGTACACCAATTTTAACTTTTTTCTTTTAAGATAGGGTCTCCAGAGCTTAGGGGAACTCCTCAGAAAAGGGGAAGGAAGAATTGTAGAAGCCAGAGCACTCACGGACACAAGAATACAGGCCACAGGATCAACTAAGCAGGACTTATAGGGACTCAGAGACAGAAACGGCAATCACGGAGCCTGCATGGGTCTGCACTGGGTCCTCTGCATAATTGCTATGGTTGTTTAGCTCAGGGGTTTTTATGGGACTACTAAAGGTGGGAGCATGGGCTGCCCCTGACTCTTTTGACTGTTCTTGGGACCCTTTTCCTCCTACTGGGTTGCCTCGTCCAGCCTTGATATGAGGGCTTTTGCCTTGTTTTGTTGTATCTTCTTTTGTCCTGTTTAGATGTCATATCTGGGAGGTCTGCTCTTTTCTGAGAAGAAATGGAGGGGGAGTGGATCTAGGGGAGGGGGAAGTGGACAGGAATTGGGAGGAGTGCAGGGAGAGGAGGCTGTGGGGAGAACTGGAAGGAGTGGAGGCTGCAGTCAGAATGTATTGCATGAAAGAAGAATAAATAAAAAGAAAGAAAAGAGAAAAGAAAAAAATAGCATCTCCTGTGGCCCAGGCTGACCTCAAACTCACTGTATTGCCTGGGCTGACCTTGCACCCCCCAAGTCTCTTCCTTCTACCGCCAAAGCATTGAGGATTTGGGTTGTGTTCCACCACGTCCAGCTTAATGTTTACTAACGCGCTACGAACACCAGGCAAGGCATGCTCACCAACAGGAGCGTGGTCACACAAAATGGAGTTTTACTCAGCCATAAAATCAATTTATGACTTTATGTGTTTCTGGACTAAATATACCAACTAAAATGGAGTTCAAAAGCCACGGAGAACAAACTCTTGTCATTTGCAGAATAATGGATGGGACCTGAGATCATTCAGCAAACTAAGCCAGTTTCAGAAAGATAAACATGATTTTCTCTCATATGCCAAATCTAAATAATTTGTGTGTGTGTGTGTGTGTGTGTGTGTGTGTGTGTGTGTGTGTAAGAGGTTTCTATTTGAGAAAAGGGATGGGAAGGAGGAGGAGTCAAGGGCTGATAAAGAAAGCAAACATGGTCAAAGTACAATACACTTGTATGAAAGTAGCAAGGAAAACATCACACCAATTGTACAATGAATATATACAAATACAACATTTTAATAAATTTTTAAAAGAAGTTTCAATTTTTAAATACTAGGATAAGGAAGGTAAGCATACCAGAGATACTAGACTAACACCAGTTAAAATTGAGCAGATGTGTTAATTTTAGACAAAACAGATTTCATAACAGGAAACACTATCAGGTTAAGAGAGGCATTATGTAACACTGAAGGTTTCTGAAGGACTGTATACCAGTCATTAACATGAATTGCCTAACAGGACATCTACATACTTTTGACCAGAGTGGTAAACTACAGGGAAAACAGATGAGTCTAGCATCCTAGTTGGGCTTCAATAACCATCTTCTAATAACTGGCAGACCAAGCCTTCAGAAAAGCACTGGGTCCACATTTACCCCAAACAGTAACAAGTCAAGGGAATCTAATCTGTGTTTATGGACTCCTTCATGGGCACCACACAGTGCATCTCTAGTGTACGGTGGCATGTACCAAGATGGACTAAAACAAATCCTGTCTGAAAGGAACAGAGATCACACAAGCACACCCTCAGACCACAAAGGAATTAAACCAGAAGCCACGGAACAGAAAGCAAGCTGGGAATTTCCCCAAAAGTTGGAAATTAAACAACTTCAAATAATACAGGTCAAATTAAAAAAGATCCTCAAGAGAATTTTTTAAATATTTTAACCACATGGAAGTGAGGTTTTACAAATTAGACAAATGTGTAGGATGGAGCAAAAGGATTGCTTGGGGAGATTGCAACATCAAGTACACAAGTTAGGAACCAATCACCTAAGCCAGTACGTTAGAAAACCAAAGAGCAATCTGATCCTACTGCAAAACAAAAATCAAAGCTGAAATCAATAAAAGCTAAAAGATAGAGAAGAAAATAACACTAAAAGATCAATGAAAATTGGCAAAGCCCTACCTAGGGTAACCAGGGAAAGAAGAAAAGGGCAAGTTACCAATATTAGAAAGGGACAGAAGGCAGGGGATGTAGAGTGTCTGCCCAGCATGATAGGAGCCTGGGCTCTGATGCCCGGCATGGCATAAATTGGGTGTGAGTCTGCCAACCTATAATCCCAACACTCCATAGGTGGAGGAGGATCAGGAATCTGGGTCATCCTTGGCTAAGGAGGTGTTCAATGCAGCCAAGATGCTGAGATCCTCCTGGGAGGAGGAATTAGAGCTAATACCCAAGGGTATTAACCATAAGGAGATATTGTAAATAATTTTATGCCTCTAAATTCAGTAAGTTATACAAAATGACACAATCCTTTAAGGAAATGAACTACCAAACTCAAGGAATAGTGAGTCATTTGAACAGACCTTTATCTAGTAAAGAAATCGAATCAATAGCAATAGCTGATGGGGGAAAAGCCATTAACCAATCACGGTAAGGATGCTTTTTTCACATCACTCCCACTTGACATCATACTGAAAGTCCTAGCAGACACAGCAAGACAAAAAAAGGAAATAAAGCGTGCAGATAGGGAAGGGAGAAATAAAACTTGGTTCACAGATGACATGTTTGCTCAACAAAACAAAAGCCTTAAGGAACTAATAACCAAAAGTATAGTACTTGCAAGATACCATGTCACCCTATGACAACTCCTTTCCTGTGTGCTGGGGATGAACGCCGAGACTCTGAAGAAAAAGTAAGTCACTATGGGCAATAGTAAAAGGGACTTTTTTCCAGCACAAGCTTAACTAATACACACAGATCTACATGCATAACATTACAAAATGCTGAGGAAGAGGAGCAAAAAAAATGTAAATGGGAGACTCTGGAGCTATTGTGGTAGTGTAGATTCATCTGTAGACCCCAGTGGTGAACTTGCCAGGGCTAGTTACACTAGCTCCCAACATGCCGAGCTGTGTAGCAGCTTGCTCCAAGATTAAAACTGTCCAAATTTGGAAGGGACTCCTTAAGACACAGGATGTCCTAAAGCAGTGGTTCTCAATCTGGGGGTCAAGAAAGACCCCTTTCACAGGGGTTGCTTGCCTAAGACCATCGGAAAACAGATATTTAAGTTATGATTCATAGCAATAGCAAAACTGCCGTTATAAAGTAGCAACAAAAATAATGTTATGGTTGGGGGGGGGGGTCACCACAGCATGAAGGACTGTACTAAAGTGTCACAGCATTAGGAAGGTTAAGAACCACTGGGCTAGAGGGAGGTGAAATAATCCATCTTAGGAAGCCCCTTAAACTCACAAAGTAAACAACAGGGTTTCAGGAGGTCCCTGAAACCAACGGCATTCACTTGGTCCCTCCTGCCCCAAGCATATATAAGCAGAAAGAACTGCCGAGGGGCACTCTCAGACAAGCAAGCTGTCTAGAAGGGGCTCAGACTAACAGCTATCTAGAAGGGCCACTCCACAACCTGTTGAGTTGCTGGCAGTGCACTCCTGGTTTCAAGCTGTGGCCCACGCTAGGGTGGCCTCTGGTGATGGCAGCTGTCCTTGAGTCATTTCTGCTCCCATAAGTTAACCCCTAACTCATATTTCTGTAAATAACCCTACAGTAAAACCCACTGGTTCACTGAGTTGGACTGTGGTGGGTCCTTACTCTTTGGTCAGCTAGAGGCCCTGTCTGGGGTAGGTAGGCATTTGGTTACATCTCCCCAGCAGTAGTGTCACAGAACACCTCCAAGGCAAATTCTAGCCCTGCAAGTACCACCCACTGAAAGTGTCCTGTATAGGTAGACCATGGTAGACCATGGTGTTTATTTACTGTGCTTTTTTCAACATTTAGGCATGTTATGTTACAATTAGGCATGTTATGTTACAATTAGGCATGTTATGTTACAATTACAGAAAGTAACATGTTTGTAGCCTGGGAACAATAAGCTATGCCATTTATCCTATGTACACAGACGGTAATAGTACCTAAATGTGTGTAAATATACTCCAGTGTTCAGAGAATAGCAGCAGCAGTGTATTTCCCAGAATACACCCCCATCACTGGGTAACACATGACTATGTGTATGCAAACATTCTACCGGCTTCATCTCTGCAGTTTACTGACACAGCTGCATAGAGAAATACCCCCACTGAGCATGATGACACACTCACTCTTGTAAGTGTAGCACTTAGAACACAGGAGAATTGTCATCATAGTTCAAAGCCAGCAAGGCTGCACAGTGAGTTGCAGGCCAGATTAGCCTATGTTGTTAAAACAGTGTCTAGATATGTGCACATACAAGTGTTAGTATACATACACATATCCCTTGCTCTGTCAGCTGATCAATCCAGAATCAGAGAGAACGCACGCATGCGCGCATGCACACAAACACACAATCTGGCTTCTGTTGACATTCTCCAATAAAATAAATGGTTACAAAATTAGCCTCAAGAAGACAGGCTTGGCCATTAGTCCTTTATAAGTCAACTAACCAGCTAATTTAATAATTAAAAAGCAGGGGCTGGAGAGATGGCTCAGTGGTTAAGAGCACTGATTGTTCTTCCAGAGGTCCTGAGTTCAATTCCCAGCAACCATTTGGTGGCTTACAACCATCTGTAATGAGATTTGGCGTGCAGGCATACATAGAGGCAAAATGTTGTTTACATAATAAGTAAATAAATCTTAAAAAAATAAATAAAAATAATTAAAAAGCAGAAAATAGGGGAGAGTGCTTACTTAATATGAACACACAGGGAAGAGAGAAAAGAACATCCGGCGTCCCTCTTAAATCCATCTCCCAATTGTGGCTACACTGAACAAAATTCTTTTTTCTGCTTTTAACTACTGTCTTGGCTATTCTAACTGACTTGAGGACAGGGAGCTAAACCTGTCTTTGTCGGGGCACCACACCCCAAGTAAGCCAAAAATAGAGTCCCTTGAAGAAATGGTTCCTTCTGGAACTATGGCAGGCAATAGTCAAGATGAGCCTGGAACATTCTGTAGTGCCAGGCAGTATTGAAGCACTAAATATACACAAGCACACACACACACACACACAGACACACACACAGACACAAGCACACGCACATACACGGACACACCAACAGTATGGAAAGCAAGCAGGGTGGCTGTACAGTTGAGAAACTTGACAAGCTCAACCTCACCCAGGTGCTCAGGGTTGACATAGTCAGTGACATCATGTAGTCCGTGCATAGACTACCTCTGAAATAAAGATATTACACACTTCTGTGGTCTTCCACCTAAACACCGATCATTCAGTCTACATACTACAAGAAAAAAAATCACACAAATTCCAGTTGAAGCATATTCCAAGAACACATAACCAGTCATCTGTGTGACTCTCAAGGCCAACAAAAGCCGGGAAAGGCTTAGGAAGCCATGTGTTACCCTGAACAGGATTCTGAAACAGATAAGGACTAAGGAAATCCAAACAAACTTACTGTCACTGTTCCATAAGCAGAAGCTGAACACAGGTCATTCAGCACTCAGATCTGTGTCAACGGGGACACTCCTTCGGGAGGCTCTAGGTGAGAACACACTTGGCCCCCATTCCAGCCTCTGAGGCCACCCACTTCACTTGGCTCATGGCCCCATGCTCCATCTTCAAGGCCAGCAACATCAGGCCATGTTCTTCCCATACTAGCACTGTTCTGAGCCTCTCTTGAACCTCCTGAAGTTGTTAAGGGTCTTCCTGAGGTCTACACGGCAGCTCCATGGCAGAGCCCTTAATTCACATGGCAAGGCCCTTCTTTCTATCTTCAACTTCAGATAAAGCAATCTTCTGATTGCACCATGCCATCTACACAATCCAGAGTAATTAACTGCCCACTTAAGATCATCTCATCTGCCATCTTAAGTCTCCTTTGCCTTATTACTTAACATAGCCAAAGACTGGAGTCACTCTTCTGCCTACTGATGTCATGCACCAATGTTAGTTCATAAGTAACAGACACTCTGTACCAACAACACATCAATCACAGGAGAAAGCGGGACTGGGGTGTCAAGAACTCTCTACCATGACAACTGTTTCAGTAACTCCATACTGTTCTAAATGTGATAAGGAAAAGTCAGGCCAGCCCATGGCCATTCACAGATACGTTGTAAATACAACCAGAGTTGGGCAGGAGCACTTAGCCAGAGAGCCCGTCAGAGTACTCAGCATGGAGCCACTTAATGTCTATGGGACCAAACTACAAAGATGCAAAGGACACAAGGTGAAGATAGCACAGAGAAATAAAAAACTCTGAAAGGACATATTTGCAAGTTTTTGTAGAATAGGCCAATTTTTAAAAGTCAGAATAGCAAAGAATATTCTCAAAGTCACGAGAAAAAAAATTTCCATAAATTCTAAAGGAGTCAGAAACAAGTACATAGTTGGGAGGCTGAGGCAGGAGGTTGTGGAGTGAGTTCAAAGATGATCAGGCTACATAAGTAAAACAATCATAAAGCAAAACTCTAACAGGCTGACAGTGTGCTGGTATGGGAAGTCCTTCTATATATGTGCTGCTTTTATTGGTTAATGAATAAAGCTGTTTTGGCCAGTGTGGCTTAGAAGAATAAAGCAAGGCGGGAATTCCAAGAAGATAGAGGAGGAAAGAAGACAGAGTCAGGGAGATGCCACGTAGCTGCCGGAGGAGGAGACAGACATAGTCCAGAACCTTACTGGTAAACCACAAGCCTCATGGTAAAATAAAAAATAATAGAAATGGGTTAATTTAAGATATAAGAGCTAGCTAGCAACATGCCTAAGTGATTGGCCAAGAAGTGTTTTAATTAATACAGTGTGTGTGATTATTTCTGATGTAGGCGGCAGGGAATGAACGAGCAGCCTCAGGTCTGGGAGTCCAGAAACAAATGAGCAGTCTCCGCCTACAGTGCACACTCATTGGGGCAATACTAGCCAGCAAATAAAATGCACATATAGTAACTTTAAAACACTAAGATCCTACAAGTAGTGTTTTTAATCCAGCCCTCACAAGAAACGTGTGTGTGTGTGTGTGTGTGTGTGTGTGTGTGTGTGTGTGTAGTTTAGAGACAGGGTCTCACTATGTAGCTCTGGCTCTTCTGGAACTGTGTAGACCAGGTTAGCCTCAGACTCCTAGAAATCTACCTGCTTCCGACTCCCGCGTGCTGGGATTAAAGGTGTGCACAACTACACCCAGCCTACAAGCTCCTTTTCATGATCAGAGTGAAGCAGACGAGGCTGTGAGCACAAAGTGCCCAGTCCTGGCTGCAGGACCCATATTCTGTCCTACCAGGCACAGACTGTTTAAAGACAGGGCAATGCCGTTTTAGCACGGTGACACACATCTGCAGTCCTAGCACTCAGGCAGTAAAGGCAAGAGGATCAAGAGTTCAAGGCCAGCCTAGAGAACTTGAGATTCTGTTTCAAAAATCAAACAACCTGGAGAGTCTTCTGATCTACAGAGGACCAGAGTTAGTGCCCAGCACCTACATCAGGTGGCTCCCAATCATCTGTTACTCCAGCTCCAGGAGAGAAGAACGCCAACATATCTGGCTTCAGGCACCTGCATTCATATGCACAAACCCACATACAGACCGATCATAACTAAATGCACACATAAAAAGAGGCGACAAGCCACCACCTAAAACCAATAAGCCCCAATTTACAACTGCTCTCCAGGGGACCCCAGGGCAGCTCACGGGGTACATTCTGGTCTCCCCTCAGCAAAGGCTCCACGTGGCTTGTCTGGCACCACAGGAAAATCCTCCTGGCATCCTAGTGAGCAAAACACTCCTATTTTTAGGTTCTTAAAATAACAACTCTGGCTGGGAGCAACATCGGGTGACAAGCTGCACAAGGAGAGACTGAGGAGGGGCTTACTAGGAACTCACTCTGATGTGAGGGTGCCATCATTTGATCCCTGCTGGATCCGTATACTCAGGGATGTCAGGGCTGAGATGAAACGGCAGTGTTGACACGGGACAAACAGGGACACTAGGAGAAATCTTCCGTGGCTTTGTAGTTTTTGTGATCTCTGTGTTGGGCCTTGTACTTAACACAGGCACTGTGGCAATGTTCTCTGCTCTTATTGAAAAATAATCCCACAGTGAGACTCCTATTTTTTTAATGGAGACATTTACCCCCTACCCATACATAGAAAGCACTTCAATAAAGCCTGAAGTCTTTTTTTTTTTTTGTTTCTATCTTTGTATTAAACAAAGCAGGTATCTAACGGCTTTGGGTTCAGACACAATCTGAGCAATCCCATGATGGGAAATTCTTTACCTCAAGGAAAGGGATTTCTGTCATCATATACTAGCCATCAAAGTGGGTTCATTGGGCACCACAGCCCAGTGGGGGGAACCCAAGCATTGGCTGGGTCTGTCTCCTGTTTGGTTTGGCTATTGTGGCTGTGGGATATGGAAGAAAAGAAAAATCAAGAACCAAGTGGGCTGGGTAGCCCCTTGTCTAGCATGCTTCAGGACCTGGTTCAATGCCTAACGTGCACACATACCATCATAGAGGAAAAGAATGTTAAACTCATGAGTCGCAAATAACCAAAAAGATATCCCATAGCCAAAAAAAGTACTTTCCCCTAACTGGAAGAAGTAGAGTATCGGAAGAAAGATTTGGCTTTTTAATGTGAGGGTTCGTCCTAATCAAAGTGCCAGCACTCACCCAAACACTGAACTCTGAGCTCTTTTCTCAAAGAGTTCTGTATAACTCAGGGTCCCTTTGGATGCAGAACCTTTATGCTCCACCCAAATCTCATCTAAACCAAGAGGTACAGGGTTTTGTTCAGTGATACCAGCAGACCATCAGGCAAAGCCGCCACCATGCGGTAGCCAAATCACACCCAGTGCCCCAGCAACGTCCACCAAATGAGCTCCTCTCTTAAAACTGAGTAGATGATATGGTGATGGTGCGTCTGTTACAGATGCTGCAAGCGGCTGCAGGAGCCACGACCTGAATACCAGGGTATGTGTGCACGTGTGCCCCCAAAGAGCAGTGCAAGGCAAGAGCAGCGTGAGGGTGTGGCCAACCAACTGCCTGCAGTGCCCCAGATGAGTGGGATGACATCTACACAGCAGTCCTTAGCTTTCTCAGGACAACAAGGGAAGATGGCAGGGGTGGGTGTCAGCCTCAGTCAGCCAGGGCAACAGATGCTGCTCCTTCTTTATAGCCGTGCAATTAAAGAGCAGGGAGACGCTTCTGAAGGGTTTTCACCTAAGCTAAAACCCACTGAAAACAGAGATGGTTTTGCAGCCTAAATCTGAAGAAGCTCAATGGTGAGGTTTATACAACAGCGGGACTATGCTCAACACTGTGGAACTATACATTTCAAGATGTACACAAAGGCCAATTTCTGCGTGGAAAGCACGGGAAACTCCAACAGTCAGAACATCTGAAGTCAAAAAGTCAATGCAAATTTTGCCTAATCCACATCCACATCTGAAACATCTGTTTCAGAAAATGTTTCTCAACAGGGTCTGAGCCTGAATTCATGCAGCTGACCCTGGTATCTTCCTCTGTGTACTCTATAAATAACCCCTGGATGGGATCCAAGCCCTCTGCTTTGCCTCACAGTAAATGCAGGGGTGCTGCGGTCCTGGCCCTCTAAGCAGGATGATGTAATGCTCAAAACGCATCGACTGTGAGCATCCTGCACAGAAGGCCGTCAGGACGGGCAGCCCAAGCATGAACACTGCTGATGCTTGTGACCACAGATGTGGAGTGTGCAGTTCTGTGAACCCATCCAGCGTTTCTGTCCACATGGCCCTGCCTGGTCTAAGCTACACTCTGGTGTGGTGGAAGCAAGACAGGTCTTTTCTTGTCATAAAGTCATTATTAAGTAGAAGGCCATGGACACGATGGGAGGAAGAACAAAATGAAGCTCTGACAAAGAGCATGGCTTTCAACTCTAATAGAGTCTTCAAATGAAGTATCAGCTACCAGAGGCATCCAGAATAGACAATTATCCAGCCCAAGGCAAGCAGGACCATGCACAGCCCTTCCTTAGACCCTCAAGGACAGTTCTTGCTTGTCCTAAACTGTTGCGGCTCTCAGCAGCTGTGGGTCCCAACGGTTCCGTCCCACTGTGTGGACTCACTCACTATAGGCTCTTCCTAGGAGCCTTACTGACTTCCATTTTAACTGCTAAACTCCTTCATGAGTGACCAGTAACTCCTAACCCACCAAGACAAAACTATTACCATGCCCTAATCCGTGAAGCTTAGACAAAAACTATTTTTAAATTATGTATCTTATTGCTACGTGGGGTCATGTATGTACATGCAGGTCATGTAGTACATGGGATACTGTCTTGCCAATGCCTGATGCTTCAAAAGAACCAAGATCCCTTAGTGAAACCTCTATATACGCTCTCTCTCTCTCGCACACACACACACCTTGATATTCCCTTTTAACAAGTTTAGTAACTATTACCCCTACCCTAAAATCACAAAGAGAATGAAGTGGGTTTTTTGTGACAGGGTTTCTCTGCGTAACAGCCCTACCTGGCTGTCCTGGAACTAGCTCTTGTTGACCAGGCTGGCCTTGAACTCAGAGATCCACCTGCCTCTGCCTCCCAAGTGCTGGGATTAAAGGCATACGCCACCACTGCCCAGCAAGAATGAGTTTTTAAAATATCTTTCCTAAAATCCTACCTAGGAAAATAAGACTGAGTTTTGATCTGTCCCCCCAAGAGCAACTTCTTGGCTGCTAAGATAATCTGCTGTACCAAACGAACTGAGCTTATTTCCTATCTTACCACCCAGGAGAGACTGAAACTTAGAAATAGGCAACATGGCGCTGGGGTTGTAGCTCAGCCCATAAAATGCTTGCTGTCAAGCATTAGTGGTATGTCCATAACCCTAAGCACTGGGGAGGGGGGGATAAAAAAGCACTTCCTCACCAGCCAAATTGCTGAGGTTCAGGTTCAGTGTAAGACCCTGTCTCCAAAGGATGGAGAATGCCAGGGGAAGATGCCCAATGTTGACCTCTGACCTCACACACGCATACACAAAGGACCATGTACACATATCACACGCAAACCATACATATGCACACAAGATTGAACATGAAAACACAGAGTTTCCATGTCGTGCTCAGAGACAGTTGCAAAAAGGCTGTTAAACTCGCCCAACAGGACCAACAGCACATGACACAGTCAGCCTGCCAGGCCGAATTCATCACAAATGCAACCTGCTACCTGACAGTATCTTACCCCGTCAGAGCCACAATCCTGCCACCTCCACCTTGCGATCCATGCTTTTGTTTAACGCTCCCATTCCGAACTAAAAGGCAGGAAATGGGGCCTGGAGGCACTTAATAATCACAGAAAAATAAATAAGCCAACAGTGTCTCTTTTGCAAAATGGAAAACAATATGAAAGACAAAAAGGTCAGAGAATGACATCAGTTCTATAGGCTCAAGTTCAAAATGAAAGATGGTGTTGAGGTGAGCGCTGTCTCAGCACGGGGTGGGGTGGGAGGACAACTTTCCCGGGAGCCTGCAAGCCGCCACAAACAGAGGCCACTGTTTACCAAGCCTCATACACATCAAGTCAGAGGCTCATCATTAATTTGTGAAACAAGCATCTATTGTTCACCCACTACGTGCTAGGTGTCCTGAGGCCAGACCGGGTTCCACTGGTACCAAAGGTGCCCAGCTGAGCACACAGCCGCATTGGGTATGGCTGTTTACAGCCCTCACAACAAAGCCCAAACCAACTTTCACGTCAACATTTACCTTTGAGCACACAGTGTCTTCAGACCTCAAATTCAATCTAGTTTCCTACCACTAAACAGCAGGTGTTTTCCTAAGTGCAAGTCTATGAGGGACAAAGGCAAAGGTTAGGGCTGAAGAACCCTCTGAACAAGAGAAGTTCAGAGCACAGAGTCCATAAGCTCATTTGGAAACTGTTTTCCATATGCTAAGTAGCTGGAGTGTGTCCACCACAGCCCTGAAATCGGATTACTCAAAGCTGGCCATCTGTCACTCTCCTGCAGGGACTTGCAGCACAGCAACAGTTCTGTAGTTCTGTGACAGTGCCCTGCTAATCTTATCTTGGACTACGCAGAAATGCATGTTTAAGTAACTAAATTTATCTTGTGGATTAAAATAGTTGCTTTGTTTTGAGGCAAAAGCATAACAGTTAAAGTCCCTGCAGGATTGAATGTATCCCCAGAGATGCTGCGTGCTTTCTGTACAGTGATACAGATGGCAAATGCTCCAACCATTTAACTCCAGAAAGTAGAGCAGGGCAAGATGGGAGAAAGAAGAACACACTGCCTCCCCCCAAGAAGGGTTCTATTCAGTGAACATTAGAAATCAAATATGAAGCCGTTCCAAGGTCTGATTTCCTCAGAAGGTGGCACTGTCAGAGCTGGTCTTTAAAATGCTGCCAGTGCACATGTGTTACAAAATCTGTTGCTACTTTTGGGTCCTAAGAAGGCCATGGACCAGGGCTTAGCTGCATACAAGTTCTGACAAGACCAAGACAGTTGAAGAGAAAGAGTGACAGTTTGCCCTATGTCTCTAAGGCCAACATGCATCCTAGGGACAAAGGTCACCCAACTTATCTCTAGGAAAAGTTGTCCTTTTTACCCCCAAGATGTATTTCCACCAACATCTGCAGGCAGAGAACACGTGGCTAACAGTCAATGTGAGGACAGTGATTAGGAAAAAATCTTATCCAATTAAAATTATTAAGACTGAGTGGCAGTATCCCAGCAGGGGCAATTTACTTCCTCGGATGGCTGGCTGGCTCCTTATTACAGAGGGTTTCCTACTGGGGATTCAGAGCTTGCAACCTATTGGCTGCTGCAGCCTTCCAGATTCTGCATCCCTGAGACAAACCAGTGCACAGCACTTATTAGCAAAGAACTCTGACACTGACTCTGCAGACAGAAGCATCATGATAATGATGATGATGGAGCCAGGACATCTTAGGGCTCCTATCCTCTGGGCCCTTGTGTGCTAGAGAAGCCACCAGAAGCATAAGCAATCATCATGTAAGGATGATGGCATAAAAGGACCCTGTGCTCATAGCAACATTCAGCAAAGTGTGGAGAAGCCATGGCGTAAGAGCTTTTTTTTTATTCCATTAAAGGTTAAGCTATATTTAAGAAAAATGTCCACCCCTTCTCACCACTTCAACCAATTAAACTAAGAGGGTGTTTCCATGCTCCGTTTTAGAAACAGGTGATACTTATTTTTATCAAGAGAGGAGGAGACAGGAGCATGGTTTCTCAGTAGAACAGCTTCTGGCAGATGTGTTCCAACACCCGTGTTCTGAAAAGGACTGAGAGAATATGGATTCTATTCCAGACAGCCCCCAAAGGACCCCAGTCAGTCTTGGGTCATATGTTCTTGAGCTATAAAGTCCTGGGTTCAAAATCTGATTCTGTCCCCACCTAGTTGTGTGGTTTAGACAAGCACACTCACCCCCTTCGGTCTCAGTGTCCTGTGAGTCCAAGCACAGTAACACCCAGCACACAGGTCTGCTTGGGATGGCACATGCACAAAGACTCACCCATCTGCCTGCTGCAGTGAAACTGTGTCCCCTCCCCCAACATATTTAGTTCTATCCTCAAAACCTATGGATGTGAACTTAAAAATTATTATGTAGATGCAACAGGAGTCAATTTTGAAAGAAATAAAACCAAGAGACAGAGCTGTAATTCAATGCTAGGACACTTGCCTACCATGCATGAGGCCCTTAGGTTCAATCCACAGCATCGTAAATAAAGGAAAAAACTCAATGCTATTTGACGTCACGTTGGAGTAAGGTGGTCCCTTAGTCCAATGACTGGTGTCCTCATAAGAAGATAGACATGTGAAGACAAACACCTAGGAAGAATGTCATCTGAGGATGAAGGCAAACCAAAACTATGAGGAAACCCACAAATTGTCAGCAGCCACCAGAAGCAAGAAGAGGTGAGGGAGAATTCTTCTCTTGGTTTACAAGATGCATGGTCCTACCTACTTCCCAGTTTTTGGAAATCTAGACCAACCCTAGGACCTTAGAGCTGCTGTCTCAAGCCACCCAGTTTGTGGCCCTGTGTTATGGCGGTTCACAGAAACTGACAAACTGCCTGATGCAGGAACAGGCTCCAATCTAGGCAACAAGTCCTAAGGGCTTGAGCAGATATGTCTCTAAAACCTCCTGTGATAGGGCTGAAGCAGAACTCGCTGGGGAACACTTCCCAACATGTACAAGGGCCTGGGTTCCACTCCTAGCACCATTAGAAGCAAAGAAAAGGAGAAAGAAAGAGACAACTGGATTAGCCATCTCAGTTAGTCTGAACTCAAGGTGGATTTCAAAAGCAATTTCTATAGTAGTTCTTTATATTACTCTTAATTTTATCCATCTTCTTGACTTTCTAAAGTGCAATGAAGGACACATTCAGGGAGAAAGCCACAATCAAAGACCATGTTAGTTATTAGGGTGGCTAAAAAAAATTGTTTAACTTTCAGAAAGGGTGAACTCCTCAGAATCTCTTGGACATAGGCAGGTTGCTCTTAATAACCTTCCCACTCCCTCCTTGCACACCAGCTGATGTACCCACGTTCCTGAAACAGCTAAGGCCATGCCAGCATCATCACCATTTTTTGGGCCAGAATTAGTAAGGATGGGACTTAACAGGTGACCTGGCAACACACCAGCCCCAGCACCTCAGGTCCAGGGCCTCAGCAAAGTCCTCTCAGCTCTCTGCAGAGTGGGGAGCAACTGAGAGTACAAGGTCTTCAGCATCTATCCCTAGAATCCTTCAAGTTTCTCTCCATACATACCCCACACGAAGCCCCACCTAGAAACTACACAGAAGGTTCTCTGCTCATGCTCTGGGTCCCCTTCAGTGATGCCCAGTCTCTGCACTGCAGAGGCTCTTGACTTCTGGCTACAATGCTGAGGCCAAGGCTCCACACACCATCCAATGGCAAGAGCCTAGGGTGCTGCTTCAGACATGGGAAATATCCCAGGTCACGGGGGACTTGCTATGCAGTCCAAACCCAGGACCAGTGTCCTAGGACTTGCCCTCTCATCCCTGGGGCTACTGAACCTGCTGCTGTGCTTCCCTCTGCACCACAGGTCACCCCTCTGGTGCTCACACCTCAGAAGTGAGGCAGAACACACCCCCTTCACTGCTGTGCCTGCTGTCCAAACACCATTTCATCTGCATGATGAAAACGGTGATCTTTCCTGCTGGTCATAGGAAAAGCAGATAAAACAAGATGGTAGACAGGGAGGAGCCTCTTTCCCACCAAGCAGGCAATAAAGTAACCAAACCAGAGACAACTATGGACTCAGGCCTCCCCATCCCTCAGCTGGGACTTCCTTTGTGCAGTCCCTGGAGGTCAGGGCTGGGAGAGGCTCCCTGACTTGTCATTCCAGCGTGGGGTGGGGGAACGGAAGAACAGAGTTGTTCTAGCATCCAGGAGCAGCTCCAGTCTGGTGCTGGAGGCAGTGTGAAAACCTCTCCTGTCTGCAGAGCTTGTTGGGGGTGGGGCATCTTGCTGCTTAGCCTCCCCAGGCACCCCTCACACCTCCAACCTCATCTTTTGCCCAGGAAACCCCAGGGAGCTGTTGAAATCCCAGTACCAGAGGAGTTATTAGTATGGGATGTGGCCTAGCACAGTCACTGACAGCAGGTGGTGGCCTGTACAGACAAGGCTTGAGAAACACAGGGTCTACCCCATTGTTCTGTACAGCCAAGCAGGGGTACAAAGTGGAACTATCTGCCAAAACTCTGCCTGAGAGAACATAAAACACAGGCGAGCCACCCACATTTAGGAATTATTACAAAGGTTGGAACACCTGACAATCTCCTTCATCCAGTAAGGCAGGACTGTTGGCCCCTGTAAGAATGCCAGTCTCATGGGGGACAGACTCACACCAGGCAAGAAAGGCCAAGGACCATACACAAAGCTGACTGACATCTAACCTTAGCACAGCTCAGTCATGGTCACAGGCTGGGAGGGGGGTTAGAAAGAGAGCACACAGGAGGGTTTATGCACACACACAGGCCTGGGAGGACATAAGAACAGGACGACTACACTTCAACCCCAAGACTCTGGTCCTAGTGTTATGGTAAAATGTTCAGTAAATTTGATTTCTTAACCCTTTCTTTTCCCGCCTTTCTCCTCTTCTTTTCCTTCCTTCAAGCTTGAGGAACATTTTATAAGAGGTTGAGACACAGGGGGCAGGGCAGACAAGCTGTAAATCCCACAGCTGCTAGGAGGAGGGACATGGAGGGGGAAAGAGAAAGTTCTGCCTTTTGAGTTGGGGTCCAAGAAAGCGGGCAGCCTCAGAGCAGTGAGGAAGGGCTGTGAGTAGCTGTGGGAAAGGGGGAGGGGGAGGGTGGTGAGAGGAAATGGTGAAAAGCCCCAGTGTCAAGGCGCACAGACTTAGGAAGCCATGGGTAATGGAGGTGGGAAAAGAAAAGTCATGCTTTCTGGGTTAAAACTCACAGCCTTGGGCAGGCTGAACAGCTGAGTGCCTTCTTATCTATTTCTACTCTGTTATTCTCCTGACCCTTTTGGAGCCCATTGATACCGGACATGATTGACCAGGACACTGAACGGCCTAAGAGACCCCAAAACAGCAAGTCTCCAACTCGCCTAATGGACTATATTCAAGGTAACCAGCGGGGCTTTGGAGGGGGAAAGAAAGGAATCGGAGTAAAAACTCCAAAGCATTTGGGAGGTGGGTGCAGAAGGATCAAAAGTTCAAGGTTATCCTCAGCTACACAGCAAGTTGAGATCAGCCTAGGAAACATGAAATCTCATTTAAAAGAAGAAGAAAAGTAAACTCTGGGATGAGATCTTTCTCTTTTATCTTCCTGGCCATCTACAATCGCCATTTATAAAACCATGCAAGAAAACATCACTACACACACACACACACAAAAATTCACTATATAGCCCTGACTGGCCTTGAACTCATGGGTAATCCTCCTGCTTCAACCTTAGAGCACATGCTACTGCCTGGCTCTTGTTTTTGTTGATGTTTTTATTAGTTTATATCAATTACATATAACAATGGATTCTATTGTGACATTTCCATACATTTAACAGTCTGTGACATTTTATACATATTTTTAACGTTCTGATCATATTCAGCCCTGCTCTGTAACTTTCTCTTACTGCCCCCTTCCCCTGATTCCCTTTTTCTTCCCAACTAGTACTCATCTACTTTCATATCTCGTTTTTTTTTAATAACTCAATGCACATCACTTGGGCTGTTTACAGGGATATGGGGACCTTACCAGTTGTTACACCACTGAAGAAAAAAATCTTTCCCTCTGCCAGCGCATATTGAAAAAGATGTAATTTATGCCCTGGCAGTGCTGAAGCATGCATGGGCAACCCGTGTGAGGCGGTTCTGTTGAACCTGTCCATGTTGGGTTGCATGGTCTACGTGGATGAGGACGGCCAGCATTAACTATGTAGAAATCCTCAGGGAGGGGTGGGGCCTACTGAGCCCTGGCTCTTGTCTTCTAACTTAAGAACTAAATTATGCCCAGCATGGCTGGACACACCTGTAACCCACTACTTAGGAGGCCGAGGCATGAGGATCACACCTCAAGTTTAAGGCCAGGTTGGGCTTCATAGTGAGATCTTATCTCAAAACGAAACTCTGAAAGCTATAATAGGGACCGGTCAGAGATGATGTGCCCACTAGCCAAGAATGGATGAAGATATGGGGGTAACCAACTGTTTCTGGGTAGATTTGAGGTCTGCTCTACAGAAAGAAACCCAGGCCTTGTGCTGTAAACCTGGTCAAAAACCCATGACTCAGGAGGTTCACAGGCCCTAGAGGGACCTACTACTGTTCTGCTGTTTTTCTCAATGGACACATTGTTAGACTGCCTTCCAAGTACTTTTTATACCCATAGATTAAGGAGGCTCTCAACCTTGACCAGAGATGCTTCTCTCTGAGACAGACAACAGCTAATACAGAGATCATACATAACTACTGTGTCCTCAGTCCCAAATGGGAGACCCATATCAACACGCACCCCACACGCACCCCACACACACCCAGGCTCAGTGGAAGAAGGGGCAGAAAGAATTCAAGAGCCAGAAATGGGAAGGCTGCCTGCTGGACATGGCATGGCCAGTGTACTCGAGAGTTCACTCCAGCTATGGTGACCTCTTCAAGATCAGGCCAAGAAGATCAGTACCGGAAAAGAAAACACTAACAGCACTTGGAGGGTTAAAAAAAAAAAGATATAACTGTAGGAATGAGATGTGTTGGGGAATGTTGAGTAGGGGTAGATATAATCAAAATACACACACACACACACACAATCACTCTTACTTGTTAACAAACAAATAAAAGACACAAAGAGTAACCAGGCATCAAGCCGGTATGCACTTTTAATCCTAACTTTAACTTGAGAGGCAGAGGCAGGCAGATCTCTGTGAGTTTGAGGATAGCCTGGTCTACACAAGTTCCAGGCCAGCCAGGGCTACATAGTAACTCTGTCTTATGAAGGGAGAGAAGGAGAGACGGAAGAAATAAAAATGACAGACAGACAGACAGGCAGGACCGAGAAAGTCTCTAAATAATGCCACCTTGGCAATCATCATGGCTCCCTCCCAAAGACAGAAGCCCTTTGTGATAAACTGGAGCCATAAATACATGTAACCACAAACACTCCTGAACCAGTCAGGATTTTAATTGTTCCAACACTTAATAAATTTAAGACAGCAGTCCCTTCCCCAACCATACTTGTATTCCCTAGCAAATCCCAAGGTCTGTCACCGTGGTGCCAAGTCTTGGTCACCACATAAAGTGTGCTTTGCCCCAGCAGAGATGTTTACATGTGTGCTACTGTCTACGGGCCAGCAGCAAGTGGGGCAGTCTTGTGACACCGGTGTACAGACTGCTGCCGACAAAAGGCAAAATCACTACACCACAGCCAAGCAGGACTCACCCTTGTGACACACTTTCAACCTTGACATAAATGTAACGCCAATGTGTGACTTGTCTCAAGTTCATCTGACACCTCAAGGCTGTAAGAGAAACTGCTAGAAACTGCTCTTGGGCCTTAGGTTCTTGCTACACAAACTATGAGGACCCCAATACTGACATTAAAAGCCAGGCAAATCGAAGTGTGCTTATAATCCCAGTGCTGGGGATACAAAGACAAGACCTCCCTGTCCAGCCTAATCAGCAAGCACCAGGCTCCAGGGAGAGACTATCTCAAATACAAGGTGGACAGTTCCTAAAAATAACATCCTCCCTCCCTCCTTCTCTCTGTCTCTTGCTCTCTCTCTGTCCTTCTCTCACTCTCTTACATGCATACAAGCATGTTGAATACATGAACGTGGGGATGCAAACTCATGCCTATGCACACATTAATATACATAAAGAAACTATTTGGGGGACATATGAAACACCTGAGGGATTATATGAAGACTGAACAAGAGGAAATTACCACACTGCTATTTTGCAAATCCCCCCCCCCGAACCCGACCATTTTTGCAAGCCCTCTTAATGTAAGTAAGGGAGCACTTCATGCTAACTCAGGGTATGGTCAGTGGCTGAAGGTGTGACTTGGCAAAAGGGTTCCAAAAAGTAAATAAGGCTTGTTCTCTCCAAAAGCAGGGGACAAGCCTACATCAGGGACCAGACTCCACTTGGCTTTTCCCTTCCAATGCTTAGGACACAATCCCTGTTTTGGTCCACAGCCCAGGGTTGGTATGGCAGGGGAGACACTTATTTTGTTGTTACTTGTAAAGCTGTGGGAAAAAATGCTGTAACCAGTTATGAAGGAGCTGAGTGGGCCAGAGAATCTGGAGGCATGGGAGGGCTTCTCATAGCTTAGCACAGGAAGCTGAGCATTCCCACAAGAGGGGGTCAGAGCCTCAGAACATTTCCCTGTAAACCAAACTATCTCACAGGCACAACCTAAGACCACCAAGGTTCATGGCACTCTTGAGTAAATCAATTTCCTTTGAGCAAAACGATATTTTTATGCTTGTTAAAAAAAAAAGGCAGTCTCCCATGACAAATGCACTCATCCAAACATTCAGCAGCCTTCCAGCCACTCCTCTAGACAACATCACTTCTGGCCAACAAGCACTAGCCAGCCAAAGCAGCACCTACGGAGCCCCCTGCATGCTGGGCTCAGGGTTCAGACTATGACAACATGGCCCCACATTCCTGAACCTGCTCCTCACAGCCACTCCCTCCTAAAAGGATACATGATGAGCCTGTAAGGAAAAACCGTGGAAAACATCACATTTTCCATGACTTCTGCACCACTCCGAATACCAGTCTGACAGATTTATGAAGCCCTTGCGGAGTCAGGAACTCGAGAAAATATACAAAGACGTTCGCACGCACAGACAAAAGCCTCTCTGGGAGGATTTCGACAAAGCACAGTATAGACAGATCCATTACAGAGCCACTTATTATATATCTAAAGCCTTTATTTTGGTTTGAAGGAAAGTGGCCAGCCCCCAAACCTCAAGATCAGCAATAACATATGTGAGGTGATGCTTCCTGTCTTTCTACAGCTAACAGTACTGTCAAGCAGCCTAGAGAGAGGAGGCAAGCACTTTTAATGCTACACAGCAACACATAGATCCTGAAGGTCAGGACACCTAAATGCACTGCTTAGAAACTGTCACTTTGGTGACAGGAGGCTGAGACAGGAGGATAGCTGTGAGTCTGGGTCCAACCTGAAGTACAGAGCCAAATTCCAGGCCAGCCAGAGCTACAGAGTGAGAATCTGCCTCAAACAGCTAGAGGTAAGCTGTGAGTGGAGGCACATGCCTTTATTCCCAACACTCAGGAGGCAGAGGCAGGTAGAGCTCTCTGAGTTCAAGGCCAGCCTGGTCTACATATTGAGTTCCAGGATAGGCAAAGCTATGTAGAGAGTGTAGCTCAGTCTTGGAGCACTTGACTAGCATCTTAGACACCAGGTTCAAAAACCAGAGCCACAAAAAGAATGGGAAAATGAACTCAGAGGAAGATGCTGGCTATAGCCAGAGGATGCGGAGCAAGTCCTTCCTAGCCCCTCTTTCCTGCCTTATTCTATTTCCCGAGCACATGCCCCACTTGGTGTGGATGTTCTTTGAGAAACAGGGCCTTAGGAGCTGATGTCACAAAGGTACTTCAAATCCTAGGCTACAGAGACGCAGCACCAAGCTGCTAACAGGAAATTATGACCCAGAAGACGGGCACCTTGAACTAACAGACATTCCTCTTCCCAGCTCTTTCACACAGCGTGAGACGTGTCTGCCATCTACAGAGACGGGCACAGAGTTCCTAGAAGAAAAAAAAACACTCCAGGAGTCAGGGAGGTGAGAGGTCTGGCCTCCTCATAGGTGAGGAGAATGAGTGAGAAGTGGGGTGGAAGATAAACACCTATGTGAGACCCCAATTCAGCCCCTGAGTCCTACCCTCAGCTCCCTTCCGAAGTGGAGTATGAAAGTCAACCCTTGCCACAGGGTTTCTACAACACACCACCCCAACACTCCCTGACAACAGGATCCAGCTCGCTAATGACTAAGCACTGCCCCAGGTGGTTCAGATCCACTTTCCCAATTACTCACAACCATTACTGGTTCTGTGTCATTGGTTCAATTTCACAGAAGAGGAAACGAAGGCCTGAGGACATCCAGATAACAGAAACAAGATTACTTTCCCTGCCTCCTAAAAACCCTATCCTTTTCCCTAACGGCACCCACTTTATATACAGATAGAACTGAGGATGTTTTGGGAATAGCCTCCAAAACTAAACTAACTTGCAGCATTTCACTTAGAGCAAAGCACCTGAAATCCAAAACAAGACTTAATAAACCTGAAAACACTAAGTCATTTTTTTTCTCTTAGATGAAGTCAGCAGGGAAAAGTCAAGGTAATCTCAAAATTTAACCATCACCACATGGGCCAGCAATTCCATTTTTAGGATACATACCGTAAAGGGTTGCTAGCAGGGACCTAACAGAGAACTGTACTGTCGGCAGACCCACCTCTCTGGAACTCATTTCCAATAGTCAGGAGGGCAAAGTAACTCGATGCCCTCCAGTGAACGGCTGAAGTGTGTGAGTGCACACAATGAACATGAGCCTTGAGTGCATTCCTCGGGACACCTGAAGATATTGTGCTACGTGAAATAAGACAGACACAAAAGAATAAATGCTGTATGGCTGCACTCTCAGAAAAGATCAAGAATAACGAAATCCATAAAGGCAGGAAGGAGAATGGTGGTAGACAGGGGCTGGTGGGGAGGGGAGGGGGCGGGCAGCATTTCCATGTGAGGATAAAAGTTCTGGAGGCAGAAGGCAGTAATGGCTGCACGTCGTGAAGAGCCACTCAATCTCACGCTAACGGTTCAGGTGGTGATTCGAACGATGGGTATATTTTTGCCACTATATTTTTATATGGGTTAAACCATTAAAAGCAGCTGTGTTGACACATGTCTTTAATCCCAGCACTTAGGGGGCTGAGACAGGAGAATGACAAGTTCAAAGCTAATACAGGCGACAAGAGCGGATGTAAGGTATTTCAGGAAAAGGACAATGCCTGTGTGGAAATCAAATAAAGACTCTGAGCTGCCACATCTCTTTCGCTCATTCAGGCATGAGACTGTCGCAGGAACCCATCTTTTAAACAGTTTTATGGGAAAGACCTAACCTCAGGTAAAGAACAACCAAGCAAACCCATCTCTGGCCCAGATAAGTTCCTGAAGCTCTTCCCAGCTCTCTCATCTACAAGAAGATAGTCTCTACTCCCCGCTCGAATGAGGTCTTGCCCTGACCCATGTGAGCACGGTGACCAGGAGTCCCAGCCCTGGGACAGGTGCCATCCTCGTGATCAGAAGCCTTGAACCCACAGCTGTCGGAGCTATTTTTAAAGCAGAAACATGAGTCCCCTTTATCCTTGATTCCTCCAGAAAACAGCTGAGCTGCTGAACACAAGGAGCGGGGCTAGGGGAGACAGGGAAGCATCTATCCATCAGAGTGGCTATGCCAAACTCTATAGGGCTGAAGAGGGTTGCGCCCAGGGGATAGGTGTCTGCACCCTGAGGCCCAGAGCTATGCACTCACATACTCCACAGCCCTCAAGTCTCTGGTGAACAAGCCTTCGCGGAGTCAAAGCTGCTCATTTCAAATCCAAGTGCTTTACCCCAGGCTAGACATCAACACACCTAACTCAGAAGAGAGCCACAAAGACAGTGTTCAGAGGTCCAGGTGCCTCTGACTAAATATTTATTCTGAACGGTAAGCATTATATAAAAAAAAAAGTCAAGATCTTCATATATGATGGAGACACCAAATATTTTAATTAAATGTGCCCTAGTAAAATACTGCCCAGGCTAACATATGTGGCACTATGCACATATGTGCACACCAAGAACTCCTGCCCTACATGACCAAGGTAGTCTTCAGGTTCCATGTTCCATGAGGGCAGACTTTGATTACCCAATACGTCTCCACACCCTCCCTTTCCATCAATCAAATTACTTTCAGTTTGTAAAGCAAGTGATACTATCACTCAAATGTTAGTCTACTTAAAAAATCAATAGATGAGTGCTTCCAGATCCACATTAAATTCTTTTACTTTTTATTTAGAGAACATAAATTTTAATAGAATGTTCCATACTTAAAAGCAATCAATCTCTCTGATGCTATAATGGGAAGATTTCTAATTTGCACAATTATGAATCTAAATAAAGCTTTTCAGGAATGCACATATCTATGTTATGTAGAGTGTATGGCATGTGTCTATGGCCATACCACCCTGAACGCGCCCGATCTCGTCTGTCTGGCATATGTGTTGCCAACCAGTTCCGGGATGAGGACCTCTCTGCGCCAGTCCATCAGCTACAGGCATCTCAGGTTACCCCTCACGCATATACAGTTTCTCTGCTATAAATGGGGACTCTGGTCAGAAGTCTTAGAAAGACTCGGGCATCAACAAACCAAACTCTGGCTTTGCTTTATAAATTAAATAAAGTTCTAGAGTTCCTATAAAGTTTAATTCAAAAAAAGTTAAGTATACTGTTATGTAAAATGCTACAGAAAATTCCTTGGATGGATCATGGTCAGCAGTGCTTGCTTGAAGAATGGTAAACAAGACAAAAACAGTTTACAAGTTAATTAAAAAAATAAAACTACTTGACTGGCTACAGCTTAATCAGTCAGGCAATTAGTTATAACCTAATTCATTTGATAGTAGGCCTCCTTCAGGCAAAGCTCCATCACTGTCACCAACCTATCTGACTTAGTCCTTCAGGGCAGTGCAGGGGCCCAGTCCACATATATGCTCGACAAAATGACATCAAGTCAGGTATGAAGGCTCACACTCCTGTAGTCAGCATGGGGGCTCAGGAACCCAAGGTCATCCTCAGCTACTTAGCGAGGTCAAAATGGGCCTGGATTAAAGAACAAAAACTCACCACCAACAACAGCAAACACCTTGATCCAATAAGACCACAGGGCACTGGACGCAGTGGTCCTTCGAGAAATACAAGATTCCAAAGGAAAACCAAGTCCCACCTCTTCAACAGAGAATGAAGTCGTCAAGAGCGCTAACCAAACTTGTGTCCTAGTAAGACCAGACAAAATTCTAAAAGCTACAAAATTCTACTTGTGAATAGATCTACTTTGCAGCTTCCGCCAAAGGAGGGCACGCCTTGCATTCTTGCCTTGCATTCTTCACACAGGAATGGCTTCCAGTTTCAGCTGCCACCTGCTCATCCAAAGTCAGTTCCTAGCAATCTCAACTTCTAGGGACGACTAAGGAAGTGATTTTGAGTGGGTTTTAAATCAGCGATTTGCGAATGAACATCGCTTCATAAGATTCTTGGGATCATGTCTCCTCATTACACAGTTCAGACCCAACACTTTGTAAAGCTGAGAAAAATTGACTCAACAGAGAAGCAGCTCTCCGATCTGTATTAACATCTGTACAAAAATGCTGACACAGGGTGCCCATCTCAAGCCCTCCCTGTCTTGCAGGAGTACACGAGTGACAGAGTAGACAATCCTCTCCTCCCTGTGTTTTCCCACCGTGTGTGTGCATCTGCTTCTCCTACGGCTCCCATGAGGGAAGGAACTACATATATCTACCTTGTCACTTCCCTGTGCCTCGCAGACTGTGTTACACTTCGATGGTTGTGCATCTGTTGAATGCCACACATCATCAGCCTCAACCACCTTGCTGCTCCGTGACTCGATGCTTTCCAGTTAGGACCCACTACATATTTCTCGCTGCCAGCAGGGCACAGCTGGTTTTCAGAGCAGCCTCCAGCAGTCCACCCCAATCATTAAAGGCACCTGGGCACTCTGCTGTGGGATTGCACTGAAATCTATCAGAAGCTTTAGTGGTTTAACTTTCTTCAAAAAAGACCCAGACATTTCATAGATATCTGTGAGTTCAACAACACAGTGGCAGACAGACCTCAAGTTCAAGAGTCCCAAAGCTATTGTCAAGCTCACAACAAATTTATGTTTACCTTAAATATGCTTGAAGTGCTTAAAGTAAGTTGTTGAAAGAGTTTAAAAATTATCACCCCAAAATATATTCTTTTGAATACCCATACTGATTAAAAGTCCAAAGGACTAGAAAACAACAAACTGCCAGGGTAAGTCCTCTCCAACAAGAGGCAGCGATCCTCAGAAATCAAGTCTATCTCAGGAGAGGTTTCACCTAAACCAGGCACAGCACCCTAACAAAGCCTCCTGCCCACTCAGCTGTCTCAGCGGTCAGTCCATCTGAGGCCGCCTACTTCTGTCCTTGCCCATGGAGGAGAGAGGGCTGATTCCAGAACCTCCCGCCTTTCTGTTACTGAACTGCCTCGGGATGGCTGTAGATCAGATTTCAGACCTGAACACCATTCCCGGCCAAGACAAAGAGAAACACCAGGTAGGACGCCATGGTCAAGGATGAAGCTTTCATCTTCCCTTGGCCCCCGGGTTCAAAGGGAGCCACCTCCCCTAAGTATTGCTATGGACGCAGCTGAAGCCGGCAGTATTCTAACTGCCTCTGTCCTTTTTACTGAAGCTGAGGGTCCCGTTAACACAGGGCCCACAGGGCACCTTCCAACTAGGATCCTTTACTCAGGATCAGGAGTTTTGGTCAACACATAAAAGTGTTCAAAGTGACAGATCCCACTGATCTAAGGGTTCAAACATCTATAAACTAACCCCCCCACACACACTCTTAGTTGTTTTAAAGGCCTCTTTATACCAATTTTAAATATATATCCATCCCAGAGCCATTGAGATGGCTCAGTGGTAAAGCTGCTTGCACTCGGCTGATGCCCTGAGTGCTGCCCCTAGCACCCAGCACCCACTTCCAAAGCAGACAACTGACTCCTGAAAGCCGTCTCCCAACCTCCACATGCATGCTCACTCACACCTCACACCCCCACATAAAGAAATAAAAATTTAAAGCTCCATACATTCCAGCACTCCAAAGGCCAGCCTGGCCTTGAGACAGATTCTGTCTCAAGGGTAATATTATACATTCCATTGTTGTCTTGTGAATTCTGAACTTTCCTTTTATAATGTACTCTATAAATAGTTTTACCCAAAGCAGAACTCCATAACTGTGGCCACTGTAATTTCTGGTAAGGTCTATCCTTTTCTCAAAAAGCAGTATAGGTTCGGGGAATTCTTATACATAAAACTGGCTAGAGTTCTAAACAGAGGCACTCCGGATCCTGGGACTAGTCCAGTTTCTATTTAACTCAGGCATCACCACAAACCCCCAAAGGGTCGCATGCCCTCCTCAGCACGCCCTGGCCTCTGGCACACCCTACAGTTACTAGTTCTCTAGCAGCATGGCTAACTCTTGACAGTGTAAGGGAAGGCAGAGTTCCACCCTCCCTGGGTCTAGAGGAACTCCAACTCCATGCCTCCCAAGAGTCCAACCTATTTACTGAACCCACTTCAGTCTGGGTTGTTTTTATTTTGGGGGGAGGAATCCTCTCTCCATGATCCAACCCCATCCTACTGAACCCAGTTCAATTTCTGTCTAACTTAGACACCTTAGGATTCCTTCCAGGACCCAGTCTTGTTCCTGCCACATCTTCTAAATCCAGGCCAGACGAAAACATGTATCAGACTCAAAGAACTCAAACCATAAATGCGTGGAGCTATGAAAAGTCAGGGAAGAACTTACTCTGACCAACAAAGATCAGTACAATGCGCAGTGGGGCACCTATGTCGGTTATCTGGTTCCCAGGAGAAAGGAGGGGCTGCTGGAGCCCTGCCCCATAGCTCACCCACTACACCAGGACCGTGATTTCCTCAAACAATGCTCACACCAGACAGCTAGAGCTCCTAGAACCGGAGCGGCCTCTGAGAATGCTAGCGGACAACCTGATCTGACAGTGTTCAGGGGAAACAGCAGCAAAGCACAGAGAATTCCTAGATTGGCTGCCACTTAATCAAACGTCAACCAGTTGCCGCACGGTTAGCTGGCAACAGGTGCTCTTGCATGCAAGGCTGTTTTTGCAATTAAATGTCACATTGACTCAGCCTGTTGAGTCCACTGCAGGTGCCCACACTGCATCTATCCTCAGCCTAAATGAATTTTATTCATCTAGCAGAGTTTAACTTTTTTTTTTATATATAGAATGCTCACATCTGGCTTTCTGGGTTATATAAGAAGTAAAATCCAAACTGGGAAATCAGCTTGTGCCATGAGATACACGGCAACCACAGAGTCCTCCAGTTCTACAGTGGGCTCCCAACTCTTTCCTTTCCCAAATCAAAACGTTTGTTTGGCTAAATGAAGATGGGCAAAAGGCTAAAGGGGAAACAGCATCCACTTAGCACGAATGTAACTTGTGATTACAAGCCCATTCAAATAGCAGAAATCAGTGCTGTTGCTCCAGTGAAATGTATCACCATCAATATACCACTGCCCCCCCCATAATACCTCCCCGTAAATACAGCAAACCATAGACAACTGTCTGACCTCTGGCTGTGACATCGTCTTAGGGTCTTCGACTTGCAAGTTTGACTTATCAAATTCAACAATCTGTGTCAACCAACACACCCTGAGCAACACATCAGCATGGACTGCCTGTTACTGGGAGAAAGCATGCCCCATACAAATTCATGGGACACTATCACCCAGTGACTCTTTACAGCACAGCCACATTACCAAGGGACAGGTGGCCTGCTGTTTCTGCAGCTGTTTTCACCTCAAGCAACCTTTGTTCCACATGTTGCTTTTGCAATCTAATCCCACACGCACAGACATTAAATATAGGCAATAAACCTTATCCTTTCAGAAAGCTGCCCGGATGTCCAAATCCCCCTTTCTTAAGGAATCCAAGAGAAGCTACATATTAAAGCAAAATGCAAAGGTGTGGTTGGCATGCAGAGTCTGGAGACACTAACACCTAGCCTGAGCCTTCCCACCAGTCAAATACTGTTGCTATTGGACCCCACACAGGTGAGATCAATCTCAAGCTGCAGATTCTGAGTGCAAGCCTCATGCCTTGTTCAAGTTTTACACTTAAATCGTAACACTGAAACAACACCACAGCCCAGAGCCCACTTTAGCTCTCTGCACCTCCTGCAGCTCCTTTCTGCAGTTGGGCTAACGCCTTCGTGGAGTTGAAGTGTTTCTGTCATTCAACACCACTTCTCATGGGAAAAGTCCAAGAGTCTATTCTAAACTGTTCCTCGCTAGGCAAACCCCACTGGAAGAATGCCCCTGCATTCTGCAGACAAAATCCTCTGCATCCCAGCCAATGGGATACAGACACATTCAAGACTCTCTGAAACAGTCAATCATTGTTGCAATTTAATTATAAAATGCACCCCCACACACACACACTCATTCTTGAAAGCTTGGCCCCAGCTAATGATATTCTTTCAGTGGAAATTCTAAGCGGTGGGACTAGCTCCATAAAATAGGTTCCTGGTCAAGCATCCTTGATGGCTGTACCTTTTCCCGTGGTCCCTCCCCTCCTTGCTGGTCACTGTGAGCAATCTGCCTGCTCCATCATACGTTCCCAGCCGTGGTATTTATTCTCATGTCAGGCCCACCGCAGTGGGGCCAGCAGACATGGACTGAAAATCCTGAAACCATGAGCCAAAATCAAATGAGTCTCTCCTCCTGAAAGGCGTGTGTCACATGGTCTGTCACACACCAAGAATTTAACACAGTATTTAAGGAGAGCCAAATCTCCTGGTCAGTTCACGTAAGTCACTGAAGTGATAATCTACCTATAGTTCTCTTCTAAACCTAAACTGTATTGCTCAAATCCTGATCATACCATTTATAACAAAACATTTCTATGATGCCTGAGCCAAACAGTGAAGCCAGCAAAGAATCCTATCACCATCTATTCCGGGTGAGACCGACAGCGTGGAACACATCCAGGCACCATGTGTCACCAAATGCCAGGTAACTCATGTTACTCACTTTTCAGGGCCTCTGGCTTGCTTCACTACTGTGTGTTGTTTTTGTTCTTTTGGCTTTTATGGGGGGGGGAAGCCACCACCCAGCTCCCAAATAAATCACACACAGAGGCTTACTCTTAGTTATGAATGCCCGACCTTAGCTTGGCCTGTGTTTTCCAACTTTTCTTAAATCATCCCGACTACCTTTTGCCTCTGGGCTTTTTCCTTTTTTGACTTCTGTATATCTAACTTTCACTGTTACTCTGTGGCTGGCCAGGTAGCTGGCCCCTGATGTCCTCCTCATTCTCGATTCTCCTATTTCTCCTCTCTGCCTGCTAGCCCTGCCTATCTTTGCTCCTGCCTCACTATTGGCTGTTCATCTCTTTATTAGGACCATCAGGTGTTTTAGATGGGCATGGTAACACAACTTCACAGAGTTAAACAAATGTAGCATAAACAAAAGTCACACACCTGAAAATAACATTCCCTAACACTTCACTACCGAGTTATACACCCAGCCCATGTTCCTCAAGTTTTAAATTTTCCTCCAATACTTCCTTTCTCCCGGTGATACATTTTTTGTCTAGTGCTAAGAAGGCATCCTTGGGTTCGATTTTTATTAGTTAATTCTTTGAGTTGGAAGGCAACTGCTATTCATAACAGTTCCAAAACCAAGTAAGTGTGGATTCTCCCTACTTCAATGGGATGTCCACATTCCATCAGAACACCGACTACCTGGAACTCAGGGAGATCCTGGAGCTGAAAGGTATCATCCCATAGGACTGACTCACCTCAGATGCTCATTATACAGTTTCCACCTGTAAATCAACCATAAACTAGGAATCACCATGCCCCCTTCCTCACATTTGATAATTTATTTGAACAGCACCCAGGAACCAACTTATTATAAAGAATGTAACAGGTACAGATAAATAATCAGATAAAGGGGTGTCCAGCGTGAGGTCCAGAAGATCTCTAGTAGTGTGGAATAGAATATTTAAGTAAAGATGTGTTACATTTGTTTGTGTTGCAGAATAATTAACTATGTAAAGATGTGTTGCTGTTTTACCTTGTCTGCCTGAGCTTGATTGGTCTAATAAAAAGCTGAACGGCCAATAGCTAGGCAGAAGAGGGAAAGGCAGGGTTAGGGAGTCAGTCAGCCAGACACAGACGAAACAGGAAAGCAGGATGGACAGTATGTAGATGAGGGAAACAAGCCTCAGGGCAGCACACAGATTAATAGAAAACAAGTCTAAGCTAAGGCTGAGCATTCATAATTAATAATAAGTCTCCACGTCATGATTTGGGGCTGGCAGCCCAAGAAAGCCAGCTAATTTGGCACCTAACATAGAGCGCATATTTCTATGTAGGGCCTGAGAAAACTGGAAAAAAAAAAAAAAGAACAAAAAGCCGACAGGGCTTCTTAGTAGCCCAGAGCGCATAGTACAGAGGCATGGCTCTGCCGTACAGCAAGCACTTGAGCATCCAGCACATTAAGTAGGAATAACAAGCTAAGAAAAACGCTGCCACAGTGTGGGCACCAACTTCCTAGAGCTGGGTGATTAAAAGCAGCTCCCAGAACAGCTCTTGATCAGGCCCATGGGCGCAAAGTAGGACTTTCACAGACCCAAGTGGAACAGAGGCAGCCACCTGTGCAGAGCTGCACTGCAAGTTTAAGGTTCGGTTCATGCAGTCAGAAAAGGCTACAGAAACACAGTAAAGCAGGTGTAGATGGGAAAAAACTCTAAACAGGTTACACTGTGTTTTAAAATGTCCATAGGCACTTAAGAAAGAAAAGAAAATGGGTACAGACTATCATAGGAAAAATAGTTTAAAAATAATAGTCTTTAGTCAGGCGGTGGTGGCGCATGCCTTTAATCCCAGCACTCACGAGGCAGAGGCAGGCGGATCTCTGTGAGTTTGAGGCCAGCCTGGTCTACAGAGTGAGTTCCAGGACAAGCACCAAATACACAGAGAAACCCTGTCTCAAAAACCAAAAAAAGAAAAAGAAAGGAAGGAAGGAAAATAATTCTTTAAAGAGAGAGTCAAGTAATAAAGGAAAAAAAGTCATGTAAAGATGGGAAATACACAGGAAGTCTCGATCCTGTATGATGTTGTATTGACTTTAAATTTTTTGAATGCTGATGAGCAAATGACAGCTGCTTAGAGACATTGGATTATAAAAGGAACTTATGAATTAAACCAGCCTAGATACTTTAGGGCTATCTTAACTTTAAAATGGAGTTCAGAAAATGTATTGTGTTGGGAGAGAAGTTGTGCTTTTGTTTCCACAGGAAATGAAAGGCTGTGGATTCCTTCAAGGTTAATAGAGATCATGTTTGATAGAAGGAGACCTCCTGAAAAATCTTGGCACAGACATAAAGAAATAAACCAGGAAAAACTACAAGACAGATGACATATATGCTGATCCCTCTTCATGGAGACAGTTCTGAGACTGGACAACAATGTTACAGCTAGTTTTCCCAGGACTTGACCATTGTCTCAATTTTCTCAGGGTCCTCTGGAGATGCCATTGCCCCTGGACAACAGAAAGCAGTCTAGAGAACACAATGCCCACATTCCCAAGAGGGAATGTAGGGTATGTGATTTTTGGTCATTTGGTGGGTTATGGATGTTTGTCATCATTTATGGGGGGATATACGAATATAAGATAAAAAGACAACTATTAACCTCAAATATTTTATACTGGTATGGATTTTGGTATATTGATACAAATTTAAAGTTATTTTTGTTATACTGTATGTATATTTCTACTCTTATTTGAAGTGTTGTGCTTATGCAGCTCATTTAAAAATGTAATGTATAATTAAAAATGCGGGTGAGTAGTTAGTCATCTATAATAATCAAACTTGTAGTGATATTAGGTATATTTTCAATGTTACACAGATATGTTTTAGATAGGTGATCTTGAAATGCTTCAGAGACCTACAGAATATGGCATGTTTAATAACCTAAGGCTTTTCATGACAGCGAGACACATCCTAGAAGCACCAATCTACTTCATTAAAGGATGATGGGCTTTGAAGACAAGCCTCCATATGGAGTTTGCTTTCACTGTGGCAATTTACCCGATGGGGTAAAAAACTGCTCTTGCTTCAACTTCTGACAGGTATACTGTCCAAACTGGACATGCAGGAATCAAAAGAAAGTGACTGTCAAACTTTGCCAAGACAGGGTAGGACCGTCCTTCAAAGTTCCTGCTTTGTAGAAAAGTCTGCCAGATATTCTAGGCCTGTAGGCTGAAGATGGATGCCCCAACACTGCAGAGGAGCCTTGGGTGAATCTACAGGCAGCCAGATGTCTCTGTCATTTTTATAGTTTTGGAAGTGGCTTGCACTGCACTTCCTGTTTACTCAGGTAATATTATAACCTTCTGGGGTCTTTGATGAAGTTGAAGACTAGACAGTTATAGTTTTCCTTAGTTATGATAGAAAGTAAATTAGGTTAAAAAAAAAAACAACTTTGGATTCACCAAGACAAGATAATGAAGTATTTTCTTTGCATTTGCCAAATACAAATAGACTGGATACTGTAAATGTAATTCTTACTTGACAATTGTTCTTATTGTATATAGTTTTACTATGTTAAAGTTAAAATCTTTCCTTTTTATTTAGATAAAAGGGAAAATGTTGTGAAATCGAGTATTTGTTTATATTAAAAAGTCTCCGTGTCATGATTAGGGAGCTGGTTGGTGGCCCAAAAGAAAAATCGTGGTACACATGTGGGTACAGGAATCAAACTTAGGTCATCAAGCTTTTTGGCTAACACATTTACCCACTGAGTCATCTCAGAAGCCTACCCCCCTAAATTAGAAAAGCGTTTCATGGAAGAAACTGGGGGCAAGAAAAAAACATAATCAATGTATATTGTATGAAAATCATTTTTTCAATTAAAAAAGGAAGGAGTTTCAAAGAGAGAATATTTGTTTAACTAAGTAAACATGTGTTACATTTGTGTTGCAGAATAATTGTTTAACTATGTAAAGATGTGTAGCATGTGTTTATGTTGCATTTGCTTAACTTTGTGAAGATGTGTTGCTGTTTCACCTTGCCTGCCTAAGGCACCTGATTGGTCTAATAAAAAGCTGAACGGCCAACAGCTAGGCAGAGGAGGGATAAGTGGGACTGGTGGGCAGAGAAAAGATGAGCCAACCAGCCAGCAAAGGGCCCAGCCAGTCATGGGCCAGACAGACAGACCTGGAGGAACCAGGAAAGCAGGATGGACAGTACGTAGACCAGTGAGGTTGAGGTGCACCATTCTCCCTGGCAACATGGTCTCCCCAGATTGGACTCCTGGAACCCTGTAGTTTAGGTACTTTTATCTAAGTTTCATCATATAGGATCAATTGTTGGTTTGATCTAAGCCCTTTCTCTTCCCAGGAGCATGGGGCTGGGGCTGGGAACTCAAACTTCTGATTGTGGTTGGTCCAGGAGCCCAAAGGTTGCCTCACTAGGACAAAGGATGCTCCTATCACCAGGAAATTCCCAAGGATTAAGATCTCTGAGGCAGGAACCCGAGTCACAGGCCAATTATTGGAACAAAAGATGCTCCTAACACCCTGTCACTCAAAAATTATAGCGTGTTAGGAACTCCAGCCAGGGAGAGACATGAGTGTGTTCATTACACTACGTACAGGAAGTTTCTCACTGGGTCACTGAAGTAATTATCTCTTCTCTGTGCAGAGTAGTTGGCATGATTTCAAAAGCAAAACTTCCTTGGGAAATGACACCTAAGCCCCTCCTGGGGATGCCTCACCTGCCTCCTGATTACGCAAATCCTACCCTGGCCCATCTAAGACCTGGCATCTCTTCCCCTGGCTCGCCCACCTGGAGACTGAGCATTCCACAGATGCTGTGTACTGGCAAATAATAAACTGTTTTTAAAAATATTTATTTGTTACTATGTATACAGCGTACTGTTTGCATGTTAATCAGAAGAGGGCACCAGGTCCCGTTATAGATGGTTGTGAGCCACCATGTGGCTGCTGGGAATTGAACTCAGGACCTCTGAGTCATATCTCAAGTCCCAATGAATAATAAACTTTTAAGCAGAAAAGAATAATAAGTGTAATGCACTCACGATCTACCTCACGTGCCCTCCAGTTTTGCTTAATGACCACTGGTCTTCAGGGACTTCTTTCTGCACCCACACTGCACTCACGGAGGCTCCCAATGTCTTGCCAGCCTTCTCCCTACTATAAGTAGGCTGGATTCCCTCCTTCCTGCATAGACTTCAGCTTCAGGGAAAAGACACTTGATGGTTTTCTCCTGTGCTTCTGGCCACCCCTTGGTTCCTATTGTTTCCTCTACTACAGGGCTTACTGAACAGCTCTGGGAATGTCAATTTTAACAGATTCTCAGTGGCCTCAGGGCCTTTGCAATGCTGTTTCTGATTCTCCTGGGGTACTTTCTTCCACCTCTGACCCAGTTAACACCATCTCACACACCCTGCAGGTCTCAGCTGAGATCACAGGTCCTGAGACATGCTTCACGATGCTCCAATCTGCATTCATTTATCTGATGCTGTCTCTTGCATTCCCTACATTCACCACCCTTTGTAGGACTTAATGTCACACCACCACCACTGCCCTATCTCCTCTTCCTTCAGACTGTAAATAAAGCTTTATGAGCACAGCGCTGCATTCTGTGGGGGCAAAGAAGCCTTCTGGGAATTTCTTCTTCTCTGATTGTAAGTAACTAAATTGACTTTGCCAGCATACATGGAGAACAAAATGGTGTGGTACAAGAAATCTTCTGCAATACAAAAATTGTTTAGGTTGTTTGATAGTAATCATTACTATTGTTTTACAGGTTAAGAACCTGAGACCCTAGAGGGAGCGTGTCATACGACGGTCACCTCCCTAGACTGGAGGCAGCACAAAGAGCCTAAGTTTAAACTGCTTTCCTCTCTAGAGAGAAAAAAAAAATCTAGAGTAGATTATCTTTTAAGTTTAATTGAAAACACCTGAGCAGGTTAGCTCACTTCTAAATACAGGTACAAGCCTACATGAAACACACCCCACACATTTTAGACATCAGGAGAACAAACACGGCCCACTGAGAGGACACGGAACTGGCCACAAGGTCTCCCGAGGCTAGGACAGGACACTGTCCCATCACCTTCCTGGTCCCCAGTCGCCACACAGGAATGCTAGCAGAAACACTACCAAGCTCTTCCAAACTTCAGCTTCGCTGTTTAATCAAAGCTACAGGTGTGTATAAAGAAGCACATAGCCCTGGCAAGGCTCATGCAGACGACACATAGTCCCCTGACCCCAGCCTGAGAGCAACTTCTTCCAGTTCTCCTTCTGTATTCTCCTTCATTTCTTCAAGTCCACACTATGGAGCTATCTGAATTTTCTTTTTTCTGATTTTCAGTGTTAGGGGTCAGACCCTTGTACACAGTACTCAAGGACTCTACCACTACACCATATCCATGGTCGTTTGGGTGGTTTTTGTTTCCGAGGCAGAGTCTCACCAAGGAGCCCAGGCTGGCCTTGAACTCCTAATCCTCCTGTCTTTGCCTTCCTGGTCCTGGGATCGTGGACCTGTACCACCTCATCCAGCCTCTTGAATTCTTAGTGTAGGCACTAGCTACCAGCTCTTAGCAGTGGAGGAGTCGGTCCCCTTTCACTGGCCACCATGCCCCCTACCACTCACATTCCACCTAGACGATAATTTAGCATGTCAACCTTGAAATTATTACAATCACAGGAACATTACTGAATGCAAGGGGGAAAGAAACACATTCCACTTTGGACAGAACCTTTAACGGCCAATATGACATTTACCAAGTGCCTTTCCCCTGCTCCAGTGATCACAGAGACACTCTGGATGGAGCCTTCACCCACTCTTGAATATGACTTCACTCAGAGGAGACCACTGCTGACTCACACAGGACGGGCATGAAGAAAAAGAAATTCCCTGAAACAGACGTGTGGCTCAGTTGGTAGAGCACCTGCCTGGCATGTCGTCCAATGCCGAGTCCAACTCCAAAAGGGAAAAAAATAAATAAATTCTGCTGGTGGGTGAACTACTGCAGCATAAAAAAAATCTCACCTTGACAAATATGCCCCCACCGAAGTCTCTCACAGATATAGTCTCTACAGAAACTTTTACATGTGTGAACACTGTACAAAAATGTCCAAGGGGCTGGAGAGTTGGCTCAGTGGTTAAGAGCACTTGTTGCTCTTGCAGAGGACCTGGGTTCACACACATACATTCAAGCAAAACGCTCATACACATAGAGTAAAAAACCTTTAGAAACATGAACATTCACAGCGACATTACGTGAAATAGTAACAATGACAACTAGAAGCCAAATAGCCACCAGCAGGAGAATAAACAAACAGCAGTAGTCAGGCAGTAGGCTACCACACGTGGGTGAAAACGAGTGGACTCTGGCTACACACACCATGGTACAATGTCAGGGAGGCATTTTATTGAGGGAAATGGGTAACCAAGCTGCTGAAAAATATGTGTTGAATAAAGCATGACTCTTCATTATGTAGTTACAAAATTATACATAACTAAACAATAAATGAAGTAGGGATAGACATAAGCCTACTAAAATGAAGGAAAGCAAGGTGATGGCACAGAAATCAGGGCAGCGGTTACCACAGGGGAGGGGGAGGGAAGCAACGAAGCCTTCTGTTAACCAACGATGTGTGCACAGGGTTGGTCCTATGCTTATCCTTTACATTTACGTCATACACAGGATTTCACACAGGTTTCATACTCAGGATGATGCATGACATGCATCTTTCTTAAGGAGAGCACAGTAGGAGTGTTTATTTTGTGAATTTTTCTTTTTTTCCTCTGTGAAAAGCAGACCTCTGGAAGAAGAAAAAAAGATAAAAATCCAGTAGACTAATAGAGCCCCGTGAGCTTTCAAGAAGACAAATGGCTGGAGTTCACAGAGCTGAGAGGCTGCTACCAAGCTGGGAGTGCTGTCTGGCTCAGAGTGGAATCGCTTCTGTAAGGTCACCTATGGGTAGTTCCAACAGCTAGCCCGCCAACACTCAACACTCAACTGCACACCACCTGGCCTTAGAAGTGAGAAGCAATGCTCTGTTGCTCATTCCTATGTTCCAAACATGCAGAGTTTCCATTTCCAGGGTTAAACTCACAGGCTCCCATCTCAGACCTGCCTGGATGCCCACTCACTCAACAAATATTTACCAAGCATGTTCCAACGGCAGGAACCACTCCAGCTAGAGAGAATACAGCTGAGGAACAAGGACTCACGTCCTCTTTCCTCTTACCCTCACCCCCCGCTACAGTTCATCCACTAGCTGACTGTGGACAGATAAAGCCACCAGGAGCTCAGATGTGACACAGGTGGAAAGCAGAAGATGTTCAAGACTAAATGGGGGAGGAGCAGGTGCTGCACTTCCAGGAAATGGAATTCAGGATGACAAGCAAAAACAGAAGCAGGAGGGGTGAGGGAATTGTGGCAGAAGGATCCAGGCGGACATGACTACCTGGGTCTAAGGGTAAGACCAGGAGGTGTAGAAGTCCCAGGACTTAGAAAACGGGAAACACCCATAATTCGGAGTAGCCTACTCTGGCTACTTTTCAATACAGTTGAGGAACAGTTTATACAAACGGCTGAAAGCTGCCTTAAAATGTTATCTATGGTATTTGCTACTTTACTTTCCCTAAGTTCCTCCCGTCCTCAGTGCCAGCAGAACACCAGGTCAAGAACATAAAATTCTCGCGCCTCCTTCCCTGCTATGAATTCACTTTCTTAAAGCCATGGTCCACCCAGTTCAGTCACTCTTCCTCAGGGGTTTCCTGCGGCTGGAGGCTCACTACCCACCACTCAGAGGCTTTCTCCTTCCATGTTCTGGAGTGCCACGGAGAATGGCTTTCCTCATCTCGCTGTAGCGCTTCCTCTTACTGTGCCTCCATAAGGGCAAGTCTTGGAAACCACCAAGTTTTCTGTTAATGGTTTAATAGCCCCTGGGATTGTATCCATTATTTCATTCCTGTCATTTCTCAGATCTGTGCATCAATGCAAACTACTCTCTTTATTTATGGTTTCTCTCTTAATGGTATTTTGGAGAAACAAGACCAAAGCAGTAAGACTCCAGAAGCATCATGGAGGCACCTCCTACACAGTGCAGTGGGCTGCCCTGCCCAGCCAGAGATTTTCCTTGGAAACAAAACCACCAACAAATCCAGTCACCTGAGTGGGTGCCCAGCCAGCACCAGACATACCTGCCATCCTAGTTTCAGGTCTGTGCTGTGATAAAATGGCCTGATGAAAACAATCCAGAGGAGGAAGAAAGCTTTACCTGGCTTTACAACTCCAGGTTGCCATCCATCAGTGTGGGGACATCAGGGTATGACCCTGCAGCAGTTAGTCACAGCTCATCCACAATCAGGAGCAGAGAAAAAAAATAAATGCAGGCATGCTTATTTATTCTTAGTTTGCCTTTTTGCACACTTCTACCATGAAGGGTCTGTAATGATTGTTCTGTCTCTTTAAGAGACAAGCCACGCCCACTCCCTCCCCCATCAGCTGAGGCAGGCTGATCTTCAGCTTCCGGCCTGAGCTCTCTCTCTTTTTCCTATTTTCCTCTCGGAGAGGCAGCTTCTGCTTCTCTCCCCACTTCTCCCCTTCCCCCCTTCTCTCTCTCTTCTCTCTCTCTCTCTCTCTCTCTCTGCTCTTCTCCCTTCCCCTTCCATAACCCCCTGAATAAATATCCAACCTCACTCTGCATGGCATGCCTATCTCTGTGCTTCCCACCCGCCGCCTGCCCACACCGCTCGGGGACCAGCCAGCTGCCACATGGCTGGAGACCAGCCACCTTTGTTTGGGGACCTGCCGTGTGGTCTCAACCGGGACCGCAGCAAATCCATTACAGGGTCCAGCCCTCAAAACAGTGCCACCCACATTCAGAGTGGCTTTTCCGACCTCAGCCAAGTATAAAACCCCCTCACAAGCATGCCCATCGGCCTGATCTAGGCAATCCCTCACAAGCATGCCCATCGGCCTGATCTAGGCAATCCCTCACAAGCATGCCCATCGGCCTGATCTAGGCAATCCCTCACAAGCATGCCCATCGGCCTGATCTAGGCAATCTCTCATTAAGATTCTCTTCAGCTGAAGAGCTGGCTCAGTGGTTAAGAGTACTTATTCTTGCAAAGGACTCAGGTTTGGTTTCCAGCACCCACATGGAGGCTTACCACCTCTTCGGGTAATAAGCATACATGTTGTACACAGACATACACACAGGTAAAACACTCATATACACAAAATAATAAATCAAAAAAATTAACATAAAAAAGACTCTCTTCCAGATAATTCTAAGCTATGTCAAGTTGAGAATTAAAACTAGCCATGACACTAGCCAAAAAAAGCAAAGGCATGCTTGGTTTCACTCATGCCCAAATTGCCAACACACTCCACACAAGGATATGGGGTGAAGTTCTTCGTATGTGATCTAAGAAGCCCCATATCAAATCCTGGAAAAATAACCTTTTCCTTTTTTATTGCTTTTGTTTGTTTGTTTTGTTTTGAGGCAAGGTCTAACTCTTGCCCACACTGGATACAACTCACTTCTTAGCCAGGGCTATCCTCAAACTCATAACAATGCTCCTGTCTCACTCTAGTATGGGGATTGCATGAATGAGCCACCACAGGCTGCAAAATGCCTTTCCATTGGCAATGGGCAATCTTTTGGCCCACAACGCTCTGAATGTGTCAATTTTTAAATTGCATTTAGAAAGCCAGGCGTGGTGGCTCACCCTGATAACCCTAGACCTTGGGAGGCTGAAGCAGGAAGTTGGCAGAGATCTAGGCCAGCTTGGGCTACAGAGTGAGTTACAGCCCTGCAGCTCACACAACAGTACAAACTTATTTGCACACTTACTCTCAGAAGCCCTCACAACACTCAAGTCTCTTTTAATGTTACTTTTCCTTCTTTTCCAACCTACTAGGCGCTAAGAGCAAGGCAGCGTAATGAATTATCCCACTGAATTCTAACCCTTCCCTGCTGGCAAAAAGGCAGCCAAGAACTGCTAGCGTGGAACCACTGCTAACCCCTCCGCCTTAACTCTACCACTGCTCCACTTCAACTCTGAGTTACAACTCTGGCTCGAAGGGCTGGATCAACAAAGCTCAGGCCTCCCACCCCACACAGGTACCCAGCACACTTAACCCTGACTCCAAAGCCAATATTAGCCACTATGTTCCACTATCCCTTCCCTGATCCGCCTTAGGTCATTACAAATGTAGCAATGTGAACAGGGGCTACAGCCACCACTCTACAAAGCAGAAAGCGTCAATAACTTGTTCAAGTTTTAAGTTTATACTAGCAAGGCTCTACAAGAAAACAATTATAAGATTATAGAGAAGTGTAGAGAACCAAACACTAAAACGAAATCCTTCAGGAGGCCCATCTAGTCTAGGATGCCTGAGCTGTAGGGTTACATTTATCCCTATTGCTTAAAGGGTTTCAGAGAGACCTGGGGGAGGGGGGGCCGAGATGGTGTATGCTCTCTCTGTCCACTGCCTCCCACATGCTCACTTGCTGGCTCTTTGTTCTCCCAGGGTGGACTGAACTTCCCTAAACAATATTCCCCTGGGTTGGAGACTTTATCCAAGTGAGCACTGCCTCAGTCTAGTCCTTCCCAGCGTGGCAAAACCGCTTCTGTCAGCAGAGCGTTGGAAACACCTCATGACACGGAACTCATGTTCTAACCTGACATGATGGCCACCCAGACTTCCCAGAGCCTAGGATTTCATATCGCAGCAATCCCTCCCCTCAAAGAGAAATGGGTCCCGGGAGGTGGCCAAGGACAGCTCCATCTTACCCACCCTTGCTGACCACCTGAGAAGTCAGTACCCTGGTCATCCCCAGGTCTCCAAAGCAGGAGCTATAAAAATAAAGGAGATGGAAGAGGAGGGATACAATATCCATCTACCCATTGCAGCTTCCCACAGTTGTCAGACTGGCAGGTAAGCAAAAGGTCCAGAGAAGGTCACGGATGCTCTGACCCCAGAAGATCAGCTTAGCCTGGGTCACTATGCCCACACCCAACATGAACTCCAAAAAGGAGGCTCATGTGTTTTCACCCATCTATTCCTATTACAAATGTTTACTGAGCCTACAGTATGTACCAAGCATCAAAGATAAAATATTTGCCCTTATAGACAGGCAACTGAATCAAGGAAAATATCTAGGGGGCCAGAGAGATGGCTCAGTGGTTAAGAGCACTGGCTGCTCTTCTAGAGGACCCAGGTTCAATTCCCAGCACCCACATGGCAGCTCGCAACTGACTGTAACTCTAGCTCCAGGGGATTTGACACCCTCACACAGGCCTACATGCAGGTAAAATGAAATGCACATAAAATAAAAATAAGTATTTTTTAAATTTATTTGTTTTTATTTTATGTGCATTGGTGTTTTGCCTGCATGTATGTCTGTGTTAGAGTGTTAGATCTTGGAGTTACAGACAGTTGTTAGCTGCCATGTGGGTGCTAGGAATTGAACCCAGATCCTCTGGAAGAGCAGTCAGTGCTCTTAACCACTGAGCCATTTCTCCAGCCCCCAAATAAGTATTTTTTTTTAAAAAAAAAAAAAGGAAAAACAACTAGAAAAAAACATAAATACATGACTTGAGAGAATATGGTGGTTGGAATGAGAATGGCTCCCATAAGCTCATATATTTAAATGCTTGGTCCCCAGTTGATAGAACTAGTTGGGAAGGATTAGGAGGTGTGGCCTTGTTGGAAGAAATGCGTCACTGGAGGTGGGCTTTGAGTTTTCAAAATCTTAAGCCATTCCCAGTTCTCTCTCCCTTCCCTCCTTCCCTCCCTCCCTCTGCCTCTGGTTGTTATCTCATGGTGCCAGTCTACTGAATTCTCTGGAAAAAAAAAAGATCTAGAATTAGTCTTGACACTCATCATTTTAGTCCCTATTATTTCCTTTAAACACAATGTAAACAGTAAACTCTTATTGCTAAAATGTGCCAACTGCATTTCTGCTTTCTAACAGCTGCCACACCGGAGCTGCCCGGGGCCTCATCAGTCCTGATTCTACCACGTTCCTATGTGGCTGAGTGAAGACGAGCTCTCAAGGGCAATGCACTAAGGCTAGATTGCTTAACAAATGTGCAAAGGTTAAAATTCAGTCTACAAGGGGCATGTCCTCCTGGCACAATCAAAACGCGATGCTAGACATCTCAGAAATGAACTACCTTCTCCTGGTGGGCTTTCTCTCTTTTTTATTTTATTTCTCCATTAATGTGTTGCCTTTAAGAAATTTCTCACTTGGGCATGGAGGCATATGCTGTAATCCCAGACCCCCAGAAGCGGAGGCAAGAGGAACATGAATGTGAGGCCAGCCTGGGCTACATATTTTAGATTGTATCTCAAAGAGAAGAAGAGAGGGAAGTTTCTGCATACTCACAAGATGGAGACAGCGGAAACACCAGGGAAGACCAAAGCTACAGGTATTACAACACGAGACCTCAGCAGGAAGGAGTCCACAACGCTCTGAAGTCATGGACAAACGGACTCTGTACAGCTGAATCATAAACTCCCTGAAGCTCCGCGCCAGCATTGAAGGGCAGCTCTGCCCTCCATCTGGACCCTGCTAGATGGAGAATAAGCCCAAGACTGCGGGTCCTTACCTGCCCCACTGATCTTTTTTTTTTCCCCAAGGCAATGCATCAAACATCCCACAGGGTCAGTGGATTAAGTGGGTGGGTGGGCAGGACAGAACGCGTTTGGAGGAACAAACTGCCCTCACGTTTCCCAAAGTTCACAAGTCTCCTGCCCTATGGTCACCCTCTGCAACAGGAGACCACTTATACACCAGATACTCTACTTAATCCACCACAAATTAAGCCACTGTCCTCAGCATTGTGGACATACAGCCCTCTCCAGTCTTTTGGCCTCTGCTGCACTTTACGGGATGATACCAAGTTCTTGTTCCCCAGGCCAACACTAAACCCCACCTTGCTGCTCAGGTGCTCCTCACAAAACGCCCCTACCTCCGGCCTCCTACTGCACAACCCACCTGCTGCAGTTGTTGTCCCTGCTGCTCAGGGGGACTAATGGTCACCCCATTGCCACACCCAGAGCCCCCCACTGTCCACTACCCCTTTCAACCAGAACCCTACCATCCCCTACCCATTGCTGAGGTCTCAAGAAAGACTCTGTTGTCATGATGGACCCTCCTCACCCCCAAACTCACAGCTAGAATATACTGCCCTTTGTTATGGTTTTAGGGGCATATTCCTCAATTTCTCTAATCATATTCTACTCCCAAAGGGCCTTTCCCAGACTGGCCCAAGAGCAGACAGTCACCAACAATTAATCTGAGCACACAATTCTGCTCCTTTGACTTCCTCAGCTCCCCTCGGGCAGAAGGTTTTGAAAGGACGGACTATCACCTAAGATCCCTGCTATTCAAAGGACTCAGTTCCATCCCCTAGATAACAATACCGCAATTCTCCTTCACGGGCGCTCTGGCTAAAGAAAACTAGTCCCATTTTCTAAAAGCTTTGAGTCCTAACTTTTAGGAGGGGAAAATGCCTTGTTTTGAGCAACTTCAAAGCCTTGAGTTTTTAACTGAAAGGAGAAACAGAACTGGCATGCTTAACTTCACTACTCCAATTACAAGCTTAGGAATTATAGTGCCTTAGTTTCCCTTCGGAGCCAAGACACAGTCCTCGCCTCCTGAGCCAGAAAGTCCGGAATCTCTAGAGCCTCGCTATGGTCTGGCCTTAGGTCCCCAGCTGCAACACCACCTGGAGCCACAGCTGCGTCCAGATGGTCAAGTCCGGGCCTGCCTGGGCGCACCCTTCTGTCACCTGGCGGGGCCCTAGGGCGCCCCGATCCCGCTGCCTTGTGGCAAGCTCTAGAAGCCGCGTCTCCAGCGTTCACGAGCCAGGTCACATCTAGGTGCACCTGCCTCTCCCGGCCCGTGGGTCCCTGAGCTCCAAGCCAGACCAGAGCTCGCGTGAGAAACGAAGGAGAAAGAAAAACAAGCCATAGGCTGGGCCGTCCTGGCCTCGGCGGCTGCCACCGAAACACCACCTGCGACGCGGTCAGGCAGCAGGGACAGAAGCCCGGGCCGAGCGGCCGCGCGCGCCCCTTACCCGTAAGGCGGCCGCCCCCCTCGCCGTGCCCGCGGCGCCGTTGCAAGACGAAGTAGCAGCTGCTCTTCTGGGTCACCCAGAGCTTCAGCGCGTTCTTGAGCAGCACCTCCTCGGGCTTGAGCCACATCGCGGCGAACCTGCCGCGCCCGAGGGCTCCGGTTCACATCGCCCCAGCCGCCGGCCGCACTGGGCCGAGCCCGCTTGGAAGGAGACGGCGGAGGCTGCGAGTGAGGACCGCAGCCAGAGCGAGCGCCTGCCGAGTCCCGGACCGCGGAGACCACAGCTCGCCGAGATCACCCCGCGCAGCCCGCCGTGGCCCCGCCCCGACTAAGCCACGCCCCTACCCGCCAGCTAGGTCCCGCCCACCTCCCTGAAGTCACGCCCTCCACCCGCCCCCGTGGCTCCGGTGGCGCCTCCCTGGTTTCCTAGTCCCAGCAGCTCCCGGGCAGGGTTCCGGAGTGGAGGGAGGAAATCGTAACCACAGCCAGGTTCCCTCCCTCCAGTCTTGAATCCCCTCCTTCCCGGGAGGAAACAAGCAATAGCGCGAGTGTCTCCTCGCTCCAGGCTCTAAGAGGTGAAGGAAGGCCCTAGGGGAAAAAAAGGCATCTTGCTATCCAAACTGCAGGTTGTCCAACCCAGAGTCTTAGTTAACCCTGGGGAGTACAATGCACGCCAGTAAACTCGAGTGTGTTTGAGTTTCAAATAACCACAGCTAACACTGAAATTAGGAAACCATTATATTTGGATTCTTTAAATATTGCGTTATTTTTTAAATTGGCGCATAATAACTACGTACAAAGTACTGCATATTTTAGTACCTGAGGATAGGATCAGAGAAATTGCTTTCCGTTAATTCAAACATTTACCATTTCTTCTTTATTACATTTCATTTATTTGGAGGGTGGTTCAAGAGAGCCAGGTTTTGGCATGTGGAAGTCAGAAGACAATTCTTGTCTTGCACTCTGGACCCTGGGGATGGAAATCAGGTCGTCAGACTTGACAGCAGAAGTCATGTTGACAGCCCCCATTTGTTACTTCCCTTACAGCACGTTTTTCATGCTTTTGTAAATCTCCAACTGAGCTATGGAAAGGACAGAGAGGCAGAACCTGAGACAGCAGCAGACCATCCTGAACACTGGCAATGGCCCTCCAGAGGCATAGAAGATAGAAGGCGCCGCTATGTGAGTTACCCCTGGGGGTCCTTGACACAGAAATAAAGCCCTTGCGTCTATTCTGAGAAAATGTAAAACACTAGAACATGCGGAGCAGGTAATAGTAGCGAGAAGCCACCGAGCCTGTAGACACAGGATTTGAGTTTTGTTTTTGTTTGTTTTGATTTTTCGAGACACGGTTTTTCTGTAGCTTTGGAGCCTGTCCTGGACACAGGTTTTTAAATAAATATTTCTTCCTGTAGAAATTGGTACATGGTAGCTGTCCTTGAAAGGGCTGAGGAGGAGGGATCCAAGGGCTCCACAGGGAGGCGGTTAGAGCCAATATCCTAGCCAAAAAGAGGGGAAAGGTTCTCTTAGTCCTTGGGTTTTGACAAAGGGACAAAATGTGGTTGTTAACTAGGACAGGACTGAAAAGTAGAAGCTGAGGAACCTGTCTGGGGGAGTATCAGAAACTCTGATCAGATCCAGCAGACAGGAGCCTTGTAGAAAGTGAAGCTAGTGGCGGGGAGGGGGCAGTTGGAGGGGTGAATAAGCAAGGTTTAGAGCTATGTTGTATGAAAATGTCACCATAAAACCCATTTCTCTTCAGACCCACAAAAAAATTAATACAGAGAGAAAGAAGGAAAGAAAGGGAGAGAGAGAGAGGAAAGAAAGAAAGCAGGTACAGTGGCCAGCCACAGACAACCATCTTCTGAATAAAATAGAAAGTCGGCAAGCCATAATCACAGGCATGGAGCCACACCAGAGTCAAAAGAGTCAGGGGTGGGTGGCAAGTAAACATCCCTTCGAGAAATATTAACGGGCACCCTCCGCTCTCAGATGCACAGCAGGCCGGAATCGTAGAGGCAAGCTGGCTATTAACCTGCTGTTATGTGTCAAAACTTTTCCTGGGGAGATGCAACACACGTGTCCACCCCAGATAGGGAGCCCATGACAGGCCCAAGCACATATGCCACAAAAGTCCGACTTGGTGAACCAATGAGTTTTATTGGGGTTACTAAGGACCAGAAATGACTCAAAATCAGCTGCATCACCACAGCCTACCTCACCTCAGCACGGGTGACAGCTCACAAAGCTGGGACCCTGGAGCACACTGCACAGCCTGCAGCAGCTCAACAGGTTGGAGGTTTTCCTTTCCAGGTGCCTCAGTTGGTCTAAACTCTTCCAGGTAGCTTGGCTGGCTTCTGCTTCTTCCAGGCACCGGGTCTGGTCTTGAGGTCTTCTTTGTGGTCTAGCTCTTCTGTGTCTGAGGAAGACTCTTGGCTTTTATTGCTGCTCTGGCAGGGAGGGACCTAGAGACTCTGGTCAGTTTCAGGGACTTCCTCAAGCCATTTGTTTACTATCCTGCTTAAGGAGCATCCCTGCAGGATGGAATGTTTTAACCTTGGCAGAAACTGTTACATAACATCTGCCCTAAAGATTCACAGACGGAATAAGCTCTGACTGAAGAAACTGCAGATGCACAAATTCAATGTTCAAGCCCTTGGGGAACAGGTTGAGAAAGTTCTAGAGACGGGAACTTAAAAGTTATATATGGGCTTGCCACAAAGTCAAGCCTAACGGCTCCTGATGCCCCAGCCTCCAGAACTGTGGTACAAATAAACCTCTGCTCTTTATAAATTATTCCAGCTGAGATATTCTGTTATAGCAGCAAAACCAGACAAGACATGCTACACACACCCAATGAACATCAGCTGCTCTTCTAGAATGTAAAATCTCCTGATGCATCTGCAGTCACTCATGTTGTAATTATTAAGGGCGTCCCTGTCAAATGTTAAATAAAAGTAAGAGAAACAGGGACTGGAAAGATGGTTTAGTGGTTAGGAGCAAAACTACTGAAGTTTGGGTCCCAGCACTCAGACAGCTCCAGAGGTCCAACACCCTCTTCTGGCCTCTGAAGGTACTGCACTCACACGAACAAACCCCCACACAGACACATACATTAATGCATAATATAAAATATTTTTTAATCTTCCAAAACAAGACCAAGAGGTACACAGAGAAGGTACTCTGACTTACCTATCTTCCCGTCTCTAAGGCCTCTCACCATCTATGTCAGAGAGAATCCAATAGAAGCCAGGAACACTCATGGTGCAGTCTATGGAGCTCAGTCTTCTGAAACATAACAAGGAAAGGGGATCCACAGAGCCTGGCGGAGAATACATAGCACAGGTACCCACATAATTCTTCTGTTGCTCACATCTGGCTGTTAATCACCATAGTGTTATCATAGGTTGTATCCCTCAAAATTCCTGGGCTGTAGCTCTTACCCTCCAGTAGCTCAGAGTGTGTCTTCACTTAGAATCAGGGCAGATATCATTAGTTGAGGCGGGATTATTAAGGTGGGTCTTAGTCCCAGGGGTGTGGGCCTTATAAAAGGGGGAAGTTTGTTCAGACACATAGAATACCATGTGCAGGTTAGAGTAATGCTGTCACAGTCAAGTCCAGGATTTCAGAGAAAGCCTGAGCAATCCTCAGCAGGAACCAACCCCAGTGACACTGGATTCTGGGTTTCCAACTCACAGAACCAAGAGATAATAAATCTCTAGTTAAAGTCTGGCTTGTGGTACTTTGTTATCCCTATCCTAGCAAAAAGACGACGGTTGCTTCCCTGAGTCTGCCTACATCTGTGCAGCATCGAGTTGCTTCCAACCACTCTGAGATGGATTCTGGTTCTGGACAGGACCCTGGCTGATATGAAGAATGGCCTCAGGAAACAGTTTATTGACAAGGAATCCTAACTGAGCTGTTCCTCTAACTGTGCACAGGGGACAAAAGTATACTAGTAACCCATGCAGTTCACTACCAGCAGGATTATTCAAAATATCTCTAGTGGTGGTGTGAGGAGCTGGTAAAGAACAAGGCTTGGGGGCTCTTGCTGCTGTTAAATGTGGTTCCTATGGCAACAGTGATAATTACAAAGCTTTGTACAATGAGATGGCTATTTGGGACTGCCCTGAAGAGAGAAAGAAGGAAGAAAGGGAGAATGAAAGAAAGAAGAAATGAAAGAAAGAAGCATGAAGTATTAAATTCCCGTCTCAAGGTACAGATACGGTGTAATTCAAAGAAGTCCTTATATGTATGTGGCCACAGGACAGACAAGGTTCTTCTAATCCTAAATGTAATTGTGCAGGTTACCAAACTGGGACAAAGGTTAAGCATTTAACCTCAGCAAGCTCCGTTCTGAAGATGAAGACACCGATTGGTGCCATGTTAGTCAACAGACGCATTCTGGAAACATTTGAACTGACACAGACAAAGCTAATTCCTCCGATTCAAATCTCCCAGCCCATTGCAGGGGGAATCAGCCTCAACCTCCACCTACAGGAAACCTGAGACTCACCGCAGCCCTTGCTTAAAACCTACCCCCATGCACATCACCAACTCCAGGATCACAGAAGAGAGGCTCCCTGGGAGGAGAATCCAAGGTCAGCTGGAGGAAGGGGAATAAAAATACACTATGTACCTCGGAATTGGAAAATCTTGTCCGTATATATTGAAGGTCATGTACAAGTCATATTCCAGAGTGTTAGACCAAGAAGGATGAAATATAAAATTGGAGTCAGCAATATTTATAAATAGCCACATACACTTGGGATTATTATGTGATATATGATATGTCAGAGCAATAAAGGAGTTTTGGAAAAGGTTATGGTGCTTCCAAATATACATGCATATGCCAAAATCCCTTTAAAAGTGAGGGCTTGTGCTGGGTAGTGGTGGTGCATGCCTTTACTCCCAGTACTTGGAAGGCAGAGGCAGGTGAGTTCAAGGCCAATCTGGTCTACAGTACGAGTTCCAGGACAGCCAGGATTATTACACAGAGAAACCCTGTCTCAAAAAAACAAACAAAAAACACTGAAGGCTTGGGACATTAGGGAGAGGACTCAGTCAACTGTTTGCTCTATAAGCATGAGAGCTGAGTCTGATCCCCCAGAACCAACAAGAAAAGCCAGTAGCACATATGGTACGGCAAGGGCCTTGGGACATGCTAGCTAGCTAGTCTAGCCAACTCAGCCAGCTCTAAGTCAGCAAGAGACCCCCATCTCAAATATATATATATATATATATATATATATATATATACATATATATATATATATATATATGGGAAGGTGGCTGAAAAGATAAATGCAAAACAAACCTTAAAAAAATCAGAATTGACTTTTTTAAAAAGCTAAAGAGCGAAGGGAGACACCTGACATCAGTGTCAGCCTCCATATGCACGTGCAGACACCCACACGTACGTGTATATATACATACAAGGGAGACACCTGACATCAGTGTCAGCCTCCATATGCACGTGCAGACACCCACACGTACGTGTATATATACATACAAGCAAAATAACTTTGTAAATGTTTGAAAAGGTATTTTGTAGAAAACAGTAACATAGATAAAATTCTTATTCAGAGCAATGCAAATACACTTTGATCCATATAGATACTCCTGGTAACCGACTTATCTTTAATCCCAGCACTTGGAAGACAGAGGCAGGAGGATCTCTGTAAATTCCAGGCCAGATAGGGCTGCATAGTGAGACCCCTATCTCTGAGAGAGACAGATAGAGACCCCTGATATGATTAGAACATGAATAAGTATTTTCAAATTACCATAATTTATTCACATAATGTGTATATAATATTGTATGACAATGTTTTTCAGATAATTTGTTTACTATAATTCTATATTTGTATTACATATATGCATTAAATCATATACCCATATATTTGGTCTTCACATTCTCTTTTAAATTAGTCTTAACATTTTACTGGTTTCCCCAATTAAATTGAATAAAATCTTTGATGCCTGTTCCCTTTATATTTACAACCAAAATCGTGCTCTTAGCTGTAAAAATTCAACTTCAGCAGTAAGAGGAGGAATATGGTCGAACGATTTCTGAAGTTAATTTGTTGTAGTTGGATGGTTTAAACGGGGAAGGATAGGGCTGTGTAGCTGAATGGTTTAAACGTGGGAAAATAGGGCTGGGAGACAGTCAAGCGTGTGCCATGCAAGCATGAAGACGCGGGTTTGACTGCTACAACCCAGTGAAAAGCAGGGCGTGGTGGTACACATGCGTAATCCTAGTGCTGGAAGGCAGACACAGGTGGACACCTGGGCCACTAGTCAGTAAGCCTTACTGTGATTCCTTTTATCATTTCATTTAAAAATAAAACTCGGGGATAAATATATGGGAATAAACCTGAGAGACCCACTGAGCCATCAAGACACGATCCTGCCCCTCCCCACTTCCCAGATCAATAGCCCCCCCCCCAACCCCTCTGCTCCTCCTCTCTCTCCCCTGTGTGTCCTTCTGTCTCCTTCTGAGGTAGCCAGTGAGGAAAACTCTTCGGACCACCCTGACCCCGCCAGCTGAATGTGAACTCAGCTCTCCAAACCAAGGTTGTAATCAATTGGTGGTCTGGGAGCAATCAACACAAACAGATCTCTGCCCACCCAAACCTCCCTTACCCTCCCCTCCTGCCAAGGCCTAGCTCAATTCCAGAGTCCCAGGTCCCAGTGGGTCATGCTGTCCCAATAAATAAGGTTGAGGGGGCAGAAAGATGTCTCAGTGGTGAACAGCCCTTGAAGCTCTTGCGAAGGGCCCCAAATTCAATCTCCAGCACCCATCCCAGGTGGCTCACAACCTCCTGTAACTCCAGTTCCTTGGGACTGGCACTTACATACACATATATACACACAGACCCACACACATACACATAATGTTTTAAAAAATAAATGTTTAGGGGGAAAAAAAACCAAATTTAACAGTTCCTGAGGAATGAAACTTAAGTTTGACCTCTGACCTTCACATATACATCTGCATGTAACAGGAACACGCACGTGCATCTGCACATACATGAACACTCACATACACAGGAACATACACAAAAATAAATAAATAAACAAATGAAAGAGAAAATGTAATGGAAGAACTAAGAAAAAACCCTCAAAGTTATGTTTCCTTTTCCACCCACAATACAAACACCCCACTGAACACCCCACTGAATCCCAAGAAAATACGCTAATCTCTTCAGATGAGACACTTGGCCAAGCCCAGGAGTAAAGAAACAGGCCTGAGCTGGGACGCACCTACCACCATCCCAAGGTCACCCAATCCAAGTGCGAGTGCCGGCTCACAGTGGCCCCTTGAGATGAGATGAGAAGCACTCAGAAAAAAGGAGAAGTGAGTAAGAGAAATAGAAGTTTTTCCTCTCAAACACTACAAAACTTGTGTTTAGGACCGTGAATTCAGATATTTACACAAACACGTACACACACCTTGAAAGACTTTTATGTTTTAATCCCCATCTCACAGTTTGTTTACACAAAGGTCTGCTGCTGTGCGCCAGGAATTTGACTCCTGGAGTTGTGACCCTTTGCCCTTCCTTCACATCCCAGGCACCCTTCTCTTCAGACTAGCCATTTAGATTAAGACTGTGACCTCGGACCCCGGCCAATAGGGCAAAGGCTCAGTTACCAACTGAGTTAGAATGAAAACCAAATGCGATTCTTGTCTCCTCAGCGTGTTCACCTTCCGAACACACGATTGTGACCAAGAATAAGACTGGCCTTGTCAGACACTTCAGTTGGAACGTGGTCTCTCTTTGGGATCCAAAACTTATTCTAACGACTATTATCAGCATGTCCTTCTGAGAGTGCAGATGTGGACCCAAACATCTGCTTCCTCTAGGGTATAACCACAGGCAAGCCCTTTAACCTCAGACAGCTCCAGCGTCTTCACCCAGACACATGAGAGTTTCTCACTGCAGCCTCAGAGGGCTGTTGTCATCGCCCCCTGGTTATCATGGCCCTAGCCCTGGCCTGTCGTGCTGTGCCTCACCTCTACCTGCCGTTCTGCAGGTGATTTCCAATCACGAAGGCCAAAGGAATGGCCCTGGTGTTCTTCCAAGCATAGGTGGAGGTCAGCATCCAGGAAAATAGGTTGAAAAGACATAAATAATAACGACACAGCTACACTGAACCACCATGGAAAGCATATACGCACTCCTAACTATGCCTGGAGTGCGTATATACATAATTATGGGTGGGGTTACCCGGCATTCTCTCAAGGATGAAGATTAAAATCATGTAGCACACATATAGGCCACATATGGATGTTAAGGTAAGTTTGGCTTCTTTGTCTGCAGCAAGCCCATCACTGAAAGGACCTCATCTGGTACAGGGAGAGGGATGGTCCCTGTCAACCCCCCTTTGGCAGGGACGGTGCTTTGATGCCTCTGTAATGTGAGGAGCTCATCTGCCTTCCGCTTGCCTTTCCCTGCCTCTGGACTCACATTAGAAATGTTAGCAGGTTACATGCATCCTGCAGAAATACAGCTGGTATCCCTTCCTAGCTGTGCAGCTCCACCGTGAGAATAAGGCACCAGAAGAAAGCCAGAGAAGGGAGACCAGGGAGGGGTGTGTGTGTGTGTGTGTGTGTAGCTCTTTGCATCCCCATTCTTACCTCCCCCCAAAAAGCTGGGGGTGAAGTGAAATCTGCAATCTAGGCACTTGGGAAGTTGAGGCAGGGGCCAGCCTGGGCTCCACAGTGAGACCCTGTCTCAGAAATTGTACACAGCTGAATCTATACACATGTCAGAGAAAACCACAGTGAGATAAGCAGGTGAACCATGTCCTCTGCCAAATGATTTCCCCATTTTAAAACCAGCTGGTTTCATTTCTTTATAAAATGAAAAGGAGAACCCATGCATCCACACATAGCCCGAAGAACATAGCCGTGACAATGGTCTCTAATGGGCTCCTGATCTATAGCAGATACAATTCTGCCTTCTGTTTCTTTGGAGAGTTAAATTGGTGGCAGTGCTGGGGACCGAACCCAGAACTTTGGGCCTGACAGTCAAGCACTCATCCACAGAGCCACAATCCCTTAGCCTGGTGTTCAACTTCAATCTTATGCTTCTTAAACAGAATGATAACAAATTTCGGTTTATTTTTGTTTTTAATTTTTAAATTTAACCTCTAAGGTATTAGATATCGTCTGCCTTTGTTTGTTTTGAGACAAGGTTTCACAGTGTAGCCCTGGCTGGTCTGAAACTCACTAGGTAGTCCAGGCTGGCCTTAAACTCACAGCTATCCTCCTGTTTCAGCTTCCCAAGTGCTGGGATTAAGGGCATGGATCACCATGCCCAGCTGCCTCATTTTGGTATTTTGAACAAAGCGTGTTGTAGTAGATTCTTCTCTCTCATCTTTGGCTCCTCCTTTATCCCTCTCCCCACTTGTAACCTCCCCTCAGCCTCTTTTCTCTTTTCATGCCATGGGTCCTTTTGTCGCCCCCCCCCATCACATGCCTTAGCAAGTATCTTTACCCTTTAGGTCCCCTTTTTGTTTTTTTAGGCTTCCCCCATTTTTACCCTCATATACCACATACATCATAGCCAGAACGCATGTATGACAAAAACACAGGTTCTGTGTTGCTGAGTTTGGTTATCTCACTTAATATGATGCTTTCTAGATCCATACATTTTCCTGCAAGTTTCATGATTTCATGTTTTATTTATAGTTATCTACCACATTTTCCTTGTTGATAACTTATAGCTATTGCTGATATCTAGGCTGGTTCCATTTCCTCACTACCATGAATAGAGAAACAATAGGCATGGATAAGCAACCATCTCTGTGGTAAGAGTATGAAATCCTTTAGATGACAGCCTCTCCCTTAGCCCAGGCTGATCTTGAACTCACTATGTGGCCAAGAATGACCTCTACCTCCCAAGTGCTGGATTCCCGTACCATGACTGGTTCTATGAAGAGAACAATTCTAATCAATGAGAAACATCTTCAAGGGGCTAGGGAGATGGCTCAGTGTTTAAACAACTTGTCACACAAAGTTAAGAATTGAGTTTGGATGCCCTAGAAACCACAATCAAGGATGATTCTCACCAACCTCCAACCTTCACATGAACATCCATCCATCCACGTGCATGCACACTTCCACACAAGTGCATCACAAACACATGCAACATACACACACACATACACATGAGAATGAAAAAAAGAAAAGAATCTCCAGGGTATGATATAGCAGCATATACCTGTAAGCCTAGCACTCAGGAGGCTGAGGCAGAACCATCGTCATGAGTTCGAGACCAGCCAGGGCTGCAAAAACAAGACAAAAATGATTTTCACAGGACTAGGGATAGAGTTTTGTGGTCGAGTTCTTACCTAGCTTAGCACCACGCCAAACTTTTTTAAATTAAAAAAAAAAAGTCAAGCCAGGCATGGTGGTACACACCTTTAACCCAGACACATGGGAGACAGAACCAGGTGAATCTCCGAGTTCGAGGATAGCCTGGTCTACAGAGTGAATTCCAGGACAGCCAGGGCTACAGAGAATCCCTGCCTCAAATAAAAGGAAGAAAGAAAGAGGGTGGAATGAGGGAGGGAGGGACAGAGAGAGAGAGAGAGAGAGAGAGAGAGAGAGAGAGAGAGAGAGAAGAAAGAGAAATGCCTGTGGATCTGTGACTTTTTGTCTATGCTATCACTTGGCATATAGACCATTTTGATTTCTTCTTTTTTAAGAAGAGCAAGAATTGCAACGCTGTCTTGCTGGAATTCACCTTGTAGCCTAGACTGGCCTCAAACCCACAAAAGTCTTTCTGTTTTTGCCTCTGAAGTGGTGAGATCATCACAGGCATCAACCACCATATTTAGTATCAATTCAATGTTGACATCTAACACTAGGGATGGAACCTAGGGTCTGCTTTGCTTAGGTTGATGAGGATTCCATCCTTGGCCTTAGATGTCAATTTACATTAGTCATGTCTACACATGACACCGCAGTAAACAAAAACAGCATGTATGGTAGTGGTCCCATAAGGTTATAAAAGAATGAAAAAATTCCTCTTGCCTGTGGTATACATCAGGGATTGGTACAATGCATTAGTCATAGGAGTGGTGCTGCCAGCATGAATGACCTACTGTGCTGTTGGCCTATGAAAATATCACCTGTGCATGATGCATGGTACATGTGCCCAGTGATAGTCAGCAATGTCTACTGGTTTACTATTGCTGTACTATACAGCTTAGTACATGTTCCTCCTACATGTATGAAAAAGGTCACAGTACAAACTATTACACTTCATATGTGTGGTGTACAACACATTTCATGAATCAATTAGGACAGTGGCTCTCAACCTTCCGAATGCCGCAACCCTCTGATACAGTTCCTCACATTGTGGTGACCACCCTCAGCCATATAATTATTTTTGTTGATACTTCATAACTGTAATTCTGCTACTGTTATGAATGGTGACCCACAGATTGAGAACTGCTGGCGTAGGGGTTGCATTTAGAGGCCATGCTGAGAGCCCGGTTGTCCCTTCTAGGCCTTTGTCTTTCCTCCTCTTTCAGAGCTCCACCGAAATGACGGTGAATGGGACTTAAAGGCTGATAAGCGGAGGAGGGGAGCAGACAGCAGCCTAGCAAGAGCTTGGAAATGGAATTGGGCTAGAAACCAGTCTAAACTATGAAACGTTTATTCAGAAGACTTCTGCTCACACAAAGCTGAGCCGTCTCCACGGTCAGCTCTGAATGTCATCAATTTCCTCTCTCGCTTGAGTGGAGGCGAAAATGGAAACAAGAACCATTGACTGAGGCTTTAAGGAACATGTGAAGGGGTTTTCCAGACGCACACAGTCAGGAAAGGAGAGAAAACGCCTAGCTGGTGAAAAATGACTGCAACATATGGACATTTGAAGCTTCTCTGAAAAAAGATAACTCAGTTCCTTGTCCCCACAGTGAGGGGCCAGCAATCAGCACCACATATGCCGCTCAGATTTACTTTGTAGTGCTTCATTCTAAAATACGAACAAGCCATAGGATATTTCAATACACTTGGAAAATGCTAAAACAGACAAGAGACTCTCACAAACAACACCATAAAAAATAAACTCGGACACAACACAGGGAGCAGATGACATCTTAAAAAACATCTATAATGAAATCTGGGGGCTGTGACACACAACCATCATTCCAAGTACTCAGGGACTGAGGCAAGAGGATCTCTTGAGCCCAGAAGGATAAGACCAGCCTGGCAACCTAAGTATACTCCATCTCAAGAAAACATAATTAAAACTTTAAAAATCTATGCCAGGCAGCGGCGGTGCACACCTTTTATCCCAACACTCAGGAGGCAGAGGGAGGCAGATCTCTGTGAGTTCGAGGTCAGCCTTGTCTACAGAGTGAGTTCCAGGACAGTCATGACTATGAAGAGAAATCCTGTCCCTAAAAAACAAACAAAACAGAAACAAACAAAAAACAAAAACAAAAAAACTCTCAAAAATCTATGTTGAAAGTCCCCAGAGAATAAAACATTGCACCATAACGTGAGAGCAGGAGCTATTTTTAAAAATGGGAAAAGAGAATAAGGAAGACACTGGAGCAAAAGAAAAACACAACCGCAAAAGGGAAAAGTTACAAACGGGAAAGGGAGAAGTTCAGTAGAAAGGCTGGGAGTGGAGCCTGAGGTTACATTCCCGGGAGGGAACAATACAGACACAGAAAGAAAACAAGGTATCTGTTTAAGTAGGCGGGTGTCTAACAAATTAGAGTTTGTAAAGGGAAAGCATGCAAAATGACAGTGGAAATTACCTAAAAACACAGAGTAAATATTTACCCAGAACTAGACGACATGAGTCTATGCATTGCAAGGTCCCTGTTCCAGTGACGAACTTTAAGACCCGATTTGAAAGTACATAGATCCATAAATTAAAATAGAACCATGTGAAGACACACCATACACTAATTACTAGACCCATAGAAATATCTAGAAATAAGATTCTGAACTCTTCCCAGAGAGAGCAGAACGGTCACAAACAAAAGATGGGGCATTAGAACAATGCCCTGGTTTCATCTCAGTTACTGGGATAAAATAACCTGACATAAACCAACAGGGAAGAAATGGTTCATTTTAGCTCCCAATTCCAGGTTACAGTCCACCATGTGGGGGCATCAAGTCAACAGGTACTTAAAACAAGGAACTCTCACATGGACGATCAGACAGAGAGAAACAAACGCAGGCATGTTTAACTGCTCGGTTGCTTTTCCCACTTTTACACAGTTCAGGGCCCAGCCCAAGAGATGGTGCTGCTCACAAACTGTTCTTCTCACCTCAATGAACATAATTAAGCAGTAGTCCTACAGGAATGCCCACAGGTGAGCCTGATTTAGGCGATCCATCACTGAGACGCTCTTCCCAGGTTATTCAGGGTTGTGTCAATCTAATGATTAAAACTAGCATGGCAAGCAATAGTGAACTTCTTGGGGGGAAATACCAAAGCTTGAAGAGAGCAGAGCAAAGCCTCCAGAGGTCTGAGGAAGGATATTTCTTTTTAAAGATTTATTTACTTATTATGTATACAGTGTTCTGCCTGCGTGTATGCCTGCAGGCCAGAAGAGGACACCAGATCTCATTACAGATGGTTGTGAGCCACCATGTGGCTACTGGGAATTGAACTCAGGACCTTTGGAAGGAAGAGTAGGCAGTGCTCTTAACCGCTGAGCCATCTCTCCAGCCCCAGAAGGATGATTTTAGTTAAAAACTTCTATACCCAACTCTAGTAGCTATTTTCCTTATGACTATAAAAGAATGCATGAGGAGAAATGGCTGAAGGGAAAAGGAGTTCACCTAGTCTTACAATTAGAAGGTTATATAGCCCATTACTCTGGGGAAGACACAGGAGAGTGAGGCTTCTGGTCACATTGCATTTAGTCAGAAATCAGAGAAAACAGGAACTGAGCCACACTAAGAAACATCAAGGTTTGCCCCCCAGTGGCTGGGTTCCACTTCTGCCTCAAGGTTTGTTTCCAGCTGATAACCAAGCATTCAAACACATGAACCTATGAGGCACATTCCACACTCAAACCACAACATTCTGCCCTGATACCCACAGGCTCATAACCATCTTATGATAAAAAATTTATTCACTCCAACTTCAAAAGTTTCATAATTTACTGTTATTATTATTTAATTTTATTACTTATATGTATGTTTTATTTGTGTGTGTGTGTGTGTATATATATATATATATATATATTATGCTCTACAATACCCATGAGGCCAGAGGAAGGTATTAGATCTTCTGGAAATGGAGCTACAGGTGGTTGTGAGCCACCATGTGGGTGCTGGGAACTGAATCTGAGTCCTTTCAAAGAGCAACCAGTGCTCTTAACCCCTGAGCCATTTTTCCAGTCCTCCATGGTTTTCAACAGTCCCAATAATGTTTCAAAATCAAAAGTCTCTTTTGAGACTCAAGACAGTCTCTTAAATATGAGATCCTGGGAAATAAAAACACAAGCTACATACTTCCAACACGCAGTAAGCAGAGTAAACATTTTCATTCTATGGCCAAAGAGGCCCCATAGTCAAACATCACAAGCTACTGCCATAACCTGATGGTAAGACCTTATTGCTAAAGACAACATTTACAAATGCCATTAAACATGAAGTTGATCCAGTGCCTAACTAGAAGCTTCACCCCTACTGACTATCATTCATGGTATTGGAAGGTACTCTGCATGCTACTGGAGAAGAAAAGTAATCATCTATTACACCAAGCTATGTATTAACCTTGCAACCTACAAACAAAACCAACCTGTAAGATACACCTGTGCAACAATGGCACGAATGTTATGGGAGTAACCAATGACTTCATGATTGCATTTAAGCCCACTCCATGACATGTAACTCATACCTGACACTGGGAAAGTGGCCAAGAGCCTAAGACTAGATAGATCATAGGCCTAAGGGAAAACCTAATACCATTGGTCTAAAGGAACACAGTAATAAGGGACTCCTAATGACATACTGCTATACCCATAGATCAGTGTCTCTAGGTCCTCATCAGAGAAGCTGCTTCTTCTTCTTCTTTTTGAAATAGATGGGAAATAATACAGACCACACAACTGGACAATGTGCAAAGAGCGAGAGACTTTGGAGTACTCAGTCCTAAATAGGATGTCTTCATCAAACCCGCCCCTCAGGGCTCAGGGAACTTGCAGAAGAGGAGTTGGAAGGATTGTAAGAGCCTGAGGGGATGGATAACAAGGAAACAGCATCTTCCAGACAAAACAGGACTGATGCTCAGACAAGATTAGGGCGTTCAAGGTGGTATGGCTGTAGACCAGATTGATGCTCATATGAACTCACAGAGACTGTGGCAGACACGCAAGGCCTGGACAAGTTCAAACCAGACCAGGTCCCATCACTGAGATGGGGGAGTGGACACAGGATCCCACCTCTAGCCAAGAAACTATCTGCAATTGATACCCACTGGCAAAGGAACCGATTTTCTTCAATGGAGTCTCACTGGGTATATTAACCACATCTCAGAAAGGCACACAAAACAAATTCAGGGGTATTTCTGTGGGGTTTTTGTCTCACATTTATTATTTGGGATTTGTTGGTGTTTGTTTCTTTTTGGTCTTATCAGTCTTTTGTTTGTTTATTTTTATTTTTGTGGGGTCGTGTGTGTGTGTGTGTGTGTGTGTGTGTGTGTGTTTTGGTGGGGTTTTGTTATTGTTGTCTTTATCTCTTTTATTTTAAATGGAGATGGAGAGAAGAGAGAACATAAAGTTGGGTGGGTGGAGATGTAGGAAGGACATGGAAGAAATTGGGAGAGGGGAAAAGATGATAAAAATAGATTGTATGAAAAGTAGATGTTTCGAAAAACCACAGAACATCCCATTCTCATTCCCAAAGGGAGGAGTGGTAGCATAGCAAGACAGGTCACCAAATGCTGCAGCTGCACCTGGAGCTAATAATGGAACCATCTGGGTCCCAGTGTTCCCAGGAAGGCCACCCCTCCCCCAGCTCTATCACAGACCTCATGGCCTTTGTACCAAGCTCTACTATATAGTTTTCCTGGCTGATGTTCCAAGGTCCTGGCATCTCCCACATCCTGGGGTGTCCATTTGGACTTAAGTTTCACCTTCCCCTCTTCATACAATGCCTCTCACAGTATCTTTGATTGCAGTCTAACCTGCCACACATTGCCTGACCTCAGCGACTTTTTGGAACCTTGGTACAAACCTCCACAATTCCCTCACTCCTACGTCTCTCATTTCTGCAAAGACATCACCATGTGAATGATGCTGCTGGGTTCTGATGACAGTTTGAGATGTAGCCTGGTCCCCTCAGACCGCAGTTGCTGTGACCTCTGAGGGCCGAGAAAACATTTCCTTAGGTGGTTGTTTTTTCCACACAGAACCCCTTCATTATTATCCTCAGTTCAGGCTCTTGTTTGGTTGGAAGCATCACCCCAGCCCCCTGGCACCCCTATATCCAAAGAGTCTGGAATGTTTGGGTGGGGCTTCATCCCAGCCCCTGGCATCCATTTTGGAATGTTTGGGTTCCATTTCAAGCCCCCTCCCCTTGGAGTTGTCTCAGTCCAGACTCCACCTCTGAGAAAGCCTCCCAAATGGTGACCCCTCCCCAGAGAAGATCAAAATACCTCCACCCCCAGAGAACGAATACGTGGTCTCCCGGTTCTCCAGTTTTTCGTAGTCCTTTTCCCTCTTCATGTTTTCCCGGAGGGCCACCAGGGAGCACTGGCATCCATTAAACCTGGGCTTTTTCTAATTTGGTTTGATTTGGTCTGATTTGGATTATTGTGTGGGCGGAGAGGCTTATCGGGCCATAAAAACTTTTTAAATTAATTTGTACTTTCATAAATTGGAGTCTTTAATGGGTGGGGTCCTGCCCTCAGAGCTCCTTTCTTACTGCCCCAGAGAACTAATGTCACTAATCTTTTACCTACTTCTATTTTCTTGCCCACAACTTTACTGCCTCACCTCCTTTCCTCCCTGAACTTTCCGATATTTCCTATCTTTCTGTTCTCTCTCGCTGTGAACTTGAATAGGAGCAGTGAGCAATAGCTGTGCCCCAGCCGGAATGTTAAATTGTCTTCAATTTCTTCTGTCAAACTTATTAGTCCAATACTTTTTAATTCTTTTTCAACCAAGTTTTCTGGACCAAGTAGAGTGAGCCAATCTCTCTGCCAGAATCCTCTAGCCAGGTTCCCGATAGTCATTTCTTTATTGATTACATGTGCTCTTTGACAATTCCAGATGTGTGTATAACTGATTCTACTTACTCTCACCCCCACCCTCTCTCCTCTCTCCTATTTTGTCACCCTCTCTCCTCATGAGTCTTTTTCACACATCCATATGTATATTTTGAGCCACTGATTTTTACCAAGACTGTCTGTGTAACTATGGGTTTGGAACTATACATTGGAGCCTAGTAGACACACCACTGGGCACACAATAAAATACAGTGATTGTCCCAACCCTAGAATCCATCAGTTGCCAACAGTTCACCATGGGAGTTAGTGCTGGTGAGTCCCTCCACAATCTATGACTGGCGTTGACAGGCTGTCTTGTGCAGGTGGGATGCAGACCACTGGGAAATCACATTGCAATTGTCGCATCGTGCCCTAAAGAGAGCATTCTGGAGCTCTTCTTCTTATCTCCCAGCTCTTAGACCCTTTCCATACCTTCTCCACTAGCGCCTGTGCTTCCCCATCTGAAACCACATAAGCCAGGCCTCCACGGCCACATTTCTCCCACCGCAGCCTGCATGCCAAAGCTTGGTTCTCATCTCCAAATTCTTCCATGTCCCTTTTACAAACCAGTTCCAAAGGTCTACAAACCACATGGTCAAGTTTATCACAAAATGGTTCCGATCCCAGAACCAACTTCTGTGTTATTTTTCTCATTGTTATGACCAAATGCATGAAACAGTCTAAGGGAGGAACAACTTATTTTTGTTTATAGATCGAGGACCTATAACAAACCAGTCATGGAGGATGGGCCTGGTGACAAGAGAATGAGGCAGCTGGTCATACTGTGTCCACAGCTAAGCAGAGAGAGGACAGAATTGGGCTGGGCTAAGAAACTTCAAGGCCTGTCCCCAGTGACCTGTTTCCTCCATGTACACACTACCTCCAGTGTTAGCATTCAGGCATCTGTACGCTCCTGCCCTTGGGGTTCTGACAGGATACGTCCTCAGCTGCAGCCACTAAGAGCAACCCCTGTGTGCATTCCCTATTTTCCCTTTTAAAAGGCGGGCCTGCCCTCCTCCCACCTCTCCCTTTCTTTCTCTTCAGCCACTCTTGTCCCCAGGGACCGGTCTCTGCCCCTCCCTGCCCCCTTATCTCTCCTCTTCCGATAAACCTCCCGTGGGAGCCTTGTTGCACGGGGTGAACTTCTCTTCACACCATTTTTAAATAAATTGCAAGACCTGGCCCTGTCCAGCACCTCATGTTCAAATACAAGAGGCCATGGGGGACATTGTACCTTCAAGCCACAGCACTATCCAAACTGTTAACCAAGAGTGAGAAAGAATAAACATGCAACATACTTTGTCAGGAATTATTGAAAATTGGGATCTACTTAGAAGGCTGAAGTTGAAGACCAGACGGGACAACATAGCAAGAGTCCATCACCGTGGGGAAGGGATGGAGGGAAAAGAAGAGAACAGGAAAAGGAAAAAAAATAGCAAGAGATCCACCAAATGCGCAAATCAAGAAAATAGGGAGGAAACAGGAGCCAGAAAGTAGGAGAGTCACCCCAGGAGTAAGTTAAAGGGAGCCCACAACAAAGGTCCAGGCAAATTTCACCCCAACAGCCAGACAAGAGACCTAGAGAGCTCTCCTTCCAGCTTTTAGTAGGAAGCCTGAGGCTATCAAAGGTTATCTGATTGTCAAGGAGGAGGCTGGGAGGAACTTGATAGCTTGGAGCAGACTTGAAAACACAGACGTAGCAAAACTGTAGCTCAAGAGATTTGAATATCAAAAGTGACAAGCTCTGATATGCAAATACAACTTGTCTAAGATCAGTACTAATGTTCAAAAAACAACAACAAAAGCCTAAGTTCCCGAATGTTAGTTTTTACCTATCCATTGTTACATCCTTTAGTGAGAGAATGAGAGGCATTACTGTTATTCTTTTTTAAAGATATAAGGGGGAGGGGTAAGGCTGGTCTCACAAGGGATGGCAGTAGCACGAGGGGCAGCCAGTCCCAGGAGGGGTAGTGGCGGGTGACCTGAGGCCTTGGCGAGTCCCCTGAGGCCTTTGGCAGGTCACCTCTGCGGGTAGGAGATAGGTGAGAGACAGACAGATACATCATGCAGAGAAAGTTTGGGTATAAAGTTTATTTAGTAGGTTATGGAGGAAGAAGGAAAGGAGGAAGGAGAGAAGGGGGGAGAAGAGAGACAGAGAGAGGGGGATCAGAGAGAGCAGAAGTTAACTCTTCAGGAGAGAGAGAGAAAGAGAGAGCCAGGCTGGAGGAGGTGGGAGATCTGCTTGCCTCAGTGGAATGGGAGGGTTGGGAGTGGGCAGAGTTTGTCTCTTAAAGGGACAGTGTACCTAGGTGACAGGCCAGGCCAGCAGATCATAACAAGACTACTGTGTAGTTTAGGAGTTGAGAAAAGCTAAGTCCTAGAGCTCCCTGTGGCTGGGTGGCAGAGCATGGGCCTCAAAGCAAAGCTCTTGGTTCACTTAGCATCACAGTAATAACATAAAGCAGGTCTTCACATTGGGTAGCAAAATGTTAGCGATATCATACACTGGAATGCTGAGAGTTAAGAACTGGTAACAGAGCCTAACCTCTGGAAACAGGAGAACTAGCTCTCTGGCTCTGAGCTAAGATCAGTTATAAAACTAGGAAGAAAAAAGAACATTAAAGCAGGTTACCTTTTGGGCACTGACCATAGGGCAGGGAGCTCTTACTTTGCATTAGAAGTTTGAATAACGGAGCTGAAGAGATGGCCCAGTGGTTAAGAGCACTGGCTGCTCTTCTAGAGGACAGAGGTTCAATTTCCAGCACCCACATGGGTAGCACACAGCTGTCTGGAACTCCAATTCCAGTGGGTCAGACAACCTCACACAGACATACATGCAGACAAAAAATAAAAATCAAAAAAGAAGCTTGAAGAATAATGAACAAGGAATCATGGCTCATACCTGTAATACCAACACATTACAGGTTGAAGTAGGAAACGCACAAATTTGAAACCAGCTCTGGCTGCATAGCAAGGCCTTATTTAAAAAACAATAGCTTGAAAATCAGTATGTAGGGGCTAGAGAGATGGCTCAATGGTTAAGAGCAGCTCTTGCAGAGAATAAGAGCTTGGTTCTCAGCACCCACATCATATGGCTCACAACCACCTGCCATACCAACACAGGATTACTGAGGCCCTATCTGGTCTCTGAAGGCACTCACATGAATATGCACATACATGTACACAAAAATGCACACACAGATACATGTAAAAAAATAAAATAGAACCCTTTTCAAGAAATAACAATATGTATTATTAAAAACATAATTTTTTAAAAGAATTTTTAAGAACATACAGGATCTAAAGAAATACATAAAAGACATTTTAGGGGGAGTGTAAAGATGAGAATTGGTTCTTTTATTTCAGGATTGTGACCTCCACTTTTCCTCATCTCATCCCTGTCTCGGTGACTGTTCTGCTGCTGTGATAAACACCATGACGAAGGCAGCTTAGAGAAGAAAGGGTAGGGCTTACAGTTCCAGAGGGGTAAGAGTCCATCATGGCCGCTGGAGCTGGAAACATCTTGGCCTGCAAACAGAAAGCAGAGAGTGTAGTCACTCTCAAAACCTGCCTCCAGGGACAAGGGCACCCTTCTTAAGCTTCCCCAAATAGCACCACCACTGGGGACTAAGTATTCAAATGTCCCAGACTATGAGGGACATGCTGGTCCAACCATAACAACCTCTAAAAAGACAGGAAACCACATCTCACTTATCTCCCATTTATCTAAGGTTTGGGAAGACAGTCGTGCAAGACTCAGGGCTTCCTAGGCATTAGCTGGTCACCACATGAAGCTTTAGCCTCTGGTAGCACTATTTAACTGTTTGGCACACCCCTTAAAACCTAAAATGTTGCACCTAAGTTCGTATTCACTTTTTATTATAATTTCAATTATGTGTCTGTGCTGGGCTATGTGCACATGAGTGCGGGTGCCCAGGGAGGCCAGAGGTGTCGGGTCCTCCAGCTGGAGTTATAGGCAGTTGTTAGGCCCCTGATGTGGGTGCTGGGAACCAAATTCAGTTCTTCTGGAAGAGCAGCACATGCCTTCACTGTTGGTGGTTGTTTTTACTCTCTTCTCTTTGGAGGCCCACCTCCCAGCTCCCAAATAAACACATGGAGGCTTATTCTTAGCCTTAGCTTGGCTGATTTCTAGCCAGCTTTTCTTAACTTAAACTATCCTATCTATCTTTTGCTTCAGGGCTTTAATGTCTCTCTCTTCTTTATTTCTTACTCTGTGACTGGCTGTGTAGCTGGGTGGCTGGCCTCCGACATCCTTCCATCCTTCTCCTTTTTCTTGCTCCTTTTTTGCTCTCCTGCTTCTTCTATTTGTTCTCTCTGCCTGGCAGTCATGCCTATCCCTCTCCTGCCAAGCTACTGACCGTTCAGCTCTCTATTAGACCCATCAGGCGTTTTAGACAAGCAAAATAACACAGCTTCACAGAGTTACACAAACAAATGCAACATAAAAGAATGCAACACATCTCTGCATCATTAAACAAATGTTCCTCAGCATAAACAAATGTAACACATCTTCAACTGATATTCCATAACACTTAGCCCCCGAGCCATCTCTTCAGCCCTCATAGACGTTTTAGATGCATGGGGGGGGGATATCAAAAGAAACCACCAGGTGCTACAGTTTGAACGTTTGAATCCTTCCAAGATTAATATAAATGTTAAAAGCATAATCTTCAGTGTGATAGCATTAGGAGGTGGGGCCTTTGGCAGGGTAATTAGATCATGGAGGTAGAGCTTCGTGAATGAAATTAGTATCCCCAAGAAAGAAACCCCAGAGAAACTTCTTCCCCCCCACCACATATAAGAATACTGAAAAGAGGTACCATCTATACATACCTTCATCAGATACTGAACATGCCAGCACTTTAATCATGGACTTTTTAGGCTCTAGAACTGGGAGACAGAAATTTCTACTGTTTTTAAGTCCCCAGTCGAAGACATTCTGTTATAGCAGCTTGAGAAGACTAGCAAGACTCCAGGTATTCATTTATTGAAGCATACTGAGTAGCTAGCAAATTTATTGTCAGAGTTGTTTTATAAGTCCGTACAGACAGAGGTTAACATGCAGATTTTTGTCTGGTAGAAATAATGATTGCCAGACGGTGGTGGCACACACCTTTAATCCCAGCACTCGGGAGGCAGAGGTAGGCGGATCTCTGTGAGTTCAAGACCAGCCTAGTCTTCTCAGACTTTATGTCAAATGGGAAGAAGAGAGGGCATTTGTTCAGATGAGGCCTGAGGCAGCAATTTCTCAGCACCCAGGAAGGAGATGATGCTCCAGGTTTGGTAGGAAAGTCACCTCTCTTGGAAGCAGCCAGCTAGAACTAGAGCCTCCACAGTGGAGCAAAGCAGGGGAAACAGAACGAGCAAAATCAAGGAAACTGGCGGAGAACAGGACACTTCAGAGCATGAGTGAGAACTTTGTACCCACGAAGTTGAAATTAAACAACACATTAATTACCCCGTGCATTTGTTTATTACATTTTTAAGTTATTTGTGTGTGTGTGTGTTTGTGTGCGTGCGTGGTGTGTGTGCACGTGTGCGTGTGTGTGTGCGCGCGCAGGTACCACAGCACGGGTGCAGCAGTCAGGGGACAACTTGTGAGAGCTGATTCTCTTCTTCTACCATGTGCCATCCAGGGATCGAACCCAGGTTGTCAGCCTTAGTGGCCAGTGCCCTTACCCACTGAGCCATTTTCCTGGTGCTCGTTACATTCCCGTTTTTAATTTTTTTTCTTTTTTGTTTTTGTGAGACAGGGTTTCTCTGTGTAGCCCTAGCTGGCCTGGAACTCACATTGTAAACCAGGCTGGCCTTGAACTCAGAGATCTGCCTGCCTCTACCTCCTAAGTGCTAGGGTTAAAAGCATGCACCACCACCCATCTGGCCTGTTTTTAAATTTTTAAGATGTTCTTATATATTATAATAATTATTCTTACAAGAGGAAGAAAAATCCCAAGTCATGTTTACTGTTACCATAACAAAGTGCCACAGACTACCAACTTAGAGAACAGGAATTCACTTCTTGGAATGCTGTGTGTTAGAAGCACAGGAGGAATGCACAGCACAGAGGCTTCTGGTGGGCCTCTGTCCTTTCCCGCTGAGTCTCCACATGGCCTTTCTTTGGCATATGCCACTCTCTGCTACCTCTCTCTTCTCTTTTTCTGAGGCCACCAGGACTCTTGGATTAGGGCCCACTCATAGGACCTCATTTACCTCTTGTGGTACTTTTCTATTGCTCTGATAAAGACCATGACCAAAAGCATCCTACAGAATAAATGAAGGATTTATTCTGGCTTATGGATCCCAAGGAGGTGTCCAGAATGGTGGGAGAGGGTATGGTAACAGGGGGTCAGAGAAAAAGGCTGAGCAATCGCATCTTCAGCCGCACATAGAAAGCCAAGAGACCAAAGTGGAAGTGGAGCATGAGGCTATAAACTCTCGCAACCTGCCCCCAGTGACGTACTTCCTCTAGCAAGGCTATAGCCCATAAAAGCCTCATAAGCCCTCCAAACAGTACTGCTTTGCTGGCTGGTCTTCTGTCAACTTGACACATGAGCTAGAGTCATCTCAAAGGAGAGAGCCTCCATTGAGAAAATACCTCTGTAAGATCCAGCTGTAGGGCATTCTCTTAAACAGTGATTGATATGGGAGGGCCCAGTCCATTGTGATTCTATCCCTGGGCTGGTGGTCCTGGGCTCTATAAGAAATCAGACTGAGCAAACCATGTGAGCAAGCCAGTAGGGAGCACCCCTCTGTGGCCTCTGCTTCAGCCCCTATCTCCAGGTTCCTGCCCTGTTTGAGCTCCTGTCCTGACCTTCTTCAGTGTTGAACAGCAATGCTGAACTGTGAGCCAAATAAGCTCTTTCCTCTCCAACTTGCCTTTTGGTGGTTGTATTTCATGGCAGCAATAGAAATCCTAATTAAGACAGACACCAACTGGGAGACCGGGTGTAATATGTAAGCCTGTGCAGGAGATTTCTCATTCAAGCCACCAAAACCTTAACTGCCTCTTCAAAAGCACTTTCTCCAAATATAGTCACATACTGAGATACACTGGGAATTGCGACTTCAAAACATGAATTTTAAGGGAACACGATTCTGTTCATAACACGAGGCAAAAACTCAGAAAGTGCTCCATGCCATACACTGAAACTACATATGTCTATCGCTGCATCTCAGATACACATTATCATGCACGTTTTACATACATTTGTGTGCGGGTTCTCTCAGGGTCAATACCACGTGGTACAGACTGTGCAGAAAGGCGTGGCAGCCTTGCTTATGACGTCAGAGGAAAATGAACAATGGACTTGGGACCCCTACAGCCAGCGCGTCCCTTGACCTCTGGCTTGTGGAAGGCAGAATGGCTGGGAACAGTGTCTCCTGGGTGCAGCTGAGAGCAAAGTAGACATCGTCATAAGTTCATCATACTGGGAAGTAGGAGGAAGACCAGGAAAGAAAATCTAACGATTTCCGTGACCTGAAAGCTTTCAAAGGGACAATATAAAACGTGGCCCACCATATTTACACACTGAAAACCTTTCATTACATTTATCTGTGTGTGTGTGCATGCAAACACAAACATGCCAGTGTGCTATGTGCATGTGTTATGAGTGCATGTGCATGCCTATACAAGTGTGTGTGCACATGGGTGTCCATGTAGAGTCCAGAGGTCAATGTTAAATGTCTTCTTCTAGCTTTTTTTTTTTTGAGATGGAGTCAGTCATCCATTGGACCATCTCCCAGCCCTGTCTCTTTATTAGTGAGGTGCAATAATATCTTACATATTCTAGATCCACGTCTAAGTCACCCTGCTGAAGCTACGAGAATGAAATACAAAGGAAAGGGTACATCCAACAGTAGAGACTGATTTTCTCACAGTCCTACAGGTTCATCATCAAGAGACTGGTAAGAACTGTTTCCCATGAGGCCTCTTTCCTTGGCCAGCAGACTCATCTTTTTGTTCTGTCTCCCAGGGTCTTTCCTCTTATGTGTCCTTGGTGTCGCCTCCTCTCCTAAGGCACCAATCCTCTTCCATTAGAGCCCACTTTTATGATTCCATTTAACCTAAATGACCTTTCTATTTTTTTATTGTAAATATGGTATTTTTATTCTTTGAGAATTCACACATACACACAATGTATTTCGATCATATTTACCTCTTAACCCTCCCCATAATTCCTCTGACATCTATCCCTACCTCCCCACCCCACCCCAACTTTATGTTCTCTCCCCCTCTTTTATTTCTTAAATAACCCATGGAGTCCAGTTTGTGCTGCCCATATACGCAGGGGGGTGGGACCATGCTCTGGACCACAGTCAACCTACCAGGGGCCATATTCTAAAAGAAAAATGTCTCTCCCTCCCCTTAGCCACTTTTTAAAAGGAAAATATGTGGTGGGGCTGGGAATGTGTAGGTGCAGGTGCCTCTGAAGTCCAGAAGAAAGTATGGGATCCCTGGAGCTGGAGCTGCAGGCACTTGTGTGGGCGACGGGAACCAAGCTCGGGTCCTCTGCATGAGTAATACAAGCTTTAAACCACTGTGCTGTCTTTCCAGCCCCTCTCCCTTACTCAGTGTCTCAACCTTCTCTCTCTGCTGTCCCTGCTAGTGTGGCGCAAGACTCTCATCATGTCTTACTTGAGTTTCCGACCTGGCTGGCAGAGCCTGAATCCCTCAGCCGGTACGGCAATAAGACTACGCCTTGCCCTACTCTGCTTACCCCTACAACATTCCGGGACCCATGTTCTGTGTTCAGATCACACTGGGAGGCAAAGCCTTGCACACACCTTCCTAGGCCCCTGCTTCATCACCTTCTCATAACTGCTCCTTAGAGCTACGTACACTTGCGCCCTCTCCAACCCTTTACCTTCCCTAACTAGATCAGACTCCTGCTTGTCCCAGGATTTATGGGACAGAAGCATTGCCTTCCCTGGTGCCCTATAACTGTGCCATCTGGCTGCACACCCACACAGGCCATGGAGACAGGCCCGTGTTCTGATTTCGGCTCAGTGGCTGCCATTCCAGGTATTTCTCAAGAATCATCGACAGAACCACCATGTTCCGGGCCTCCTGGGACTCTTGCCTTTCCCACTCGATGCCATCTGAAAACTCTCTGGAAGCCACGGGAGCTCCCGGCTCTGACCTAGCTCAGTGTTTGCTTCCGTGCCAGAAGTTTCTTCTGTCAGTCAAGCGCACAACCATTCAAAGGAAAAAAGACATACAAATTAGGGGAATTTTGTGTGGGACCTAAGGAGCCTTGGGTCCCAGTTCCTGGGTGGGGTGACCTTACTTCCCCACTCTGGCCTCAGTTCCCGTGGCCCCTTCTAGGAGAAGTAGGAGAGAGGAAAGGGCACTCAGATCTCAGGAAAGGCTGGAAACTTGGGGTGTTTCCCAGTTGAGGGCTTTCCTGGCAGGAGGTTACTTCCCACTCAAGGGAGCCTCGGCCATCAGACCTGTCCTCCCAATCCACGTTGGGCATTCAAGATGGGATTTCCTCGGCTCTTCTCCCAGCACCCACAGAGCGCAGAGTAAAGTGAGCCACTGGCTTGCCGGGGTCACTCCACAGGTCTGTGGTGACAGAGAGGAACTGAGACCTGTGCCCTGAGGAGTCGCTTTCCCTGCAAGAAAGGGAAGATGTTGTGAAACACGCATCAAGCTTGGGGCTTGATGCTGGCGGTTTGCCAGCAGTCAAGGTTCATCTGCTCGGACCTGGAGAGGAACAGAGGAAACTAACCTGTTATGTGGCTGTCTCCTCCCGTTGCCAGAAGAGTCTTTCTGGGTGCACACACGTTTCTTCCGTTTAATAATAGCAAGAAGATTTTGTGATGTAAAACTGTCCACAGAGCCCCCTCTTCCCAAAGCTGATAGATTTGACAAATACCAAGAAAAAAGTAGCTTAACAAACCAAATCCTCTGAGTATAAACTCCACCACTGTCTGTATGTGAACGCGCGCGCGCGCGTGTGTGTATGTGTGTGTGTGTGTGTGTGTGTGTGTGTGTGTGTGTGTGTGTGTGTGTGTGTTTGGGGGCATGATGCATGTTTCAACACTACCAGTGTTAACCTGTCATTTAGAACTGTTACCCAGGCCAGGCATAGTGATAAACACATACAGGGCCCAGCACACAGGAGACCAAGGCAGATCTTTGTAATTTCTGAGTCAGCCTAGTCTCAAGTTCTGGGATAGTCTGAGGTACATGGTGAGATCCTGTCACAGAAAACAACAAAGACAAAATAGAAATGCTACTCTAACGGTCAAGGTAAGAAGAGTTCAGAGACTCCTAATACAAGGAATTGATGAATGTTTCATGGCATAGAAATTATTTGATCATTAAATATTGTATACATAAGCCAGATGGTGGTGGCGCACGCCTTTAATCCCAGAACTTGGGAGGCAGAGGCAGGTGGATCTCTATGAGTTCAAGGCCAGCTTTGTCTACAAGAGCTAGTTCCAGGACAGGCTCCAAAGCTACAGAGAAACCCTGTCTTGAAAAACCAAAAAAAAAAAAAAAAAAAAAAAAAAAAAAAAAAAAAAAAAAAAAAAAAAAAAAAAAAAAAAAAAAAAAAAAAAAAAAAAAAAAAAAAAAAAAAAAAAAGATATTTAAAAAGAAACGCTGTCTCAAAAAAATAAAATAAAATAAAAAATATATTGTATACATGTATCAAGCTATCCCATAGAACACAGTGGTACAATATTCTTCTGACTATTTTGTGGTACTTTGTCCTTATTAGGCAAGTCCGCTAATTTAAACTATCTCCCCAGTATATGTAACAATCACATGCTAATTGAAAAATAGATGTGAAGGATTAGAAAGATGGCTCAGTGGTCAAGAGCACTTTCTGCTCTTTTAGAGGCTCACATTAAGCTCCCAGCATCTGACAGCCTCTTCTGGCACCAGGAACACACATGGTGCACAGATATCCATGAAAGCAAAACATCCATTTACATAAAAATTTTAAATTAAACATTTTAATATGAAAATATTTTAAAAGCAAGCATTACTCAGATTTTTCATTTGTTTTGTTTTGTCAAGACAAGGTTTCCCTGTGTAGCCCTGGCTGTTCTGGAACTTGCTGTGTTGACCAGGCTAGCTTCAGACTCAGAGATCTGCCTGCCTCTGCCTCCCAAGTGCTGGGATTAAAGGCATGTATCACCACATTATTATTATAATATAATTATATACTATTTATGTATAGTATATATAATTATATATATTATTATACCAGCTAATTTTATTCAGAATTTTAAGATGCTATTTACTCTTCCAAATGAGTTGGTTTACATCTGCGTAGTTGGTGGTCAGGGAATGCTGAAGGCAACTGTAACTGGGGATAAGCAGATGGGGTTCCTGTTCAGCCCCTAATTCAGGCCTCACTCTGCTCTCAGTCTTCCCTTCTGGTTCTTTTACTGCATGTGTATCTAGACCCCTGTGCAATTCCATAGCCTATATTTCTCCCCAGGGGAGCTGGGGCCTCCTTACAGAGATGTTCAGCCCCAGCCCACTTGGAGCTAGACATAGGAAGTTGCCTGGACACACGTCCCATGTGTTAAGATTCTCAAACCCGATGGCTCAGAGGTTAAAAGCACTGATTGCTCTTCCTGAGGTCCTGAGTTCAATTCCCAGCAACCACATGGTGGCTTACAACCATCTGTAATGAAATCTGGTGCCCTCTTCTGGCAAGTAGGCATACATGCAGACAGAACACTGTATACATAATAAATAAAAAAAAAAGAAAGAAAGAACTTCTTTAAAAAAAAAAAGATTCTCACCAGGCGGTGGTGGCACACGCCTTTAATCCCAGCACTCGGGAGGCAGAGGCAGGCGGATCTCTGTGAGTTCGAGCCCAGCCTGGTCTATAAGAGCTGGTTCCAGGATTCTCAAACCCAAGGGCTGGAGAGGTGGCTTGGTTGGCAAAGTCATGTTACAGCATAAGGACCTGAGTTCATATCCAAAACACCCTAGCGGGACATGGCGGCACTGGGAAAATTGAGATGAAAGACCCCTGGGGGTTCCCTGGTAAGACAGCCTAGCCAAACTGGTGAATTTCGGGTTCACCCAGAGACCCTGTTTCAACAAATAAGGTAGAGGGGCTGGAGAGATGGCTCAGCAGTTAAGAGCACTGGTTGTTCTGCCTGGAACTGGGTTCAATTTCCAGCACCCACCTAGCAGCTCACAACTGTCTCCAATTCCAGTTCAAAAGGATATGATGCCTTCTTCTGGCTTGTTTGGGTACCAGGCACATACGTGGTACACAGACATACATGCAGTTGAGATACCCATACATATAAAATAATAAAAGTTTTTTTTAAAATGCAGAAAGTGAGGAAGCTACATACCTTGAATTTCTGGCCTGCACATGCACAGGTGCGCGCTCATACGCACACACTCATTTACATAAAATGAACAGGTACAGACTCATATACACACACATACACGCACCTATCCATTTACACACACATGAACAAGTACACAGGTACAACACACGGATGTACATGCACATTAACAGTTAGCTACACACACACACACACACACACACACACGCACGCACACATCAAACCCACACAGGGAGATTGGTTAAATCTTCTGGGGGGACGTCTAATGCCCAGCTTCTAGCCTCTGCGCTCTAATTTACTCTGAAGAGCCCTTTGACCTCCTTTCCCACTTGGTGGCCTCGAGACAGTGCAGTGGTCACTGGAACTCTTTCTTCCTGTCTCTCGAAAGTCTTGGATGTTGAATTCCATGGTCAGTTCAAGGGTAAGTGTGGGGTTGTCTTACTGTCCTTCCACACCTACCACTTCGTTCTGCATCAGAGGAAAATGACACTTGCCTGCTTCCCCCACCAGCACCGCACGGCAGACGAGAGACAACTGCAGAACCAACAGCTTTTAATGATTTTGGTGAAGTCGGCCCCCGCCAGGGCCGCTAATGGAGAATGTGTGTCTGCTTAGAGATCCACAGACTGTCCCCAAGGTGGCTCAGGTTCTTACCTGGACTCTTTATCAAAGCTGGCCACCAGATATCATCTCTCAATTGATTTCAGCTAGGGCTCTTTGGCAGCGGAAGCTGTCAGAACGGACCAGCTGAGGTTTCAGGAGCTCTGGGCTAAAGGAGAGAGGCAGGCTAAGAACTGAGTGCAATGCTGGGTCTTACAGAGATTCTCAAAGGTATTTGCACGCTGAAGGAAAATTTTTTTTGGCTTCAAAGTATGAAGGGGGGTGGGGAGATGGATCAGTGGGTAAAGATGCTTGCCTTGCCACTAACTGTTGGTACAAGTTTGATCCCCAGGACCCACACAGTAGAAAACATCCTGAAAGTTGTCCTCTGACCTCCACACTGACTAAATGTTTTTACATACATACAGAGAGAGAGAGAGAGAGAGAGAGAGAGAGAGAGGAACATGCATACATGCATATAACATACGTACTACACAATGTTTTTCTTTTCTTTTCTTTTGAAACAGTGTCTCACAGTGAAGCCCTGGCAGTCTTGGAACTCACTATGTAAACCAGACTGACCGCCTACCCAGAGTTATGCCTGCCTCTCTCTCCAGAATGTTGTTAAAGGCATGTGCCACCACTCTTGGCCCCTCATAGAAGTCATTTGTTTTAATAGTCAAAGCATTCAAACCAACATCTCTCCTTCAATAGGTAATTGGAAGGAGATTATACAATTAAGTAATGTGTTGTCTAATGTAAGTTTGTTTTTTGAAGACAGTGCCTTACTGTGCCTTGGCTGTCCTGGAACTATGCAGACTGGACTGGTCTGAAACTCACAGAAATCGCCCTGCCTCGGCCTCCTGAACGCTGGGTTTAAAGGCATGCACCATCCCAGCCAGCCCCACCTCCTGCACGTATGTTTGTCTTGTAGGGTCTGCAGTAGTGTGATAAATGACTTCAGTTGTTAACTCGATGCACCTGGGGAGAGAAAGCCCCACCCGAAGAACTGCATCTGTCAGACTGGCCTGTGGGCATTCTCCCAGCCTGTCAGTGACAGTTGAGGACTAGAGTTTAAGCCACTTGGAGCAGGCAGTTTTCTGCCACCCCTCTGCCCCCCGCAAAAGCCCCCTCTCATTCCGAACACCATAGGGGAGACATTGGGAATCATCCTCTTTTGTCCCCTGCCACCAAATGACACACCCACACCAGAATGGGGTCAAGGTAACTGATGTAAGGATTGGACCTTCCTATTCTTAAAGTACCAGGAAAACGGGTGTCCCCCCCCCCCGCTGAAGCATGGCCACAGTCATTTTCTCTCCCACCACAGGCATTGTGGGATGAGCCCAAGGCGGTACCCTGTACTTGCTAAGAGTGGACACTCAGGACAGTGTCCACGATGAATCACATGCTCTTCTAGACCCTCCAGATCTAGCAGCTTGTTTGACGAAGCCAACCTACCTTCCATTCACTTTGCCTCGGCCCAGGCTAACACTGAATCTGCTTTGGGCAGCTCAATGAGGAAATCACCATGAGCATACAACTTGGCCACATTTTGTACTCTAGAAACCGCCATGGTGGAAATCAAAACCATTCCTGGAAATTCTGGTGGCCTCGTCACTGAGGAACTCTCTGGGAGAGTGTCTAGATTTTCTACTGCTGTGAAGAGACACCATGACTGCACAACTCTTATAAAGAAAGATGTGTAATTGTCGTGGCTTACAGTTCAGAGGTTCATTCCCTTGTCATCATGGTGGGAAGCCTGGAAGTGTGCAGGCAGACACGGTGCTGGAGAAGGAGCTGAGAGTTCTTACATCTTGACTCACAGGCACAGGAAGTGGTCTGAGACACTAGGCAGTATTTTGAGACCTAAAAGTCCCCTCCACAGTGACACACTTCCTCCAACAAGGCCAAACCTTCCCCAACAAAACCACACCTCCTAGTAGCAGCACTTCCTATATTCCATTGTTTCTATCCTTGAACACAGTACTCAGCTCTGTTCCACTTTCTGGTGCTCCTTTTCTCCTCAAATGTTTTTCCTTGCTCAGCTTGCTCCTGTTGTGGAAATTAGTTTAATTAGGCAAAGATGTATTATATTTGTTTATATTGTAGAATATCATTTTAATTGTGTGAAGGTGTATTATATTCCTTTATGCTGTATTTGTTTAATGATATAAGGATGTGTTACATTTGTTTATGCTGTGTAATATTACTTTAATTGTGTAAAGGTGTGTTACATTTGTTTATGCTGTGTAATATTACTTTAATTGTGTAAAGGTGTGTTACATTTGTTTGCATTGCATTTGTTTAATGATGTAAACATGTCTTGCATTTGTCTCACCTTGCCCACCTCAGGCACCTGATTGGTCTAGTAAAAAGCTGAATTCAATAGTCACAGAGGAAAGGAATAGGCAGGGCTGACAGGCAGAGAGAATAAGTAGTAGGAGAAATCTAGGCTCAAGAGAGAAGGAGAGAATGAGGGAGAAATAGAGGGACGTGCCCAAAGCCAGAGCCAGGCAGCTGCCAGACAGACAGACACTAGAAGTCATGAAAGTAGGATATACAAAAAAAGGTAAAAATCCCTGATGCAAAACACAAAGAGAAATAAGTTAAATTAAGAGCTAAGATAAGGCTGAGCATCCAAAACTATTAATAAGTCTCAGTGTCATGATTTGGAAGCTGGTTGATGGCCTAAAAGAAAGCCTGGTACATGTTTTTCATTATAAATGTTCGATAGAGTTAACACTAGTAACCACACAACAGAGTCTACACTAGGGTGTTTTGAGATTTCTTCTGCCAAAGGAATTAATCCAAAACTCTTCAGGCCTCAGACAAACTTCTTGGACAAGAGCAAAACCCAGCCACATTCTTCACCAAAATATCACAAGAACGATTTTTAGACAACATATTAAAATTCCTCTCCTCTGAAACTTCTTGAGACAGCCCCCCTACAGTTCAGATCTCTCTTAGCGCCACTGTCTTCCATGCTCCTACTAGGATGGCCCATTGAGCAGCACTTAAAGCATTCCACTGCTTACCTAACCCAGCGTACCAAAGTCCAAATCCCTCCAGACAAAAGCATGATGCCAGCACTTGGGAGGCAGAGGCAGGTGGATCCCTGTGAGTTCAAGGCCAGCCTGGTCTACATAGTGAGTTCCAGGATAGTCAGGGCTACATAGAGAAACCCAGTCAAAAAAAAAAAAAAGCATGATCAGGCCTTTCACAGCAATAGCTCAGTTCTGTCCTAGTTCGGGCTTCTGTTAATGTGAAAAGACACCATGACCATGACAGCTCTGTTCCACAGACTTGGAGATAGCCGATTCAGGCAACTCCAGGCCAATCATTTGGCATTTCTTCCAAGTGACATTTTTGAGCTGATCGATTGCTTTTTTTGATTGTTTTTTTCTTCTGAGATGAGACTCACTCTGTAGCCCAAACTATCTCAGAATTTGTCATATAGCACAGGTTGGCGTTTAACTCCAGTGATTCTCCTGCCTCAGCTTCTCAAGTTTATAGTATAGGCGTAAGCCACAACTGGCTACAAGTTTAACATCTTTGTTTGTTTGTTTGTTTTGTTGGTTGTTTTTGAGGCAGTGTTTCAAGTAATCCAGACTGGTCCTGAATTCACTGTGGAGCCAAGAGTAGTCCTCTTGTCTTGGCCTCCCAGGTGCAGGTATTGCAGGCACACACAATCACACTTAGCTCTCTATTTTCCATTTCTTCCCTTTTTTCAACATTTTTATTTTAGGTGTATAAGTGCTTTTTTTCTGAATTTATGTGTAACATGCATGACTGGTACCCACAGAGGTCAGAAGAGGGCATTGGATCCCATGGAACTGGTGTTACAACCATTTGTGAGCCACTGTGTGGGTGCTGGGGACCAAACCTGAGTCCTCCCTATAAGAACAAAAGATGCTCTCAACCTCCGTGCCATTTCCCTAGCCTTTCAGCACTTTCTTAGTGGGGCATAAAGACAGTCTATCTCCAATAAAAATGATGCAGCTCCTGTGTTCAAAATAAAGAATTTACTCCATGCCCATGAAAGGCAGAAGTGCAGATGGTTAAGGAAGCAGTTTATTCAGGCTGTCGCAAGAGCCAAGAGACACCAGAGGCAAAGGAAAGGAGACAGTTCCCAGGGGCAGGTAGATGAGCCAATTTGGATGCTCCAGCCTTGGGAAAACGGCTTGACAGAGTGCTAGCTGAGTCATTAGGGGAAGAGGACTCTTAGACATCAGGGTCAGCCCTTTCCGGGAGTGCAAAAGGTCAGACAGACTTCATTCAGGAGACAGCAGACTGGGGAACTTCACTGTGCTTTTCCCAGGGACACGGGACTCAGCTTACCATTACCAGTCCTGTTGAGCCCTCAGAGACAATGTAGGGTTTTTGTTGTTGTTTTTATTTTTGTTTTTGGAGACAGGGTTTCTCTGGGTAGCCCTGGCTGTCCTCGAACTCACTCTGTAGACCAGGCTGACCTGCCTCTGCCTCCTGAGTGCTGGGATTAAAGGTTGTGCCACCACCACCTGGTACAATGAGGCAAGTTTTTAAATGAGGAGTTTTCTTTCTGATTTTTTTATATCAGGGATTGAATTTCGGGGCTTTATACATGCCAAACATGCACCCTACCACTGAGTTACACCCCAGACCTACCTAACACATTTTTTTTTCTTTTGAGACAAATTCTCTCTAAGTAGTCCTGGCTGGCCTTGAACTGATAGAGCTCTGCCTACCACTGCTTCCCTAGTGTTCAGATTAAAGGCATGCACCCCTGAACCTGGCAGAGCTTTTTAAAATTATGTTTAGTGCATGAGAGCGCACACATGTGTGTCTATATCTGCGTGTGTGTGTGATTTGTAGGAGCTCATCAGGCTTGGTGGCAATCACCTGTGCCCACTGAGCCATCTTGTTGGGGGCTGCAGACCCTGGCCCCTTGACTTTTCACTTGCCTCAGACCCTTTTGCCTGCTGGCGTGAACTGAGTAAACAACTTGTTTTCCTGTGCCTGCAGTTGCTCTGAGCACGAGACCCTCATGAGTTCCTGATGGCAGGGGAATGAATTCTGGTGGGTTTTACAGCTGGAAATCCCAAGAGCTGGGGCGTGGCTATCAGTTAAGGATTCCTATGTAAGCTTCCCTGGAGCACAATAAAGTTGACATTCTTGTATCAAGGATGACCCGTGACTCCATGTCTCTGTCTGTGTGCATGTGCTTTTAAATCTCCAGCCTAGTTCCCAGCTCGCGTACCCTCTCATAGTACAGGCGCTGCGCCATCTTGCTGGTCCCACGTTTGAATCTTTCAAGAACTGTCTTTCCGGTCTCTGTTTGTCTATTGTTTGTTGCTACACAGTGTGAGTGGCTCACATTACCAGAGATCTGCCCGAAATATATTTAGATGATCTTTCCTCACTTGCCAATGACAAACTTCTCTGTTTCTCAATAATTCTTATTTTCCAATTCTATTTTGCTAGTTTAGGAATTTGGATAATTTATTGACAAAAATATTAAAGGCTTTCAAATTTAGAGGGTAAGCCCTCGAGTGTAGTTCAGCCCAGACCTTGCTTTGCTAGACATCACCTTGGTGACTAGCAGCTGGCTGGTCCTGGGTTCACGGGTGGGGCTGGGGTTGCTCAGTATGGTTTTCTATTGCAGACATACAACAAGAGCGCTCACTGGAAATGCACTGCTGCTACTGATGGGCAATGCTTCAAGCGATGGTTTTTTGTTTTGTTTTTGTTTTTCACATTCATAGGTTCCCCAAGACCACAGGTGAGTTTTTGTAAAAGCATAAGGGGTGGGGGTGGGACTGGGAGTGGGTGGCCCTGGATCTAGGAAGCAGAAACAGGCCTCTAAGGTGTCTTCCACACCTGTGCCCTTCTGTGGTCTCACTGACCTGGCTGAAGGCCTTGATGTCCCACCACTATCTTCAGCAGCCAGCCCTCCTCACAACAGGCCTCTCCTGAGTGCTGAAGCACGTTGGCTTTGCTCTCTGCCTCACTCTCCCTGGCCATCAGCACCATGTGCCTGGCCTTTTCCTTCTGCTCCAGGTGCCACCTCAGATGCCACCAGGAGCCCCAGGGTGGGCAGGTGGAAAGAGACAGGGCCTGAGTTGCCAGATATGACGCAATAGGAGCCACTTCATTACATATGCATATTCCCCTCATTGCATATGTATATTTCCCTCATTGCAACTGCATCTTCTCCTCATTACATATGCACATTCCCCTCATTGCATATGTATATGCCCCTCATTGCAAATGCATCTTCTCTTCATTACACATGCATATTCCCATCGTTGCATATTTATATTTCCCTCATTACATATGCATCTTCTTATCTGCATAGGGACTCCAGTTCACTGATCTGGAATACTGGAATAGCGATGCAGGGTGGCCTGGTTACTCTTTCTGACGTGCAGGAAGACGTATTTGACACTGAAGTTCCCTACTAGGGTTGGGCCCATCAGCTTCGGGGCCAGGCCGTAGGAATGCGCCACAGCCGCTGACGAGCTTATGTCCTCTGGCCAAGCACATCATCTAAGTAGTCTTCCGATTTTTGGCCAGGATGTCTCCCACAGTCTTCCCGTGCTCATTCCCAACAATGAAAGAGAGCTGGGGCCAGGAGAGGCCATGATGAAAATAGCACATCATCCAGCCGTTCTCGGGCAGGCAGAGGAGTTTGCAGTGCTGCCTGGTCCACAGGCCCACAGGCTCGGCACTGTGCGTGGTCACCAGCACAGCAGAGCTTGAGGCTCCCTGTGGGTTGGGTTGTGAATGCACCCTCGGCAGGGACTCAGGAGAAGGGCAGGGACAACAGAGGTGGAGGCTGGGACTGAGCTGATTTTTAAAAATCATTGCTGTCGCCGGGCGGTGGTGGCGCACGCCTTTAATCCCAGCACTCAGGAGGCAGAGGCAGGTGGATCTCTGTGAGTTCGAGGCCAGCCTGGTCTACAGAGCTAGTTCCAGGACAGGCTCCAAAGCTACAGAGAAACCCTGTCTCAAAAGAAGAAAAAAAAATTGTTGCTGTCTGGGGATATTTTGTCATGTATATGAATGTTTTTGCCATGTATATAATTTGTTGCGAATATGACCATGCATATTGCATGGAACCTGGTGCTCATGGACACCCCATTTTCCATTTGTTCTTTTTGCATGTGGGGAAGTGGGGGAGTTGAGACAGAGTCTCACAATGTAGCCCTGGCTATCCTGGAACTCACTATGTAGGCCAAGTTAGCCTCTAAAAATCATTATTATTGAGTTACAAAGCACATGCCATAATTTCACCCTCGTAATGTGAACAAGCCAGTAGTTTCTAATACATTAACAAACTTGTACTGCTACCATTGTCACTTAACTCTAAACCAGCCTCACCATCCCTGCAAGAAGTTCAGTGTCTATCAGTATTCACCCCTCGCTCTCCCCTCTCCCCAGTTCCTGGCAACCATTAATCTAGTTACCTGTTTCTATAGATCCGTTTCTGCCAGTCAGACATTCCTGTATACACCTGTAGCACAGAACTTGAGAAACTGACTTGGGAGGATCAGGAGTTCAAGGCCAGGCTGGCTTACACAGCAAGACTGTACTAAAGAGGGAGGGGCCAGCATGATAGTTTAGGGCAGTGATTCTCAACCTTCCGTATCCTGAGACCCTTTAATACAGTTCCTCATGTTGTGGTGACCCCAGCCATAAAATTACATTCATTGCTACTTCATAACTGTAATTTTGCTCCTGTTCTGAATCATACGTAAATATCTGAGTTTTCCAATGGTCTTAGAGCAACTTCTGTGAAAGGGTCATTTGACACATCCCCTCAACGGGGTCAAGACCCACAGACTAAGAACCACTGGTTCAGTGGATAAAGGCCTTTGCTTCGTAAGATTGGTAACCAGAATTCTAGCCCTGAAGCCAATGTGACGGTGGCTGGAGAGAAACCACTCCACAACCACCCTATGACCCCCACATGCACACGATGGCATCAGGTATGTACTGGAAAGACCTGTGAGCAAACACTGGCCTGTCATGGTTGTCCAGAATGTTCTCCGAAACATTCCAGGGGACAGATAAGCTTAAGAGCCCTGTGTAGTAAGTAGTGGATGCCTGTAATTCCAGCACCAAAACCTGAGGCAGGACGATTGATCATCACAGGTTTGAGCCCTGCCTAAGCTACCCAGTGAGCTCAAGGCCAGCTTGAAGGATATATATCAAGAACTATTAAAACTTTGTGATTAGCTGGAATGCTGCAGATTTAGAACCAAGTTATCCTGGGCTATCTTGAGTCCCCTTAATAGCCACACCCTCTTCTGTGTGTGACCTAACATCCTTGTGCCTATCAAGCAATACCTTTCAGAATGTATCAATTCAGTAGACCAGTAGCTTCCATCAATCAAAACCAGACATTAGCTAGCACCTGAGACCTGTAACAGATTGTCCTGTTTGATGTAACCCACTGATCTGATTTCTCCACTGATGCATTAGAAAGGAAGTGCTTTGATTTCTGACACCCCCTTTTGTTTGTGTTGGAACCTGTTGTTTAGGGCAGCCTGAGTCCATGTTTTCCAGCTAGAGTCACAGCGGGCTAGCCTATTTTCACTCTCTTCGAGATGACAGCTCTATTTTGCATCTACAACCTAGACATCCATCCCACGACAGTCCCTTCTGCTGGGACTGTTCCTGTGGTGGTTTGAAAGATATGGCCCCCAAAGGGAGTGGCACTATTAGGAGGTGTGGCCTTGTTGGAGGAAGTGTGTCACTGTGGGAGCAGGCTTTGAGGTCTCCCTCAGTGTGACAGTCAACTTCCCGCTGCCTTCTGGTCAAGATGTAGCACTCTCAATTCCAGCACCATGTCTGCCTGCATGCTGCCATGCTCTCTGTCATGATGACAGTGGACTGAACCTCTGAAACTGTAAGCCAGTCCCAATTAAATGTTTTCTTTATAAGAGTTGCCACGGTTATGGTGTCTTTTCACAGCAATAAAAGCCTTAACTAAGATAGTCCCCAAATTACAGTGCTTCCAAATTTGATTTTTCCATTCTGTATAGAGCAAAAAAGATAAGCATTCAACAGGAATCATACCTCAAATTCTTAACTGAGACATTGTTTCCAGCTAGCAACATATGGTTTGAGCCCCTTTTACTTTGCTGGGCTTTGGAAGTGAGCGCAGCTTCCAATCAATCTGGCCACCACATGGGAAAGTGACAGACTCTATAGTAAGGTGTGGTACTAAGCTGGGGTGTTTGGTAAGCTGAGCAGATTGGATACATGTCAACTGGTGATATTTCCTGTTGTGCTGACTGGATTTTATGTCAATTTAACATAAGTTAGAGTCATCTGAGAGAAAAGAACCTCAATTAAGAAAGTGCCTCAGTGCCAGGCCTAGTGATACATGGCCTTTTGTCTCAGTACTTGGGAGGCAGAGGCAGGTGATTCTCCATGGGTTACAGGACAGACAGAGATACATGGTGAGACCCTGTTCCAAACAAAAGGAAAGAAAATGCCTCCATAAGATAAGGCTATAGGCAGGTCTGTAGAACATTTTCTTATTGATATCGATTGATGGAGAAAAGCCCAACCACTGAGGGTGGGAACAACCCTGGGAAATTGGTCCTGGTTTCTATTAAAAAGAAATCAGGCTGAGCAAGCCATGGCTTGTTCCATGGCCTCTGCACCAGCTCCTCCCGTTTGAGTTCCTGTCCTAACTTCCTTCAGTGATGGGCTGTAATGTGGAAGCGTAAGCTGAATAAACCCTTTCCTCCCCAAGTTGTTTTTGGTCATGATTTCATTCACCACAGCAACAGTAACCCTAACAAAGCTGCCTGCCTAGGATGGAAAGTGGGTCTTCTCTCTAGATGCCTTGCGGCCTCTCTGCTTAGGTGGAAAGCTGTTTGGGATGCACCCAGTGGTAGAGGCTCATATGGCTTCAGGGTTGGCACATCCGTTGACAGATGGCACACAGAAAAGCTCTCATTGTCCGAGGCCTTTGTTCCCCGCTGTCTCCTGGACTGAAGGTAGTGCTCTCAGTGATGCAAGGGAGACCGTCACTTTTCCTGACATTGTGCTCGTCATGCTAGCAACGATGTGAAACAACTCTGGAGACCACATGCCAAACAGTCACACCTTCTTATCTCTACTGAGACAGAATTGGATGAGAACAGAGGGCGTGACCCTAACTGACCCCTGAAAGTTGGATCCGTGGGGCAGGAATGTAAGACTGAGGGTCTGTGTACACAGAGATCAGACAGAGCCCAGAAAAACAGAACCAGCTGATACATCCACAGGACCAGCTGGCTATATTACTAGTCTTCAGTGTCTGGATATGTTGTAAAAGTACAGAGGAAAAGGTAATGCGAGTGGTAAATCTTGATGTTTTCCCAGAAAGGTGCATAGATCTTGATGCGGTTGGAACCTCAGGAGACGACATGTGATCTGTGCTCTAATGACATACATAAATAGCGCTGAAAGATGTTAATATTTTACACAGGAAAATCGATAACTCCCCACTGAGAGCATCTGATCGCTATTATGTTTCATTATAGTGTATTTAAGCATCAAGTGGGATTGGCTAGAACGGTGCCAGCCTCTGGGCATGCAGAGGTGAAAAGGAAAGGGAGAAATAAGAGATAAAAATAGAAAGGGCCATGTGTGTGCCTGGAATCAGAGGGCTTTGGGAAGGAGGAAATGAGCCTGGACCAGCCTGCTTGCCTGTGGCCCGCCAGCCTCTCCAACAGGCTCCTGCTGTCTAGTCTGGGCTGCTGCTGCTAGTGGCCTAGGTTTTGCCTGCCAAAGGTGGCTGTCAACAGAGCTGCCCAAGATAGGGCTTGATCTTAGCATCTAGGCAGAAGTGAAGTCACCTAGCCCTGTACAAATCACATTGCCTCCCAGCCAGGCCCCCTTCCTCCATGCTAAGCAGAAACTATTGCCACACCACTCCCAGCATCCTCCCGAAGAGTGCAGGATCCAGGGTAGGCGCTGCTTCCTGCTGGCTGGCTGCCAGTATTCTTAGCACCCCCATCCCTTCCTACCATTTCTCATGGCCCGGGAGATGAAAAACAGAAGCTATGGGAAGTCATTGTTGCACACTGAGCTCCTGTGCTGAGCCCCATCATGTTAGAACAAACCAACATGGAACTTCTTGTGCTAACAGACACCTCATTGAACTGAACGGTCAAGGAAGCAGGTCCCCAAATAGATCAGTTTTCCTAATAAGTTTCTACACAGCAAAAGACATCCCCTTGAGGTCACATATCAGATATCCTATATATCAGATATTTACAATTCGTAACAGTAGCAACAAAATAATTTTATGATTGGAAGCCACCACAACATGAGGAACTGTACTAAAGGGTTGCAGCATTAGGAAGGCTGAGAACCACTGTAATAGAGGGCTAATAACCAAAATATATAAAGAGCTCAAAAAGCTGGACATCAAGAAAACAAATAGCCCAATTGAAAAATGGGGTATAGATGTAAATAAAGAATTCTCAAAAGAGGAAACTCAAATGACTAAGAAACACTTAAGAAAATGTTCAACACCTTACTCATCAGGGAATCAAAACTACTCTGAGATTTTTGTCTTACACCAATCAGAAGGGTCAAGATCAATAAAACAGGGGCTGGAGAGATGACTCAGTGGTTAAGAGCACTGACTGCTTTTCCAGAGGACCTGGGTTCAATTCCCAGCACCCACATGGCAGCTCATAGCTGTCTGTAATTCCAGTTCCAGGGGACCAACACCCATGGCAAAATACCAATACACATAAAATAATAAATTAATTTTAAAAAGCTCAATAAAACAAATGACAGTTCATATTGGCAAGAATGTGGAGTAAGGGGATCACCCATTCATTGCCAGTAGTAGTATAAACTTGTACAATCACAATGGAAATCAGTGTGGTAGTTCCTCAAAAAGATGGGAATAAATCTGCATCAATATCCAGTTAGACTACTCTTGGGCATGTGTCCAAAGGATGTTTCATCTAACTACAGACATACTGCTCAACCGTGCTCACTGCTGCTCCATTGATAACAGCCAGAAATTGGAAACAACCTAGATGTCTGTCAACAGAAGAATGGATAAAGGAAATATGGTATATTTATACAATGGAATATTACTCAGCTGTTTAAAAAATGAAATCATAAAATTCACAAGTAAATGGATGGAACTAGAAAAAACATCCTGAGTGAGGTAACTCTGGCCCAGAAAGACAAATATGGTATGTATTTACCTATATGTGAATATTAGCTATGAAGTCATTGATAAGCAAACTATAATCCATATAACCACAGATTAAGTAGAGAGTAAAGGACTAGTGGGGAGGGATGGATCCCCTTAGGAGGGGGAAATAGAATTGATAGCTATGGATGGAAGAGGGGGCACTGAACTGAAACAGGGAGGGGAGTATAAAGGGGACAAGGAAGAAAATATGGGGAGGAACAGAGAAAAAACTACGGGTCATTTAGAGGTCATATGGAACCCTAATATAGTAGAAACTTTCTGAGATAGACATATATAAAAGAGATCTAAATGAAGTTGCCAAATAATGGGAGATATAAGGCCTCAATTGGACATCTCAACAAATGAAGTTTTCAGTGTTGGGAATGGATTGCAAATAATCAAGCTGTTGACCAAAGGGGTCTCGTGGGAACCCCCAAACAACCCAGGCTATTGCCAATATTCTCCATAAACTAATATAAGTTCCTATTGCTGAAGACAACACTTATACAGTTCACTGAACAAAAAGAAGTCAAGCTGGTACCTTCACCCCTAAGGATTGGTGTTCCTGGTACTAGAAGGTACTCTGCATGCTACCAAAGGAAAAAGATAAACCCACCCAGCTACAAACCTGTTGATGTATAAGAGTGTCCCACCTGAAAGATATGCTGGTGCAGTAGTGGCACAAAGCTTGTGGGAGCAACCAACCACTATCTGATAAGATTTTGAAGCTCACTTTACAAGATGGAACCCCATACCCAATGCTGCTTGGGTGACCAAGAACCTGAGCAAGCCATGAGAGCAAGTCAGTAAGCAGCACCCCTCCACGTCCTCTGCACCAGCTCCTGCCTCCAGGTTCCTGCCTGGCTTGAGTTCCTGTCCTGACTTCCTTTAATGATGAACTGTGATGTGGACGCATAAGCCGAATAAACCCTTCCCTCCCCAGTTGCTTTGATCATGGTGTCCATCACAGCCATAGTAACGCTAACTAAGACACCAGTCATAAAAGTAATCCCCTGACCCATGTTGGGTGACAGTAGGTCACAAAACTCCCATTCTGGAGAAGGCCTGTCCTATTCAAGGTAGACAGAAAGACAGCGCAGAGAGGCGAGAAGGAGTCCTCCACTCCAGGAGCTCCAAACCTTTTCATAGTGACCTCACCACACAATACTCCTGATTTAGTTAGCGTTTCTATCGCTGTAAAGAGACACCATGGTTGAAGCAACTTTTATAAAGGAAAACAATTAGGTGGCTTACAGTTCGGAGGTTCAGTCCATGACCATCATGGTGGGACACGGGGCTGGAGAGGGAGCTGAAAGTTCTACGTCTTGCACAGAGAATAGAAAGTAGTCCGAGACACTGGGCTGTATCTTAAACATATACGAGACCTCCACAGTGGCACACTTCCTCCAACAAAGCCACACCTCCTAATCGTGCCACTCCCTTTGGGGGCTACTTTCTTTCAAACCACTACACCCCTTCTTGACAATACTGCTCAGAAAAACAAAACTTCCACCTCAGGCTACAACCCAAGATAGCAGAAGAGAAGAAACAGCCTGAGATATAATTTTTTTCTTTTTTTTCTAAATATTTATTTATTATGTATACAGTGTTCTGTCTGTATGTGTGCCTGCATGACAGAAGGAAGCGCCAGATCTCATTATAGATGGTTGTGAGCCATCACGTCACCATACAGTTGCTGGGAATTGAACGCAGGACCTCTGGAAGAGCAGCCAGTACTCTTAACCTCTGAGCCATCTCTCTAGCCCAAGGTAGGATTTTCTTAGAGACACATAAATATAACTCATCTAGAACTCAAACTCATACTCCTGACTCAGCCTTCTGAGTAGCAGTGATTACAGCACATGCTGTCCCCTACCCACCTAAATTCAACTGTTAGAGTTCTTACATTAAGTGTGCTTCTCAAAAGGAAACAATTCTTTTCTTTTCTTTTTGGTTTTTCGAGACAGGGTTTAAGAAAAACATTTCTTTCTGGTAGCAAAGGAGCAAGGGACAAAGTTTCCTGTTTGGTTAGAAAAATGCAGTTTAATACTACATCGCTCCCTGATAAATTCTCAGCCCAGATGAAATATAACTCTAGAGAGATGCTCACTTTTGACTCTGCATTGAGGCTAAATGTCAAACAAGGAAGTAGAATTTTATGTGAGATACATCCTTGGAAAGATCCCATTCAATTTACAGCTCACACAGGTCACACGACTACTAACAGTGGGGTTTCTGCTTAGCAACCGAGGTGTGCTGAGAGGCAGTTCTCTCTGTTCTGGGTCATCCTTCTGAGACTTGTGGTACAGTGGATGCAGGAGAAATGGATGCTGACCTTTAGATGTTTGTTCTTCCAGGGCAGGTGGGAGGCAAGCCTTCTATCTCTGCAATAAAACTGAGGCAAGCCTATCGCCCAGCATGGGAGATGTGGGCTCCCCAAATCCAGAACTATAGTGCAAGTGTGCCTGCCCTCATTATACTGGCAGTGGGGTCCAAAGACTCTTGCTACTCTGGTTGCTATTGGGACTGAATGCTGTCTTTTATCTATGATCCTCTGGAAACTTCTGGAACCATGATCCCAAACCAGCCTTCCCTCCTTTGTGTTTTCCTGGTATTTTATCACAGCAACAAAAGGCTAACGGGCACAGATTCCCCCAAGATGTCTCACTGTCTATCTGCAGACCTTCCCAAATCTGAAAAATGGTCACTTCCCACACACTTGTGGTTCCAAGCATTTCAACCTGTGTTGGAGTTTGAAGGCTGGCGGGCTGGTATCTACTGTACTTGCATGCTCTCTTTTAAAGGATCTCTGTGGCTTAAATGTCCTCTGCCTGCAAGCAATGATCTGTATTGTCAACTGCAAATGAATCAGCCAGGAAAGGGGCACCTCCAGGCTGAGCGAAGGAAGAAGAGGGAGCAGTTGAGAGGGAGTTGACCTTTTATGATTGGGAAAACCCAGAGCCTTCTGGGCTTCTCTTTCAGGAATATTCCCCTTCTCTTTTGTTACAGGGAGCCCACAGAGATGGCCACTTAGACTCAGTTTATTGTCCATTGAAAGTCTTCATGCCAACTGGCTGGTACTACACTCAGGTTTGGGACCAAAGTGTAGAGCCAAGTATTCAGGGTAAAGGTCTTTAAAGACCAGCACCACATCCTGGTATTTACAGCTACAGGGGATCTTTTGCACAAGCAAGCAGTTTAACAGAAGCTAAGCTAAGTTAGCTGGGGCATCTTGATCTTAGGTTCCTAGACTAGAGCTGAGTAATTGTCCACAGGATTCTCTTTCAAAGAGATCAAATTCTAGTTAAACCATTGGTTTGTTTGTTCAGGCAAAACAAGACTATGTAGCCTACCTGGCCTCAGACTCTCTGTTTTCCTGCCTCTCTATTTTCCTGAGTGCTGAGATTAAGCTGGGTATTTGGGGTGCTTTGTTATTGTTGTTGGCTTAAGACAAAAGATGGTCTTTTAAAATCCAGGTTGTTGGGGTCTCAGTTAAGGTTATGTGAGGAAATAAAGTCTGTGGCATGGGCATGGGAACACCCAGTGCTGTTTTTTGTTTTTTTGAGACAGGGTTTTTCTGTAGCTTTGGAGCCTCTCCTGGAACTAGCTCTTGTAGACCAGGCTGGCCTCGAACTCAGAGATCCGCCTGCCTCTGCCTCCTGGGATTAAAGGTGTGAGCCACCACCACCTGGCCGGCCCCATGTTATATTTCTTAAGAAGGGAATTTAGAATGCTTACAAATGTGGGGAGGAACAACATGAGTGCCTGGGACCTTCCTCAATTCTGAGAGAATAGTTAGGGTAAATGAAAATGTTTTTCTGAAGACAACATTGTTGTGCTTTATATGACTTTGGGCATGCTGTACAGGGAAGCAGGCTTCTCAGTTGAACTGTAAACTCTTAACTCTTCTGTCACAAAGGAGGTGCAGTGATACAAATGAGCCTCATTGTGCACACTGTATAAGTGATCACTGCTGGCTTCCCTGGTTCCCACTTCAGTTCTTCTAGCATCAATCAGGAGAGCTTTAACCAACCTCTCCCACCAGATAGTATAAATTTATTACTTCTCTCTCTCTTTTTTTTTGAGACAGAGTCTCACTGTGTAGCCCTGACTGGCCTAAAACTTGCTGTGTAAGGTCAGCCTGGCCTTGAACTCACAGAGCTCTACCCTCCCCCCACCCCCGCCCCAGTGCTGGGATTAGAGGTGTGTTCCACCAACTCTGGCGTAGGTTTATATTTTAAAAGTTTACATATTTATTATTTTAAGTAGAGGACTGAAGGGGGGGGGTCAGTAAATGGTACCAGAAAGACCAACGACAGAAGCTCCCAAGCCATGGTGTTTTGAGCTTTGAGTTTGGGCTCCTAAACAAATATGGAATTAGACAGCTCACAGAAGGGAAGGAGTTGGAAGAGAAGCCCGAGGCGGCACACCCAAGAGAGCACACTTGTCTTTCTACTTCTGGTTCTCACCTGGAGACACTTACCATGGTGATGTTTACATTTTGTATGCCTAAAATGTTTATTAAGGAAAGGGGTTGGTTGGGAGGGACTAAATTTTGTTCAAAAACATTTCCTGCACACCAGCTTTGAGGATAGGATGTGGGGGTTGGTATTTGCGTGCTGGAAGTTGCCACATAGTCATCAGTGGCGGTTGATATTTGGTGTTTGCCCGATTTCAAAATAAACGAACGGGAAATAACGGATTTGTGCTTGCCTAAGTAGGGGTTGGGCTTTAAGGACTAGGTTGGTGAGATTGGACCATTTTTGATTGCCATCTAGTGGTGAGAACAGGCTTTGGAAACATCAGCAACCACTGCCCCACACCCCCATTCTGACATAATTATCTTGGGGTGTTTTCTCCAAAAACTCCTCAGGTGACTCTAGTGCGAAGCTCCGAGAACCACCCTAAGATAAACCAGAGCAGCGAAGCCCTGGGCTGTGATGAACGGCCACTTATTCATCTCCACTCCACAGCTGATTATTGAACACATACGGTTTTTCAGAACACTTCCAAATGCCAAAGCAAGAATGTAACGGAGACACACAAGAACCCTGTTCTCAGGGAGCATTCTTCTCAGGGCAGGGGAGGGAATGAGTCAATGAATTAAAAGGCTACCCATCAATAGTGATAAGTTGTATTCAAAGAGTTAAGCTGGGCAGTGCTGCACACCCAAGCCCTGCAAGACTTCTCAGAGGGCGCGGCATCTTGGCATCTCACCGTGGAGATGGAACTGAAGGCCACACAACACGTGTCCAAGCAGAGCCAGGCAGCTAAAGGCACACCATGGCAGCCCCCAAGCTTGCCTCTTCTTGCTGTTCCCTCTAAGGTGGCAATAGCTCCCAATGGTCCAGATTTGGGGCGGGGGTGGGGGGTTGCACAGAGGAAGGCAGGCAGGGAGGGAGACGTTAAACACCTGTGGCCTTTGATGGTTTTGCTAAGCTGTGATGGTTCACACACATTTAGTCAACTACAGTTTGAGAATATTAAGAGGAGAACTCTAGAAATGATTAAAATATTTAAATTGCTTGACGTTCCAAGCAGTGTGATGAAGTCTCATTCGATTCTGCTTTCTCCTGCCCTTGTTGTGTGTGTTAACTTTTCTATAACTGTGACAAAACTGCCTGAAATAAATCAGCTTACAAGGAGAAGTGCATCTTGGTTCAAGGTTTCAGAAGTTTAGAGTCCATGGTCATTTTGTCCCTGCTGCCTTAGGACTTCGATAGCACAGCACATCATGTTGAACACACCTGACAGAGGAGGCCTGCTTACACTGTAGCAGAGACATAGGGGCTCCCCGATATCCTCTTCCAGGGCCCACCCAGTAATCTAACTTCTTTCTAATAGGCCACAATATTTTTCACCCCCTGCCACAGCACAGGCCGGGGACCAAGGCACCAACCCAGGGGCCTTTGGGTGATGGGATTAAAGGTGTGTACCACCAAAAGCTGCAAAAGTTACAGCCATAGCGACAGGAGTTTAAGATGAAAACAGCATTAGGTTGGGGGCTCCATTCACAGGAAGGGGAGGGGTGTCTTTGAACACAATCCCTGTGATAAGGGAATACGTGTATTTTGAGATTTAGTAGTTCATAGAAACACTGATGAGCACTGATCCTTTGAGCACTGTACTTTTTAATCACTTAGTTACTTTTATTTTATGTGCATTGGCAGGTTTTTTTTTTAAAGATTTATTTATTTACTATGTATACAGTGTTCTGTCTGCATGTATGCCTGCAGGCCAGAAGAGGGCACCAGATCTCATTACAGATGGTTGTGAGCCACCATGTGGTTGCTGGGACTTGAACTCAGGACCTCTGGAAGAGCAGCCAGTGCTCTTAACCACTGAGCCATCTCTCCAGCCCATGCACTGTATTTTGAGTCAGGCTGTCATTTATAGCAACCATCGCCCACACAGGCACAAACACCCAGAACTACCACTTCTCTTTGTTTTGTTCTTGTATCATTCTAAAGTTACACTTTTTATGCATTATGCAAAATTATGCTTATATCAAAATATTTTACTGATGTGATATACTGTAGTGATATTTTGTTTATGCTTTAACAAATAAAGCTTACCTGAAGATCAGAGAGGCAGTGTGGCCAGCCACTAGAGAGACCTTTTACCTCTACCAATGCTCAGACTACAGGGGCAATCCCGTCCTCAGACTGCATCCTGAGACTGCAATTGTCTCTACCAAACCTCAGACTGCGCTGCTCCTGTCTCTGCCTCCCTAGTCTGGGATTAAAGGCGTGGATCCCAAGTGCTAGGATCACCTCTGTGTGAGCTGTTTCTCTTTTGGACAGATTCAGTCTTGTGTATCCCAGGGTGGCCTTGAACTAACAGAAATCCCTCTGCCTCTGTCTCCTGAATCCTGGGTTTAAAGGTGTGTGACACCACCCCCTGGATTCTAGTGGCTTAGTTCTGTACTCTGATCTTCAGGCAAGGTTTGTTTATTTATTTATTTTGGTTTTTTGAGACAGGGTTTCTCTGTGGCTTTGGAGCCTGTCCTGGAACTAGCTCTTGTAGACCAGGCTGGTCTCAAACTCACAGAGATCCACCTGCTTCTGCCTCCTGAGTGCAGGGATTAAAGGCGTGCGCCACCACCACCCAACAAGGTTTATTTCTTAAAACATAAACAAAATATCATTACAATAAACCTTTGTAAAATCCCAGTATTGATTAGTAAGAAAATATTTTAAGAATTTTTCCAGAAACTTATTTTTTGACATTTATACAAATGTACATACTATTTGTAGACACATGCAAGTTTGTAGTTTTATTTGTATATAATATTTATTGGCAAAAACTCTCTTTTAGAAAAAAATATAGCCTCTCTCACTATGTAGCCATGGCTGGCCTGGAATTCAAATGTAGACCAGGCTAGCCTCACAGAGATCTACCTACTTCTGCCTTCTGAGTGCTAGAGTCGACTAGCTAATTCCTTATAGACATGCAGAGAACAGCTTGGCCTATGAACAAGCCTGCAGCTTCACTTCCCAGATGATTCTAGCTCAGTTCAAGCTAACTAAATGAAGCAAGCAAAAAGCACCTAGGCCTGAGTACTGCCATTTTGGCTTCAGACTCCATTTTACCTGCAGGGTGAAATAAAGTTCAGGTTCCCAAGGCCTGGGGGAGCTGAGAACTTTCCAGTGACTGACCAACCTCCTCCCCAAACCATAGAAATTGTCATTATGCATCTTTAGTTCTCTAGAAACATTATGGTCGTTCCTAACAACAGAAAGGACAAATGAATCTAATTGGTTGGACTGAAAAACTTGCATTGTTTGTTGGTTGACAATGATGGAACCCACAAGGAAAGTCCCTAATCTTTGATTCTTGATTGTAACTGTAACTTGGCAACAAATGTTTATTATTTTTATGCTTATAAACCCCGCTTGTGCCCCTGCTTGGGGCTGTCAGGAGAAACAAGGCTCCTGCCTGAGTCCTTGTCCTGCCCTGATCCATTAGTGACCTGTTTATGTGGTAAATTATTAAAATCTTCCGCACCCATAAGTGTTGTCTCTCGCCCTCCTCTTGGCACATAACGGGCTAGGTGTAACACTAACCAGGGCAGCAGACAAGAACACATCCCTGCCATCCAGAGGTCAGAGGCAGCCAGACAACTGTCACATCTCACTGGCATTTATTCCCCAGCCCGCATACCCCACAGGTTCCGTTCTCCCCTGCTTCCCTGCTTCCTCCTTGTTTTGTCACGTGATGCAGAGGTGGGGCTAAAACTGCTTCAGACACTCCTGTGCTGGTGACCTTCAATAAATATCTTGCTTGGCTGGGGTGGGGGTGTACGCCTTTAATATCAGCACTCTGGGGGCAAAGGCAGGTGGCTCTCTGAGTTCAAGGTCAACCTACTCTTGCTTAAGAGATTTGGTGTGTCTCTCTGTCTCTGACTGTCTTTTTTTCTGTGACCCTCCTCTCCTAATATGCTAATATCTGGGGGTGGAGGAATGACGATAAATTCCTATCACACACTTACAAGCAGTTATTTCTACTTTTTCGATTAATTTGTGTTTTTTTTGTTTTTTTAAATATTCATTTATTTATTATGTATACAATATTCTGTCTGTGCGTATGCCTGCAGGCCAGAAGAGGACAGATGGTTGTGAGCCACCATGTGGTTGCTGGGAATCGAACTCAGGACCTTTGGAAGAGCAGGTAATGCTCTTAACCTCTGAGTTTTTCAAGACAGGGTCTCTCAACATAGCTCTGGCTGTCCTGAAACTTCCTTTGTAGTCCAGGCTGGCCTCGAACTCACAGAGATCTGCCTGCCTCTACCTCCCAAGTGCTGGGATTAAAGGCATGCGCCACCACTGCCCAGCTTAAATTTCTTTCTTCCTTCCTTCCTTCCTTCCTTCCTTCCTTCCTTCCTTCCTTCCTTCCTTCCTTTCTTTCTTTCTTTCTTTCTTTCTTTCTTTCTTTCTTTCTTTCTTTTGAGACAAGGTTTCTCTGTAGCTTTGGGGCCTGTCCAAGAACTAGCTCTTGTAGACCAGGCTACTCTCGAACTCATAGAGATCCACCTGCCTCTGCCTCCTAAGTGCTGGGATTAAAGGTGTGTGCCACCACCATTTGTAAATTTCTTTTTTTTTTTTAAAGATATATTTATTTGTACTATATGTGGGTGGGCAGTTGCCGGCATGTAGGTCTGTGTACCCCATGCATTCAGTATCTGAAGAGGCCACAAGAGGGCATCAGATCCCCTGGAACTGGAGTTAACAGACCTGAACCTGGGTCCTCTTGAAGAGCAGCCAATTTTCTTAACTATTGAGCCATCTCTCTGGCTCTCAGTAACTTTTTTTGTTTTGTTTTGTTTTTCTTATGGTTTAACTTTTCTACCTTCATCACCAATGTCAGAGGTCAGGTAGGTCCAGGGTGCTCCGTTCCCCTTGCTGTGGTAACAGCTCAAAGGTGGAGTCATTACAGTAATGATTGTGTACGTTGCTTTTCAGGACCTTGGTGGCTAGGTTGTTTTTTCATCTCCACTTGGTCAATCCGTCCTTCATTTGGACCTTCACAGGTGCCCAGTCTGTGATCTTTCAAGGTCAGAGGCTGAAGGGATCCATTCCCAGAGCACACCAATGCTGTTGGCTTCTGAACACATGACCTAGGAAAATGCCACGGAGTTTGTGCTCACGGACACCCCAGACTGTCTCATGTTCCCCCATGTCTCAAACCACCCTGTTTTTGTATCCCAAAAATTCCTGTATTCCTGAAAATATGAGTCTGGGGAAGCAGAGTTAAGGTTCCTGTTCCTACCTCCTAAGGGCTGGCATGTCTTGAAATGGGCTTTTCTTCTGTAAAATTTGAAGTTTCAGTGACGAGCAGGCTGGGGGTGGGGGGTGCAAAACAGGCCTTGTTTGGTGACAGACTCAGACTGAGGCAGTCTTGAAAAGGTATTGATCATGTGGGTCTGTAGAATAGAGGATCTAGAAATAAATAGCTACATTCATCAGAGTCTCAGCAAACGTGCCCTGAACACTTCAACAAATGATGCTGGGAAAACTGGAAGTCTCCATGTCAGAATGAGACTATGTCCCTAACTCTAACCCTGTGCGAAGAAAGATTCAAAATCCATCAAAGACCAGGGGGCACCACTTCTATAAACATAGGTGATTTTCTGAACAGGCTTTCGACAACTGGAGAAACAAACACTGATAATGGGGTCTGAGGGAATGAAAGGTTCTTCGCATCAAAAGAAGCAATAGCAAAGTGAGGCCTACAGAAGGACCATTCTTTGTTAGCTATTCATCCAGTGGGGGACTGAGTGAAAAAAAGAAATAAAACGGAAAGGACATGACTGCTCTTAGAATGGTGGAGGAGAAAAGTGTATTGCAGATATGTGGGAGAGCACAGCCAGAGGCAGGGGCATGGGGAGAGTCCAGAGTGGACATGACCGGATTGAGCTGGAGGGGAGAAAGGAGAGAGGGCCAAGAGGTGCAACAGCCAACAGCACCAAGCCCAGGCCCTGGGCTGAAGAATTTGAGGTGGAGGGTGGAGCATGCCAGCCAGGAGGCTGGAACAGGTAGGGACTGAGGGATGCTGGGAGAACCTGATGAACAGGTCTGCCTTGATATGTTAAACAGGCACCTCAGCCATTTGTTCCAGGTTTGAGACTTAACAGGGATTAATAACCAAAATTAAACACCCCAAGAACAAATACCTCAATCAATCAAATCAGGAGAAAATAAGCTGGATGATTTTGAAAAGAACACAAACGTAGGGCTAACACCACATGAAAATGTTCACTATCTATTCTGAGGCAAATCTAAGAATATGGATTCAGCCGGGTGGTGGTGGCACATGCCTTTAATCCTAGCACTTGGGAGGCAGAGACAGGCGGATGGCTGTGAGTTCGAGGCCAGCCTGGTCTACAAGAGCTAGTTCCAGGACAGGCTCCAAAACTACAGAGAAACCCTGTCTCGAAAAAAAAAAAAAAAAAAAAAAAAAAAAAAAAAAAAAAAAAAAAAAAAAAAAAAAAAAAAAAAAAAAAAAAAAAAAGAAAAAGAAAAAAGAATACGGATTCTGGTTGACCCTAATGACATGTTCCACTACGTTATAGTCTCAGAACAAAATACAGTCACAACCAAGTATTTACCAACACTTTACTGAGTGTGGGGCTGCTCAAGGCCCTGGAAACAATCCCCAGCACCTCAAAATCAAATCAAAACCAAACACGGCGGGGCGGATACCACCGAGGCCGCTTCAGGGAAAGTGGAGCAGTCCCTGCGATAGGTCGGGTGCTATCTGGCTTTACCTTTAGCCTTCAGTTGCTGACGGCACATCGAGCTTAGCAAGCCTTTGTAAGCGGTTTACCTGGAAGGGAAGCGATGTTAGATCAGACACAGATGAGGATGACAAATAGCTGTTAGGGTCAAAAGATAGCCAGAGAGAATACAGGCTGTCTGCGACAGTCCCGTAACCCTCGGGGTCTGATCGGCCTGTAGACAGAACACAGATGCATCTCTTCCAGGGAACTGCGGTTCACACTGGAGGATACTGCAGCTGAGTGGGGCTGGAGCCCTTGGGGCAAGTCCCCATATCAACGCACCTCCAAACTGTTCTTTCTTCCGGCTACAGCGAAAACTTTCTTTGGGAAAAGAAGCCAAGCATGGTCAGAAGCATTCCTATCTGTTTTCTTTCTCTCTTCTGTTATGATCTCTAACTGAGCACGCACCAATTATGTACACCTTAGCACTGAAGAGATGACTCAGTGGTTAAGAGCATTGGCTACTCTTGCCGAGGATCCGAGTTCGATTCCCAGCACCCATGTAGCAGTTTACATTTGCCGACGTCTGTAATGGGATCCAGGCTGTCTTCTGGCCTCTGCAAGCACCGGCACCCACATGGTACACAGGCATGCCTTTAGACAAAACATACAGGACAGAGAGAGTGAGAGAGAGAGAGAAATGTTTTCTGTGGTTTTGCTCAATAGCAGAGCTGTATTTATAGTTTTGAACTGCACAGGGTGGAGGTTGCTAATTACCTAATTCACCTATTATGGAAATTATAATTGTTGTGGCAAAAGTTAAGCCATTGGTAAGTAAGGGGACGGGTGTGGGCAGTCTCTGGGTGATTTGGGGAAGAGCCCTGCAATTTAGAAGGTCAGCAGGGGTTAGGAAACAATGTTTCAGGAAACTGTGGCTTGGCGCAGTTCAGGAGTTCAGCAGGGATGTGTCAGCCCTGACTAACCACCTCGAGACTGGATTCAAGGGCCCCACACCATCGCTGCTTCATTTTGACTGGACAACAAACACACTCACATATTCAGACACATACTATTCTACATATTTTTTGTTTTTAGTTAACATTACGCTTTGATAATGCTGCCAGATTATTTTAATGTCTATTTTGAAATAATCCCAAATTTACTGGAAGTTAGGGGATAATGTGTAGAATACACTTTAACCAGTTTCCCTCGATGGTAACAGCAGTATACAGTCACGACTCAGAAACTGGCAGTCACAGTGTGGGTGTGTAAATGAGAACTTATCACATGTGTAGACACAGCCGCAGGCAGAGCTGTTCTGTCGGCACAATGCTCCCTTATGTGCAGCCTTCAGAGTTGCTCATACTTTTCTTTCTGCCTCCCCAATCCCCAACTCATGGGAACTACTACTCTTGTTTTCTACCTCTGACCTTTAAAGAGATGCTGTTTCAGTGTGACATAGGAGACTTTCAAAATGGCTGCAAGTGCTGAGCACTCACAGAAAGCAAAAAGGGACAGGACTAGGGGGTGGCTCACTTGGTAGAGTGCTTGCCTAGCATATAAAAAGCCCTGGGTTCATGGGTGGTGGTGACGCACACCTTTAATCTCAGTGCTCAGGAGCCAGAGGCAGATGGATCTCTGTGAATTCGAGGTCAGCCTGGTCTATAGAGTGAGTTCCAGGAGAGCCAGAGTTGGTTACACAGAGAAACCCTGTCTCGGGGCGGGGGTGGGGGGGATGTGAGCCTGGGTTCAATCCTCAGCACTGCCTAAACTTGTAATCCCACTATTTAGGAGGTAGAGGTAGGAGAACAGGAGAAAGTTCAAGGTGAATCTTGGCTACACAGTGAGTTCAAAGCTAGCACGGACTTCATGAGGCCTTCTCACAAAACATCAGCCAAAACAAGAGTATTAGCTGCATTTTAAGCTGAGTGGCTATGGGGGAACACCGGAAATCTGGGAGATACTGGGGGCTTGTAAGATCCAGAGACCTGCCAGGCAGTGATGGCGCACGCCTTTAATCCCAGCACTCGGGAGGCAGAGGCAGGTGGATCTCTGTGAGTTCCAGGCTGGGCTGGTCTACAAGAGCTAGTTTCAGGCCAGGCTCCAAAGCTACAGAGAAACCCTGTCTCGAAAAAACAAAAGAAAACAAAACAAAAAAGATCCAGAGACCTGGGACTACAGCGTAGAAAGCGGAAAAACACATTGGGCAGGAGTGGCACATGCATTTGCATGCTTTTAATCCAATAGAGGCAGGGGCAGGTGGATCTCTGAGTCAAAGCCAGCCTGGTCTACAGAGCAAATTCCAGGATAGCCAGGGCTACACAGAGAAACCCTATCTCTAAAAAGAAAAAAATAGAGAGAGAGAGAGAGAGAGAGAGAGAGAGAGAGAGCGCCCAGCAAGGCATCTAGCACTCCCTGTCCATAGCCAGCAGTGTGGTATCTTCCCTCTAAGGATGAGTGAGTCCCAGGGAACTCTAGCAGAGTGGTGAGGACAAACACTGCTCCTGGCAGGTTTCCCCATCCTCACCGGCACAGGCTTGTGCTCCAAAGAGTGCCGTAACCTGCGGTCTATACCGTCACTCTTCTTTGAAAAGGCAGCATCCTCTCTCAGCCACTCTCAGGGTGTTATAGAGAGGAGCCACTCTGAGAAAGGAACTGTTGTCTGAGTTTGGGTTGCTTACATATCCCACTGCACTGGCTCAGAAGGTAGCTGCCTTCAAAACCCAACTGGTCCAGCAAAGTTGCTCTGACTTAAACTCACTGGGTGCCCTGCACGGTAGGGGATACTTGTTGCAGTCCACAGGGGGACGTGGAGTCTGCCCCCCCGGAGAACTGGGAACTTGGCCTCTGAGACCAGGGTGGAGACAAGTCGAACGTGCCCCACACTATGCCAGGACTGACGGGCACCGCCCATACACTTCCCACACACCATCCTCCATGCATGCTGCTGACAGGGCGAGGGAAGAGCATTTGGTCCCTCTGCTGTCTCCAGCAGTGCCCCTCTGGTGTCACACTACCCCCCGGGTGCACAGCCAAAGGAGGTCTGGAGAGCTGCGGGGATGCTGAGGTCTGTCTTCTCCCGTGAAAGCAGCACATGGGGACACTACACTTCCTGCTGCCACTCACCAGCATAGTGTGGCACAGAGGTAGCCCTGATGGCTACCACGGCTCCTTGTTTGAGCTTTCAAGACTAGGTATGAGCGCCACCCACAAGGGGGTGCTGTTGCTCCTGACACGGCTTCTTATTCCCATGAGAATACCAACGGCACCTTGGGAATCTCTTATCGTGGAGTAGGGGCAGTTTCTACTTTCCTGTTTATACCATAGCTGCTTGAACAGCCAGCTAGACCATCCTGACTGTTGCGTGGGTCCCATAGGCAGTGGGCTTTCCCAAATCCAACGTGGTATGCAGTGTCACTCATCACAAAGCTAAAGGGAGACAGCACTGAAGCACCCAGCTGGGAGTAAAGCTGACACCCCAAGGCGCATCTCCAGAAGAATGCCACCCACAAAAACATGGTAGAAATCTCAACCCACCAGATAAACAAATCTCAAAGTAGAAGCACAATAAATGTGTTCACACACACGCTCAAGGAGACACAACAATTTCTATTACTCTCTTGTAAGATGAAAGAAAACACATACACAAAACAGACTGTCCAACTGCTTAATAAAGATTCTAAAGAATTGTCGGGCGTGGTGGTTCATGCCTTTCATCCCAGCACTCAGAAGCCAGAGGCAGGTGGATCCCTTTGAGTTTGAGGCCAGCCTGGTCCACAAAGCGAGTTTCAGGAGAGCCAGGGTCGATACACAGAAAAATCCTGTCTCAAAGGAAAGAGAAAGAAGATTCTAAATAATTATTATAAAAAAATTCCAATGAGGGTTGGTAGAGGGCTCATCTGGTAGAGGAGCCTGCAGCCAAAACTCAACACCCTGAGTTCGGTCCCTGCATCCCACATGGTGGAAGGAGTGAAATGACTCCTTCAAACTGTCCTCGGTCCCCTGAACATACACGAATCATGCATGATCTCCGTCCACACAAAATAAATAAACAAACATACAAACTTTAAAAGGCCACTGGAATAGAGATAAGGAGTTAAAAGAAATTAAAAAAAGATGATGCAGGAAATGAATGAGAAATCAACAAAAAAGCAGGGACTTTGAAAAGGAATCAAACAAAAATCTTGAAAATGGGTATCGTCAGTCAAATAAAAAAAATACAGCCTTGCCAGGTGGTGGTGGCGCATTCCTTTAATCCCACCCAGCACTTGGGAGGCAGAGGCAGGAGGATCTAAGTGAGTTCAAGACCAGCCTGGTCTACAAAGTGAGTTCCAGGAAAGCCAGGACTGTTAACAGAGAGACTCTGTCTCAAAAAAAGATTTGTCACTCAAATTGGTTTAGTAAAACACTGATTGGCCAGTAGCTAGGCAGGAAGTATAGGTGGCTGACCAAACTAAGGAAATGGGAAGAAGGGCGGAGTCAGGAGTTGCCAAACAGATGCAGAGGGAGTAGGAGATGAATGATGCATGTGCTAGGAATATAGTCTAATTTAAATGTAGGAGTTAGCTAGTAACAAGCCTGAGCTATTGGCCAAGCACTTATAAGAAATAGTAAGCCTCTGAGTGGTTATTTGGGATCAGGTGGTAGGGACAAGAAACGTCTGACTACAGGCAGGAGAGATGACTTACAGGTTAAGAGCACTGGCTGCTCTTCCAGAGGACCACAGTTCAATTCCCAGCACCTACATTGAAGCATGCAACTGTCTGTAATTCTAGTTCTAGGGGATTTGATGCCCTCTTCTGGTCTCCATTGGCACTGCATGTATGTGGTACTCAGACATGCAGGCAGACAAAATACCTGTACGCATAATAAAAAATAATAATAAGAATAACAACAAAATGCCAGCTGAAATCAGAAAGGAGTTGGGGTTTGTGGCTCAGTTGACAGTCACTGCAATGTGATGCAGTGACCTGGGAGCAAGAGTTCTCAGTCATCAAAGATGAGCTCATCAGCACACGCAACCACTTTGCCCCCAAACCACTGCTACAGCTGTAAAAACCAGTAACCAGATATGGTCCCAACTGCTCTGAGACTCTCAGAAGTGAGGGAGCCCCTGTCCCTTTGAAGTGGCTGGTAATGCAGGAGTGTTCCCTTTTCCCCACATCCTCTCCAGCATAAGCTGTCATCAGTGTTTTTGATCTTGGCCATTCTTACAGGTGTAAGATGGAATCTCAGAGTTGTTTTGATTTGCATTTCTCTGATGGCTAAGGATGTTGAGCATTTCCTTAAGTGTCTTTCAGCCATTTTAGATTTCTCTGTTGAGAGTTCTCTGTTTAGGTCTGTACTCCACTTTTTTTATTGGATTATTTGTTCTTTTGATGATCAATTTCTTGAGCTCTTTGTATATTTTGGAGATCAGTCCTCTGTCTGATGTGGGGTTGGTGAAGATCTTTTCCCACCATTCTGTAGGCTACTTTTTTGTCTTGTTGACTGTGTCCTTTGCTTTACAGAAAAGAAGCTTTTCAGTTTCAGGAGGTCCCATTTATTAATTGATTCTCTCAGTGTCTGTGCTACTGGGGTTATATTTAGTTGCATGTCTTATGTCCTGAGCAAGGACCATGCAACTGATGTCACATTCTGTTTATGATCCTGTCTAACATATGCTGCATTTGGGGGCTATAATATATACTTTAGACTATAAGTCATTAAACAACATTGGGTATCCCCATTCATTAAGGAAGCATCCCGCTCTGTACTGCATAGAAGAAAATGGCTATTATGGGATTCTCCTCTCAGATACAGACACTACATTGGAGAAGCCTTAGATGGATCTTTTCACCTACAGTAGGGTGAAATGTAGGGCATGAAAATGAAATAGTCGGGGAAATGTAGTTGCTACTGCAGTGATAAAGCATGCCGGTCCATATCACAGAGGAAAAGAGCCGCACTGGATTCCCTGGATTCCCTGGGGTTTGCCCCACCTTCAGACGGCTCAGCTCAGTTGTAGGTCTGATCACCCACAGTAGAAACAACACAAATGCTCCTCTCAGATGCATCTTTGGTTCTTTTATGCCCCTGTTTATGGTTCATGCTTTTTCTATCTATTCACCCCAGGTAGGGCACCAAAACCAGACCTCAAATTTAGGTGGGTGAGTCAAAGGAGTTCAGTTGGGGTGGATACTTAAGGGAGCATGAGGAGGGATAAGCCATAGGAGCATATATACCAGGCTTTTTCTTTTGGGCCACCAACCTGCTCCCAAACCATGACATAGACTCATTATTAGTTCTGAATGCTCGGTCTTAGCTTCTGCTCACTTCTGGATAGCTTTTTTTTTTTCAACTCAAATTAAGCTGTTTATCTTCATCTACATTTTGCCTTGGGACTTTTCACCTTTCTTTCTATATGTCCTACCTCCATGTCTGCTGGCCTCAGGTGTCTTCTTATCTTTCTCCCTCATTTCTCTTCTCTCTTCTTCGTTCCCCCTTGTCGGGTCTAGATTTCTCCTATTTATTTTTTCTGCCTGCCAGCCTTGCCTATCCCTTCTTTGCCTAACTATTGGCTGTTCAGCTCTTTATTAGACCAATCATGTGCCTTAGACAGGCAAGGTAAAGCAAACGTAACACATCCTTACATCATTAAACAAATGCCGCATAAACAAATGTAACACACCTTCACATGGTTAAGGTAATATCGCACAGCATAAGCAAACGTAACACATCTTTACATAGTTAAATATTCCACAGCAAGCATTAGACAACTGATAGGCAACCACACTGCATAATTCTAACAAGCATTAACTAGGGTACACCCTGGGGAAGGGACAGTGCTTTGTGCATCTGTCTAATGCACTCCTTCACAAGCCGCGTGAGCCCACTCTCCCTTCCACAAGGGAATGTTACTGGAGCCAATCTTGTGGGGGTTTCATGTGGGTAACCACAGCTGCTCTGACAGTAACAACCATACAGTGCCCAGAGCATAGCCTTTGCTACCTGGAAGCCACAGAAAAACTTAAAGGAGATACAATTAAGGCCAAATGATGAAGCAGAGATTGGAACGGTGCAGCTCTGAGCAAAGGGATATCAAGGACTTTGGGTAAACGCCAGAAGCTAGAACAAGACAAGGAAGGATTCTTCTCTTGATGCTTCAGAGGTGAATGGCTGAGCTGACATCTAGATTCAAGATTTTCAGCCTCAGGAAGGGAGATAAAAGTTGGTTTCTACTGTGAAAACATAACCAGTTTGTGGTTATGCTATAGAAGCCCTGGAAACAAATACAGAATGGAAACATGAAAGGAATTCTTGGTACCACGTTAATCTTGATAGAAAAGCAGCTTTATTTGGGGGTAACATGCTATGTTCAAATATTTTAAAACATCTTGAAACACTCCTACAGTATTAACAATTAAATTATTAATAAGTTGTGACTGAATAACTAGCACAAATCAGTGTTAGTATTGTAGACTAGCTGTCACAATAGAGCCTACAATATAAAAGGGCTCCAAGAGAACGTAGTTGATTTATTTATTTTTAAATATTTATTTATTTATTATGTATACAATATTCTGTCTGTGTGTATGCCTGCAGGCCAGAAGAGGGCACTAGACCCCATTACAGATGGTTGTGAGCTACCATGTGGTTGCCGGGAATTGAACTCAGGACCTTTGGAAGAGCAGGCACTACTCTTAACCACTGAGCCATCTCTCCAGCCCACGTAGTTGATTTATAATGAGAACAGAGCTAATTTGAATCACTTCCCCCATTTGTCAAGTGACATTTTCTGCTGATTGTAGCACTCACTGGTCGGACTTCTCTAAGAGTTTAACAGTGAACTAAAGAAGTCCTTAAAACATGCACTGTACCCAGCACCCCTTCCTCAAAATTTCCTTGAGAATTTCGCCGGCAAGCAAATAGGAAACTCTTAAGCTGCTGCCAGGTGATGCTGATGACATTCCTGTGTGTATCTGTAGTTCTGGCATGGGTACAGGTCACCACAAGGCACCTGTGCGTGCGTGCGTGCGTGCGTGCGTGTGTGTGTGTGTGTGTGTGTGTGTGTGTGTGTGTATGTGTGGGGAGCTGGCAGTGGTGTTTTTGAACATCTGAATCAGATCACAGGGAACCAGAACCAAGAGGCTGGTATGTAAGGAAGTTTCCAGGGTTTTCCAGTGTTCGGACAAGGGCATCTTACTTAGGTCAGGGTAAAGAAAAAAGAAGCACAGCAAATGATTTTGTAAATGAGTATTTCTTGAGACACTTTCTCAGATTTTTGTTTCCTTTTTATTTTATTGTTTTTTGAGACATGGTCTCTCTATGTAATCCTGGGTATCCTGAAACTCACTATGCAGACCAGGCTAGCCTCGAACTCACAGATAACTGCTTGCCTCTGCATCTCTAGCATCAGGTACCGCCCAGATCTTCGTTTACCTAACCATGCACAAACACTTATAAGCAATAGGATCCCATCTCCGAGAACAGGAGTAAGCCTTGAAATTTAAACTGGTTATGAGAAACCTGTTTTTATTTGCATATAATTTCACCATGAACCATCAAGAATGTTCTATTAAGCCAGTTAGCATCTAAGACCCATTTTTCTTTTCTTTTTTTAAAATTTATTTATTTATTTATTTATACAGTATCCTGCCTGTAGGTCAGAAGAGGGCACTAGATCTCACTATAGGTGATTGTGAGCCACCACGTGGTTGCTGGGACTTGAACTCAGGACCTCTGGAAGAGCAGTCAGTGCTCTTAACCACTGAGCCATTTCTCCAGCCCAAGACCCATTTTTCAAATTATAACTCAGGCAATATTTACTGGGCCGGCTTGGCGCCACCAACCTCCCAGAGATGGCGTTCACTGGCTTTAAAAACCACACCTTCACCCCTCCTATGTTGCACAGGACGGGAAAGACTAAGTGGACCCCAGTCTGACCATGCGGCCCCGCCCTCCAGAACGTCCCCCCACTTCCGGACACGGCGCCCCGCCCACCTCCCGTCTCCGGAACCTCGGCTCGGCCTGGCTCGATCAATCTGCGCTGTTTCTCGGTTCCGATCGTCTGACTTCGGCGCTGTTTCGTTTGCGACGCTGTCGTGCGCCTTACGGTGTGCTTTACGGCCGCGGGCGGGGGCGAGGGGGAAAGCCGCGAACCGGTGCCAGGGCCTTTCGGCCGGGAGGCGAGACAGGCAGGCGAAGTTGATGCCCGGCGGCGGGGTGAGCACGGCGTCTGGCCGGCTCCTCTCCGCAGCAGAGCCAAGAGGAGTGCGGGAAGCGGCGGCGACGTTCCGGAGCGGCCCAGCGGGCTCGAACGGAGGCCGAGGCGGAGCAGGTGGCTCCGGGCCAGGGAGTGGAGGCCCCGGGAGCCCCGCGGGCAGGATGAGCCTGACCCCGAAGGAACTCTCGAGCCTGCTCAGCATCATCTCCGAGGAGGCGGGCGGCGGTAGCACCTTCGAGGGCCTGTCCACAGCCTTCCACCACTACTTCAGCAAGGCCGACCACTTCCGCCTGGGCTCGGTGTTGGTGATGCTGCTGCAGCAGCCGGACCTGCTGCCCAGCGCGGCGCAGCGCCTCACGGCGCTCTACCTGCTCTGGGAGATGTACCGCACCGAGCCGCTCGCCGCCAACCCCTTCGCGGCCAGCTTCGCGCACCTGCTCAACCCCGCGCCGCCCGCCCGCGGCGGACAGGAGCCCGACCGGCCCCCGCTCTCAGGTACCGTCCACAGCCAGCTGTTCTGCTGGGAGCTCGCTGGCTAGGACAGTCCAGTCTCCTTGGAGAGAGAGGATCATCGCCTCCCGCCCCATCCACACTCTCACTAAAATAGGGAAGAGGTAGCCAAGAATTCCAAGTTGTGTGCTTTTTTTTTTAAATTTACTGCACTCCAAATGATCCCTCCCAACTGAAAAAGCCAACAAACACATCGTACAGCCCACCGAAGGGCTGCACATAGCTTAGTATGTCAAATAGGGCTCATTCATTATTTTAAGACCCTGGGGTATGCGAAGTTAAAGCCAGTGACATCGAATCTACCCCCTCCCCTTTTAAGTCTCAGAGTAAAGAAGTCGGTATTGAGAACCTGAAGAAGTGGCAAGTTGAAATCCGCATTACACAGCCGCCTTCTTGGTCTGCTGGAATGTCATGTCTCCTGGAACAGATTTGTAGAATGTTTACTTTTGCAGCATTGCCGACATCAGATGTAGGTTAGATTTGAGGATGCACCTTTAACTTTGGTACCACGGATGGGCAGGGTCACCCCTTCTGCCCCACAAGCCTAGCCCAGGACTCTAGGACAACTATAGCCACCCACTCACACCCTCCACCCCTGTCACAAAGCTGCATTTTAGATTTTTTTAAATTTATTTTTATGATCATTGGTGTTTTGACTGCATGTATGTCTGTGTGAGGGTGTCAGAAGCTCTGGAACTGGAGTCACAGACAGCTGTGAGCTGCCATGTGGGTGCTGGGAATTGAACCCCGGTTCTCTGGAAGAGCAAACAGTGTTCTCAACTGCTGAGCCATCTCTCTCTATCCCCCTAGATTTTTTTAAAAAGTGTATTTAAACTGGGCTGTACTCCAAACCCTAAAAAAGCCTTCCTGAATGCTACCCTATGTAAGCTTTAGCCTTATGCAGGGATTGACGTCTTTGGTAACAAAAAACTCTGAAGCGTTATTAGAACCAGTGCATTCCACTGACATTTCTCTGGATCGCGGACTCTTAAGCGATACACTTGTTTATAGACTTTATATTTGATTAACCAGAACTCGGTTACATTTAGTTTATAAAAATAGCTTGGTGTGGCAAGTAGCAAATGCTGTTTTACCAGATTCAAGTTAACTTAAAAAAGTAACCATTGGAGAGAAATCGGTATACATTTTTATTTGCAGGGTTTTTGCCTCCTATAACTCCACCAGAAAAGTTTTTTCTTTCCCAGCTGATGCTGGCACCCCCAAGGGAACTCTTCAAAAAGACACCTCGCCAGATCGCCTTGATGGATGTTGGAAACATGGGGCAGTCCGTGGACATTAGTGGCCTTCAGTTAGCCTTGGCAGGTAAGGAAGGGCCATTTGGGCATTCTTGTCTGTTCATGAGAGCCTCTACTTAAAAACCAGATTTATTATTAATTTTTTTTTTAAATTTACCCATCTTCTGTCCCCATCTCCCTGACTGCCACCCCCCTCTTTTGTTTGTACTCTTTGTTTTTGGTTTTTGTTTTGTTTTGTTTTTTGGTTTTTTGAGACTGGGTTTCTCTGTAGCTTTGGAGCCTGTTGGAACTAGCGATACAAGGTTTCTTTATGGCTATTCCTAGCTGTCCTGGAACTTGTTCTGTAGACCAGGCTAGCCTCTAACTAAGAGCTCCTCCTGCCTCTGACTCCTAAGTATTGAGCTTAAAGTATTGTGTACCAACCGTCATGCCAATTAAGCTGCATCCTGATTAAGCCCTTCTACCCCAGCATCCCCTCTTTCACTTTCCTTTTTATTTTCTGTGTTTTGTGTGCTTTTGGTCGATGCCCCCACCCATCCTCTCGTCCCACCTCCCTGCTGTCCACCCTTGTGCAAACCTTTTACTCTAGCATTCTCGTTCACAGTCATTTGTGTCACTATGTGGTGTCACTGTTCTTACCCATCCCTGAAAGCCTCCTTTTACTCCCTGAGGTCCCCTTTCTAGTTTTCCAGAATTTGCACACATTACCACACTGCATATATATATATATGCAAAGTTAATTTGTATATGAGAGGGAACCTTCTTTGTTTGTTTTGCTGGCAGGCGGGAGTGACTAATGGGGCTTTCTGTCCTCCCCTCAGACGAAAGCTGTCCAAATCCCTTTCTTCCTCTGCTTCATAATCTCCTCAGAGCTCACCACACAGTTCATCTCTGAGCCAGACATGGTAGCACAGGCCTTTAATTCAAGCACTCAGGAGGCAGAGGCAGGTGTATCTTTGATTTCTAGGCCATCGAGGATTACATAGTGAGACCCTATCTGAAGAAAATATAAGGTACAGCAAACATCCCAAATCCAGATCATCTCTGTAACGCATGAAGCAGATATCTTAGTAAGATCTGTGTACTAAAGGTATGTTTGTGGGTGATTCCTATTGTGTTTTCTTAATTTTAAAAACACAAGCAAACGAGTTTTAGTGACTGCACGGGGCAAAGATTTATCATTAACAGTTTGTTCATTTCAGAAGTTTGATTTAAAAGTCCCAACAAATACCTGTTATATATTGATTGGCTTTCTAACTCTTAGCTGGTTATGTGTTTTTCTATATCTTGGTTAATAGCTGTTATTTAACTTCTATTATTTTTATAATCAAGAATGAAAAGGTGGCATTGGTTTATTTCAGTTAGCATTTTTCTTGTTGACTGAACAAGACTGAACATCATATGGAATGTTTGAGGTGTCTTTGCATATGTCTTTGGCTGGTTTTTCAGTGGGTTGATGGTCTTTACCATCTAATTTTAAAGCTCTTTTTATCAGGAATTTAGTTTTTTTGTCAGTTAAGCCTCAGAACACCAGAGTGCATCAGTATCATGCTAAGGAAAGAAAGCTGAACACTTTACCTTGGATTAATTTGACCAAGATTAAACCCAAGTTTGACTTCTTTCCTTCCTTCTCTATGTCTTCCCTCGGTCTATAGTTTTGGTCTGGCTTGTCTGTAGTCTCTCTGTTCCCTATGTCTATGTCTATGTTGTTGTCTTCCTCCCATCCCCCCAGGATTTCTCTGTGTAACAGCCCTCGCTGTCCTGGAACTCCTCTATAGACTAGCCTGCCCCTGCCTCTCGAGGGCTGAGATTAAAGGTGTTACCACTGACCTGTAGTCTGTAGTCTCTCTGATCTGTGAGTATGACTCTGTTCCAGTGTTCCCGTTGTCCTGTTGTGTGTATCTTTGTCTGCCTAATGTCTAACTGTCTCTTACAAAGGCCATTACTCTATTGATTGAACATTGTGGCATCACATGGGAAAGGAGGGAGAAAAACTTAACAGGAATCCTTATCAGTTTTACAAGGGATTAGGTCACTGACTCCAGCGCACCCCAGAGCACTCAGTACTGCTGGCATACCATTGCCAATTTGTACCTGCATGCCGCTTCCAATGTTTATGCTAACTAAGTATTTATATTGTATAAGGTCTCTCTCTCTCTGTCTTTTTTGGTTTTTCGAGACAGGGTTTCTCTGTGACTTTGGAGCCTGTCCTGGAACTAGCTCTTGTAGACCAGGCTGGGATCTGCCTGCCTCTGCCTCCCGAGTGCTGGGATTAAAGGCGTGTGCCACCACCGCCCGGCTGAACTCACTTTTGTAGAGCAGGCTGGTCTCAAACTCATGAGGATCCGCCTGTCTCAGCCTCCTGAGTGCTGAAATTAAAGGCGTTTGCTACCAGCGCCTGACTGTATAAGGTCTCTTTACACACTATTTAAGATTACAGCTGTGCATTTAGTTTGTGTTGTAAAGCTGATACATGGTAAATCCAAGAGTAAGTAAAGTTGGTTGTTACATTGTTCTCCGAGTACACAGCAAGTTCTTAGGTCAAGTCTTCAGTGACCTCAAGGTATATTATTAACTTGGCTGTGAAGTCCAGAAAGAATTTCAGTTTCTTAGAACGTAAGAGATATCTTACAAAAATTAAAATCTTACAAGAAAATATCTTTCGGGCTGGAGAGATGGCTCAGTGGTTAAGAGCATGGCCTGCTCATCTAAAGGTCCTGAGTTCAATTCCCAGCAACCACATGGTGGTTCACAACCATCTGTAATGAAATCTGGTTCCTTCTTCTGGCCTGCAGGCATGCATGTAGGCAGAATACTGTATACACAATAAATAAATAAATCTTTAAAAAAAATAGCTTTCAAATAATTGTATCATTAGAGTCTTCTGGTTTTATTTCTTAGATTTAGTTTATATATATGTATATATAGATACACACACACGTACACATACACATATATATGTATATATGTGTGAGTGTATTGCCTGCATGTATATATGCATACTACGTACATGACTGGTGCCCTTAGAGTCAGAAGAGGGTGTGGAATCCCGGAACAGGAGTTATGCATTATAGGCTGTCGTGTTGGTGCTAGAAATTGAACCCAGGCCTTCTGCAGAAGCAAGTACTCTTAACCACTAAGCCATCTCTAGCCCCTAGCCCTCTGTTTTTAAAATGCCAGAGTCTGAAACATGGCTTTGTATCCTGGTTCCTAACATCTCTTCATATGTTTATTGGCCATTTACAGTTTCTGTAAAATGTCCGTTAAATCATTAGTTCTTTTTTTCCTTTTTGGGTTTAATGTTATTGTTGTTTGGTTTATAGGCGTTAAAAGATATCTATTTTGTACCCCTGCTCTATTCATGGTGTTCTCAATTTCAAAATGTCCTTTCTCCCCCCCAGTCTCAAGTAGCTAAGGCTGGCCTTGAATTCTTGCTCCTCCTGCCTCTCCATTCCAAATGTTGGGGTTGCATGTGTCTTGTCCCCAGGTCTGGCTTAAAATGTTTGTGTGAATCTCTTCCAGAACGTCAGTCTGAACTGCCAACCCAGAGTAAAGCTAGCTTCCCAAGTATCCTCAGTGACCCTGACCCGGATTCCTCTAACTCTGGATTTGACAGCTCTGTTGCCTCTCGGATTACAGAGTCTTTAGTTAGTGGACCAAAACCGCCTATTGAAAGTAGGTATATGTGAATTAACTTTACGTCTTCAGGTTTAGTCTGGCAGCGCTCAGTGGAACTTTTCAGTTTTTGTAATACTTGTTTTCATTGAATCTGATGAGAGACTTCCTGCCTTACTGTCTAGAATATAGCAGAGATGAACGGTAAAATTTCTGTCTAGAATATAGCAGAGATGAATGGTAAAATTTAGTTTCTTTTTAAAGCAAATTATACAGTAGGATGCTTATTACTTATTTGTTATATGCCTGCCTGGAGATAGAAATTTGTATTTTACTAAAATGAATCTTAGTTTGTTTTATTTTAATAAGACAGCCTCTCGTGTAGAGTAGCCTTGAAAACTCTGTGCAGCTGAGGATGACCTTAAAATCCTAATCCACTTGGCTTCTATCTCCCAAGTGCTGGGGTTACTGAGGTGTGCCATACCCAGCTTTTTTGTTTTCTTTAAAGTGTTTGGGATCAAACCCAGGACCACTGTGTAAAAAGAAAGCACTCCACAGCTAAGCTGCATCTTCAGCCCCTGAAATTGACCTTCTGTAACTTCATGTCTAATAGAGGTCATTTTATACTTCTTTACTAATCTTATCATTACCTTTTGTCTTTCAATTTTACTGACTTGATAGCATTTATTTTACTTTAATTGGGGAAAAAAAACAAAACAACCCAAAACAAAACCCCAAAAACCCACTGAATTTGAAATAATCCAGCTGTACCATTTGGTTTTACAAGCTCCTGGGTGATTGAAGACAAAGACATTCTGTACAGGGATAGGAACATCATCTCCTAATTACAGAGCATCAGGACTTGGAAGCTTCCAGTGTGACTTCCATTTGGTTTAAAGTGATTTTACTGTTTTAAGTTTCAGCTAGTCACAAGCATGTCTCCAGATCCATGGCACATGGTGGTTTTTGATTTTTGGTTTTTCCAGGTTGGGTTTCTCAGTGTAGCTCTGGCTGTCCTGGAACTCACTTTGTAGACCAGGCTAGCCTTGAACTCACTGACAACCACCTAACCTCAAGTCAGAGATCTGCCTGCCTCTGGGTTTGATTGCACAGGCAGTCAGCCAGCTATGTGTGTAACTGGGTGTAGCCACACTTTGACATCCCTACCTCACATAAAGAGCACTTCCTTTGAAGTACTGAAGACTGTAAGTGGTCCGAGAAGAGACACAGGAGTTCATTCTGGTGATACTAGTGAGCAGACATTGAAGATGTTTGCTTGGTGTTACTTTGCCAGGAAGACTTTGTCAGTAAACTTGAGATTCATCTCAAATTTAGCGGAGCCTAGGATCCATAACAGGACAGACCACCTTTTGTCCTATGTGGGAAATGCTCTCTGGAAGGCTGGCAGTGTAACTGGGTAAATGTTACTGTTAGGACAAAAAGAGAATTTATTGCTGTATACTAGAATCAGTGGAGAGGGAGGGAGAGTTCTTTATCACAGTTTGGTGGAAGTTACTTGGTCTTATCTCCTAGGTCTTTTGTGGGGTTTATCGTGCAGGCAGGACCCATAGCTGGGTAGCTAGGCGGGTGGGTGTCTGTCTTGTTAAGTAGTAAAATTTACTGTGCAATTTGTCTTTCTTGAGACTGGCCACTTGCATATAGTACCGTGGGCCACTGGGAGTTAGGCCACAAGTGTTTATGATACCAAGTGAGGTGTGATGTTAGTTTAGGAGGAGTTCTAATGAGTTTATTTTAGTATGTTGATAACTTACACATCAACCTTGAGTTGCAGGGATAGCTCCAAGCACTCCATGTAGCACTGTGAGTTTCTGAATGCAAAAATAAAATAAATAAAATCTTAGTTATAAGCTGGGTGTGATGGCAAGTGCCTTTAATCTCAGCGGCAGAACTTTGTGAGTTTGAGATCAGCCTGGTCTACATAGTAAATTCCAGGACAGCCAGGGCTATATACTGAGACTTAAAAATAATAATAACAATAAATTTGCCAATTTGTATCTGTATCCATAGCCTAAATGGACATACTTGACTTTAAAACTTCATGCACATGATTTTCTCTTTCCAAAAAGCAGATTTGGTTCCTGGCATCATGCTGATTTTGTGTGTGTGTGTTTTCTTAGTTATAATTTGAGTGGAACTCTGATTTTATATCATTACTGTTGAAGCATGAAGTTGATCTATTAAAGGCATTCTTGCTCTTCATTGAGTGAAATGAATATAAGGTGTGTGCAGATGGTAGCTCACTGTACTACTCTTATTATAGGCCATTTCCGGCCAGAGTTCATCCGCCCACCACCACCTCTCCACATTTGTGAGGATGAACTGGCCTGGCTAAATCCTACAGAACCTGAGCATGCCATTCAGTGGGATAAATCAATGTGTGTTAAGAATAGCACTGGTGTGGAGATCAAGCGAATCATGGCCAAAGCGTTCAAAAGCCCTTTATCTTCTCCCCAACAAACACAGGTATGTATGTATTACAAGCAATGTCCCATCCTCCCATAAGTGATAAGTCAGCATTCAGGAGGAAGTGATCTCTGAAGCTGTGTTCTGGCCTTTCCAAGATTTGATAATTTTGCTCTGATGAGACAAGTCTAATGACTGAAAAATCTAGACTCTGTTCATTTTGTCTCAGGGATAGGAAGGGTCTCAATTTGGGGCACTGTCAGCACATATCAGCTAGGCATATCATGTGCTTTGCTGTATTAGGCTGGACAGTAACTCGGGGATGTGTGGAGTTACTAATATTTAATAAGCAGTGAGGTTCAGGTAAGACTTTAGCATACAATGTATAGTGGTGGACTGAGGTTATGTCTCCTGCTGCCCAAGATTACAACTAGATGGACCCCTTGGGGAAGAAGAGCAAAGACACTCCAGGTTGTGTATTTTATTAGGTTTGTATACTTTCAAGTTAGAACTGGTAGGAAGATACTGTTACCTCCAATCCAGTTTATCACTTAAAATATGCATTTTAAGAAGATTTGTTTTATGTGTATGGTTGTTTTATTTGCATGCATGTCTGTGCACCATATGGGTGCAGTGCCCATAGATGCCCGAAGAAGGCATCAGATCCTTTGGAGCTGCAGTTAAGATGTGAGCCTCCATGTGGGTGCTAGGAACCAAACCCTGATCCTCTAGAAGAGCAGAAAGTGCTCCTGACCACTGAATCATCTTCTAGCTTCCCCACAGATATTTTTTAAGTGATGTAATATCAATTGTTTGTAGTTTCTGTTTGTAGTCCAGTGTGGAATATACGAGTAAATAGAAGATAACAGTTAAGACAAAAGGGCATGGTGCATGCCTGTAATCCTAGAACTTGGAAGGTAGAGATTGAAAATCAGGAATTAAAGGTCAGGCTTCATGAGGTAGGGGCTCAAGACCAGCCTGAGCCAAGGAGACAGCCTCAATATAAATGATTTTGTTTTAAAGAAAAAGTGTGTATTTGGACAAGGAAAACAATATTTCCATCTCTTTGAATTGCAAAGTGTGGGTGTAACTTGAGCTGTAAAATACTATAGGTAGAAGACTTGAAGTGTCTCCTATTCCAGCCCTTTCTAGAGTATTTCTGTTATTTCTGGATAAGACAGGGCATGGCTCTTGTTCTGAATTATTCTGTGGTTTATGGAGTTGTGTGTGGCTTTTTTTAAAAACTGAAACAAGATCTTACTATATATACCTCAGATAGCCTTGAGCTCACTCTGTAGCCCACGCTGGCTGCCTCCTGCCCCAGTGCTTACATTACAGATGTGTGCTACCACACTCAACTTGGTTTGTATGTTTTGGGAGAAGTTGGTAATTAAGATTTTAAGAATGACACTATTATGGCCATATTGTATACTACCAGACAAAATCAAGACTGTCATGTCTATAGGAAGAATGACTAGTGGATTTACAAATTGCCTTTTATTTTTCTATCATCACAATTCAAATCTGAAAATACATCAAGACATAATGAATATGGCTTTGAGGGAAGAAATTTAACAGGTTAACTCAACAAGGGTAATTTTTATAATTCTTATATAAAACATGGGGTTTTTGTTTTTTTGGTTTTTCGAGACAGGGTTTCTCTGTAGCTTTTTGGAGCCTGTCCTGGAACTAGCTCTTGTAGACCAGGCTAGCCTCGAACTCACAGAGATCCACCTGCCTCTGCCTCCCGAGTGCTGGGATTAAAGGCGTGTGCCACCACTGCCCGGTAAAACTTGGGTTTGTATGTAGGAAACATACTCTAATATGACTCAAGAACCTCTCACTTTGGTTTTCTTTAGCTCCTTGGTGAGTTGGAAAAAGATCCCAAACTTGTTTATCACATTGGCCTTACTCCAGCGAAACTTCCAGACCTCGTGGAGAACAACCCTTTAGTCGCTATAGAGATGCTGCTGAAGCTGATGCAGTCGAGCCAGATCACGGAGTATTTTTCTGTCCTGGTCAACATGGATATGTCCTTACATTCAATGGAGGTTGTAAATCGGTAAGCTTTCATTTTCCACCAGAAGTATAGTTAATATTCAAACAGTGGTTAAATTACCTGGAAATTTGAAAGGCTGTAGCAGGTTTTTGTTTTGTTTTGTTCTTTCTCTTCCCTTTTTTTTTTTTTTTCTTTTTTTGGTTTTTCGAGACAGGGTTTCTCTGTAGCTTTGGAGCCTGTCCTGGTGCTAGCTCTTGTAGACCAGGCTGGCCTCGAATTCACAGAGATCCACCTGCCTCTGCCTCCCAAGTGCTGGGATTAAAGGTGTGCGCCACCACCGCCCAGCAAGAACTCAGTTGTTAAATTTACTTCACTGTCTTTTGTGGCCACTGCAATCCAGTATTCCATTCCATGGCAGCCAGTATCGGCAGCATGCATGTGTAGGTCTTAGAATTGGACTTGTAGGCATGCAGTCCTGAAGATCACTAGTGTTCTCCCAGCTTTTGTTACTGTTGTTTTGTTACACAGAGTCTCTATGTATCCCATACTGCCCTCCCACTCTTTCTTGACTTTGCTCTTCAGTGACCCTCAAGGGTGTGTTCTATATAGGTTTCATCTTTTCTTTACAGATGTATTTTAAGGTAAATTGTGAATTAAATGTACTTAGGTGGGTGGGTATTATTTTTCTGAGGTAGTCTTTACTTTGTTTTTCTTTTGAAATAGGATCTAATAGTATCCTGGCTTCAAACTCATAGCAGTTCTGAATGCCTCATTCTCTGAACCTTGGATTATAGGTGTGAGCCAAAACACATTTTTTGAACATCTCTATATAAGTTGGCAACTTTTTAAACTTGAACTAAAGAATGTGTTAAGTCAACTGGTGACAAAAGCTTGGCAGATAGCTCGGTGCACAAGAAAGAGGTGGGAGAGGAAAGGAAGCATGAGCTTTCGAATTACTTTGTAAGCATTGTGTCACTGGTGGAACTGGCTGGATACTTGTTGAAAACATGCTATTTGCATGTTCTCCTTGCTGGGACCTCCTTTATCATAGTCACAATTGCTGTTTTTGCATTGGCTAAATTTGCCATTGGATGGAGCAATCTGAGTGTTCTTGGACTCTGCCTCACTGCATTCCTGTAGTAGTGTCTTTACCAGCCAACTCCTGGTTCTGCTTGTTTCCTAGCACCCATCATAGTTTATCATTTGCAAGGATGAAGCAGCCTTGCTGCTGATGCACAGATCTCAGAAGGCAGAGTGTGGATGGCAGTTTTCTTAAAGTACTTCAGTGCCTTATGTTTTAAGATCAAATAGTTTGCAGTAGCCAGCCCTGTGTCTTAATATTTCCTGGGTTGAACTTGACCTCAGTGTGGAATTTTTGATTACTTTCTCCTAAGGCAGGGTTTCTCTGTGTAGCCCCTGCTGTCCTGAAACTCACTCTGTAGACTAGGCTGGCCTCAAACTCCTAAGAGATCTGCTTGCCTCTGCCTCCCAAATGCAGGATTAAAGGTGTGTGCACCACCACCACCTGGCTGACCCATTTCTTATTTAATGCTTTGGAAAATACTCTCTTGGGTTTAAAAACTCTTAAGCTTGTTACATAGTTGCTGAGGCTTCTTCAGGACTGTGTAATTGTCAGTTCCAAACCTGTGTGTCTTGTTCTCAGGAAGGCCTGTTTGGTCTCTTGTCAGTTCAAGTAACTTTACCAGGTTCATGTTACTTATGTAAAGCTTCATTTTAATCTGATTATATGTTGTGCTGTTTGGTCCACCTTCATCTCAGGAACACTGCCTCTCATAGTGCTTATACTTACAGGACTTTTCCATGTTTTAAATGATGGCAATAACTTGAGGTTGGGCTTGGAAGTGGGTAAGACCAAGACTGACAGTGATTCAGCCAGGAACACAGTATGACACTCATTGCTTAATGGGTAATTACAGAGTAAAATATGTAAATATAAACTTAACAGAAGTGTCAGAGGTTTAAGTGGCTGTGGCTCTTGGGTTTAAAACTAGAGAATTGGGTCACATAAATTTTCACTAGATGACCACAGGGAAATTTTGACTTCATGCTTACATTACTTCTTAATATTAGCAAATACAGTTAACAGTTAATTTTTTTTTTCATGAAACAGACTAACTACAGCTGTTGATCTACCTCCTGAATTTATTCACCTTTACATATCAAATTGCATCTCTACTTGTGAACAAATTAAGGATAAATATATGCAGGTGAGTAGTAGAAATGCTGCAATATTATCATCTGCCAGGAAAACAGGTTTCTAAAACTTATCCCTTTTTCTTTTCCAGAATCGTTTGGTGCGTCTTGTATGTGTGTTTCTCCAGTCGTTGATCCGTAACAAAATTATTAACGTGCAGGACTTGTTTATAGAGGTGCAAGCCTTCTGTATTGAATTTAGTAGGATACGGGAAGCTGCAGGCCTGTTCCGGTTGCTGAAGACACTGGATACTGGGGAAACCCCTTCAGAGACTAAAATATCAAAATAATACCTCACCAGAACTTCCCCTTCTGTTGCTCAACTGTATTTGGTTTTTAAAACTGTTGAAACTCGAGTGGAGTGCTTGCTTTAACTAAGAAATATGACACTATTTACTTAAACAAAAATTCCTTTCTTAGAGGAGTTTCCCATGGATGAATTTTGGTAAGAACTTGGGGAAATGTATTTTTTAACTCTCTTGCTGATGACAATCCATAGGAGAAATAATTATTCTAAAAAGTTATTGTAGGAAAGGAAGTGCAGGTATCTTTTTTTAGTTTAAAATAAAGTACCCACTTTTTTTTAGAAGAGTAACCTAAAAGCCACGAATATTTCTCTTTGTAGCTTCTAGTACAAAACATGTTCAATGAGAGCAAGTGAACACTGAGAATTCACGGTCCAGTCTGTGCTGAGAGCAGCTGAGTATAGTTATTAAGCAGGGTCTGAACCAAGGACTTAACAATTCTTTTTACTTTTTTTCAAGACAAGGTTTCTCTGTGTAGCTTTGGCTGTCCTGGAATTCGACCAGGCTAGCCTCAAGTTCAAGAAAGCCGCCTGCCTCTACACTGCTGGGATTAAAGGTGCACCACCACTGCCTGGTTGGCATACACTTCTTAGGAACAGTGTTTCTTGAGCCTCTTACAAACATGGACATGCAAGGACCTTTTGCTAGGCTGTAATAGCTGGAACTTTGTCAATGGTAGCTTAACATGGACATGTTTTTTGTTTTATAGATACGAACTGGTACACCAGAAAGGTGTACCCTAGATGTCTGTTTGATGGGGAGGTAGAGTAAGACAGTGGTGCCCTAGACAGTGTCTGTCTATGTAGCCCTGACTATCCTGGAGCTCTTGCTATATGGACCAGGCTGGCCTAGAACTTAAAGATCCTCCTGCCTCTGCATGCTGGGATTAAAGATGTATGCCACCACATCTAGCTGTTATTATTTTTTTAATATCTGACTCTGACATGCCTTTTTATTTAGAGAAATCATGAAATATTCCCATTATGGAGGCATTTCTAGAACAGATTTATAGGGACAGAATCTGTTCTCCAACATTTGGCAAGAGTTTAAGGAAGCCAAGCTTGGTGGTTTTGTTTTATTGTACAAATTAATGTTCTGTCAGTGGGGAAGGAACAGGAACAGAACTCCAGATGTTTGATACATTCTTCTTATTCTTAGGATTAGAGGAATGAGCCTTGAGCCCCTTAGAAGTGGCCCACCTCTGAACTAAACAGGTGACTTTTCTCAGTGCCCCAAAGTGGCCACCACCATTTTGCAGATGACACTGGGCAAAGAACAGCACATGACCAAACACTGTTTTAAAATGACAAGTTTTAAAGATTCACTGTGGGAAACAGTTTTATAGCTGATATGCTTGTCTAACCTCTAGCTAGCCCAGGATAGCTCTAGCTGCAGCCCAACGCAATATTGAAAACTAAAAATAGCATTTCAAGGAAGGTGTGTGTGCATTTTTAAAGCCTGATTGTGTGGTTCTTGGGTGTGAACAAGTGTCCTGTCAACATGTCAAAGGATGGTTGCATGAGTTTAGGAAAATAACATTTAACCTGTAGCCAACAAGGACAGAACTGGGACCCATGAATACATGCCTGAAACTTATTTAACATATAAAAGCTGTCACAGTCTTATTAAGCTGACACCAGGAAAAGATAATTTACACGTTCATTTTAATGTAACTTCCAAGACAAATGCAATGCCCCCCACCCTGCTAAGGTACGAGTTTGGAAGGGACCCTTGCAGTGAGAGCTGCTGCAAAAGACACAAGCAACTCAAAAATTTCTGCACATCAGAAGACAAGCTGTGCCTGTGGCACACAGGAGAAATCAAGTGTTCATATTGATTTTGGAATCCCAAATCAAATTCTCAAATACAGACCCTATAATAAGGAGGTCAAGATCACAATCGTGGGTTTCACTAGGAAAACAAACTATAAAGAGTAGCTGTGCTTGGTGAACATTAGATGTACATAAAATTGGTAGCACCACTAGATTACTCTAGGTTTAGCATGTTTACACTAGGTGCACACCCTGGTTCAGCCCTGTCGTCCCAGCCATCTGGGACTATTGACAGGATTGTGTAAACATGGAAAATTAAGGCCAGCCTGGGCAACAAGTTACCTATCGTCTCCAAAAAAGGAAGTGGAGTCATAATCTTAAGTGAGACTGAATAACCACAATCGACTTTTAAGTGCAATTAAATGAGTTTAATTTAACATAGGTTAAACTTCATGACATTTTTTTAGTTCAACTTAAATCTTCAAATCACCTGTCCAAAAAAAAGAACACTAATCAGTAACATTTTAATAGAAGTTTTTTAAAAACATTTTGGAATCCCAAAATACAACCACTTAAATTATTCAACAGCATTTATTACCAATTTTGTCAATTTTACAGAAACGAGATCACTAAGTTTATAGGACACATTCTCATTTATACCTAATTTTAAGTAGCACACTTCATATATTTTAGGTAACATTTCCATAGTAATTGTGGATCTCAGAATCTATAATCTACGGGGCAGTCTATACAATATTTTGAATAGGTCTTGTTAATGGGTATTTTATCTGGGAAATTAGCAATTAAGGAAACTGTCTACGTTAGGAACAGCCAAGACTTGCAGAAGAACTGCCACACAAACCTGAGATTCGGTTACTACAATGGGCCCACAGAAAATACTGTTTTTCTCAGACTTCATCAGCCCAGCACGTAACCTACCATTTGTCACAGAGACTGACTGGCCTCATATTTTCAGTGAATGGGCACAGATACTTCAACTCATGATGATTTTGTTCTAGATTTTGCTGAGAAAGAAGTCTCAGCAAAGTGTGTGGCAGATACCACTATAATGAGTGATTCAGATACTATTTCTGAAAATGAATTGCTCATGTTTCTAAGGCTTTAAAAGCAAGACTGAGCTGGAAAAAAAAAAGACTTAGGTAGCTTTTCTAATGTTGTATTGTGCCAGAGAAACACATCACATTATACCACAAAGCTATCTCTGCTTCAGGCCAACAACACCTAGTGCTTAGGAAATGGCAATGTTTTCCTGACCTTAAGAACTGCTTTTGTCTAAAACAAAGTCCTCAAGTTCCAGCTAATAATAGATACACACTGATTAAACCTCATCCTTCCTTGAGCAAATAATATCAACTTGCCTCAAGGAAACTGCTGCCCAATTTAGTTATCTTACTCTGGAAGGGCTACTATTACTTTTGCAATTCTAGCAGTCCTTGATTTGGTAAGTGTATCTAAAGGAACACTGATTCTGCTTGATCAGGTTGGTTAGTCTGAGACACTGATTATTTTTCTTAGCGTGGGAAGGCTTTTCCTAGCCCCTCTTGGAAGTTGACCATAGGCAGGAAGCTTCCACCCTGGCATTACTGAGGTCAGACAGTGATTCGCTTCGGGAGGTTTTGTCATCGTGTGCCCACATAGAGAGCAAACTGTTGATGGAGACACTGCAATTCGGCCTTTTATTGTCATCATTCCTCAGCAGCCATAGGAAGAATCATCTGGGAAGAAAGGTTCAAGACCCCAATCAATTCAGCATGTAAGAAACAATTACCTGCCAAGTGAGACCATGTGCTCACAAATCTGGTTTTCTGCTGAGAGAGCCAAAATATCAATCAACACTGCAGAGTGAAAAGCCAGGAGAGCAGGAACCACAGCAAACCATCGTCTGTGTCATGGACACTGCCTCTTTCAACCACTGCCTCCAATCTTCAAAACACTATTCAGAGTCAGAAGTGGTCCACATGCTTGTAATCTCACCACTGGGAAGGCTGAGGCAGAAGGATGGTGAATTCAAATTCAAATTGCATTAAACAGTGAGACCCTGCCTTAAAAATTCTTCAGGAATGGTAAAAAATTAAAAACAATTTACCTCGGTCTATCACAATATCCTTTGTAAAAGCCAGCTTCATTTACTGTTGGAATGATGACATTTTCCCTGGTATGTCTTAAAAGACAGCACTAATCTACTTGGTAAAGAATTCCTATTTGCACTGACCACAGTGGTTCAGTAAGAACTTGTAAACCCAACTCTAAGACTCTTCACATAAGACAGATTTTCTACTTCAACAGCTCATCATATTCATCTGGTTGTACATTCTTTCAGTAAAATCCACCACATTTTACTATGAGTAGCTAGAATCCAACTGTAGAAAAATAGCTTAGTAAGACACTTTCATGTCTCAGATACAGTTCTAAGGATAAATTTAGCCTTTAAAATTGTATTTACTTGATGCGGGTTGGCATAGCCTCTGCAATTCTCTGGAGACCTGGGGCAACCCTTGATGCTGATGCCTGTGAAGATGGAGGTATATGGGGCCATGCTGCTGTACTAGGGCCAGCTGTAGGAAATGGTATCCATGTATATAAACAGACATTTGCATGTGAAACTCAGTTATTACTATATACAAAAATCTCAAAATTATACTGGACTCATTTTTAAAATGATGGTAGTTCCAGGGAACTAATGAACCTTTCTGGAACAATTCCTATGTATTATGGAAGCAGTATGTATAATATTCCAATATACCTATGGCTGCTGGACACATACACCATACCATTTTGTTAAGCCCACTAGTTCAGTGACTACTGAAAGTATGTGGTTCAAAATGGGAAGATCTACCTTCCATACCTACAATGAATAGAAACACCTACAGTCAGCCTTCTGGAGCTTATTCAGGTCATGACTGTAGTGTTTAGAGAAGGACCTTTTCAGTGTTCTCCATCCTACCATTTCTACATCCTTTCCACTGTACCTAAAAACAGGACCATCAATGACCTATCTATATGCCAGGCGTGCCAAGGGAATTTCTATACTCATCTGGATGCCTCTCTCCCTAATCCCAGTGGTTCCGCTAGCTGTCCTTCCCTACCAGGTGGTCCATACTCTGCCACAAGTTCCCACTTTTCAGGCTCCTGTGGTCAGAGATGACACGATCAGTAAGGACACTAACAGAGCATCTCTCAGCAGTCAGTGACAAACAGATGGCAGATGGAGGAAATGGATCATACCTACGTAGGTTTCAATGCCTTGAAACAAAGAAAGACCATAACAGATCACTGGAAACTAGAAGAAATGGTCACCCATTTAGATAAAAAGTAGCTGAAGTTGATCAAAGCAGAACTTGTGAAGAAAGATAAAGAATTAAGTTTTGCGCTAGAGAAAATGGAAAATAGTTCTGAAAATGATACTGATGAAGTTATTCCTAAACCTGTATGCAGAAGAGATGCTGTGAAGATACTTATCTTTTCCCTAGCAGAGCCTTGAGAGGACAGTAATAGATCTGGAAGTGTTCCTGACTCCTGTTTGTCTCCTGTCCTGTAAGTAGTTCCAGCTGAGGGCATTAATGCAAAAATCAAGGAAGACTGGATCAGTGACCTCCAGTGAGTGACTTGTGGTGCCAGCCAGAAACACTTCTTAAAGCATTCTTTCCTTGGACTGGAGAGATGGTTCAGTGGTTGGAGAACCCAGGTTCAATACCCAGTACCTACAAGGTGGCTCACAACCTTCTGTAACTCCAGTTCATGAGATCTGATGCCCTCTTCTGGCATCTTTTGGCACTAGGCATGCAGATGGCACACAGACATACATACAGGGAAAGTACCCACACACACAAATGAACTTTAAAAAAGCACTCAGTTTATCACTGAAGTGTAAAATATTTTGAATTAAGAATGTATTTTTCTCTGTCCTTTGGGCAAAGACTGGCTTTTATTAATAGAATTTTTATCCTCTGTAAACTTTTTGTGCTGAATGTTGAGATTGACTATGCTAAATAAAATCTGTTACATAAAATATTTTTATCAATAAGCATTTATTTTTGTCTACAAAGTAGACGTGCAACACAAGTCTAGGATCAACAAAGGACTCCTCACTCTTAAAAGGTGTATTTGACCACTCTAGAACTGAGGCAACGACCTTAATAGGCTTTACCTGTAGGAACACCAATCAGAGAAAAGACAGATAAAAGGTCACAGTGAAACTGAACTATATTAAAATCTCATTAGAAAAATGTTAGTCTAACAACAAAAATCAAAATTTTAATTTAAATCTTTTCAATTTTAAAGATTAGATCCACTGAAATATACTTATCATTTAAAAACATCACAGTATGTCTACTTGATTTTCTCAATGAATCAATATTTTAATACTTTTAATGTGCAATATGGCATTCCTGTCAAATTTTTTGGTAGAAAAACATGGATAAATGTCCTTCTCCTTCCAAGTGTCAAAAAAAAATTAGGCAATAAAGGTAAAAATGCAAATCATAAAATCAACTAGTGTTCTTTTCACAATTCGAAACAATAGAAAGGTATGCTTGGTTTTGAAGTCTCTATGGACAATATAGTGCAAGACAGTTGATTTCTCTCTTCCCTCAGTTCCTTCTTTTTGGCTTGAACTCAAAATCCTCTTGCCTCAGCCTCCTGAATGCTGGGTTTACAGCTGTACACACTGCCCACGGCAAGATTTCTCATTTTACAAGTTCTAAAGAGTCTCTGCTTCAGGGAAAAGTCCATTTGATCAATTACTGAATTATATTACACAATTCTACTTTAACTTATTGAGCTTTGTCTAAAAGCCTGAGAAACAGAATCTTGGTTTACAGTACCACAGAAGCTAGTCTAGTACTCAGAAACATCCTCCCTCCCATCTGTGACAGTCTGACACAACAAAATTTATGATATACATCATACTTTAGTAGATAAATAGATCAAGGCTAACTAAAAGTCCTTTTAGGAATAAAATATCTCAGCCCTTTGTATATCAAATCTGAATCTGAAAGGTAAAGTAAAATAATATCCACTGTTTTCAAGTATACAAACTATGCCCTAGAGTAAAAAATTAAATGTCCTGTAGTTCAAGCCAAGGCTCTGTCGGTGAGGCTGTCAGTGAGGATGTGTGCTAGCAGATGGATCCTCCATGTTGAGGGTCATTCCTGCCGGCTCCTACAACAAAGCATCAGAAGCCACCCTAGGTCAGTAGGTCTGTCCAACCTCAGTTACACATTGGAGAAACAAATTATAGAAACATTTAAATAAAACTTACATGTAAAAATGACAACCCATGTCAAAGAATGCCAGTAAGAGAAATACAGAAATACCCCTTCCTTCAGTGTGACAGACAGGCTTTCCAGTGTCACCTGAGCCAACATTCACCCAGTGACTGAGTTTGAAGGACCTCTGTATTTACACATCTCACAAGTGGGGACATGTTCTTGAGAAAAAAAAATTATTTTTCTTTCTGGACTCTGAACCCAGTGGCCCAAATCACAGTGGTATGAACTTTGTCTCAACAGGATTCCTAAAAGCAAAATTCCTTACTATACTGAATATATTGCCCTGTAATGTCAGTTCAGTGTTAGCCAGAGATATGGTGAGATCAAGGCCCAGATTTACGATCCTGTGAAATCCATTCCTTAGTGCTCCCCACTCTGATGTATTTCTTTTCCTTTTTCCTCTAGTATTGGTTTAAAATTTAAAATTTATAGGAGCTTGGAAGATGGTTCAGCTCCTAAGTGTTTACTACCTCAGCCCAACCCCCAGAATACTCATAAAAAACATGGGCATGGTAATGTGTGCTTGTAATCCCAGGGCTAGAAAAAGTGGACAGGGATGATGGATCCTTGTGGCTCCCCAGTCAGCGTAGCTTACGAGGAAAGTCCCAGGTCAGTGGGAGACTTCACCTCAAAAAATAAGGTAGATTGATGCCCTGAAGGATGATACTTGACAGTGACCTCTGGCCTACACATGTGCACATAACTGCACTTACACCTGCATACACATGTGCAGTCCACCTCCCAATACACACATCTATGTACACAATACAAACTGAAGTTCTAACATTTCTATAAGTTTTCCTAAACACATTAAAAGACACACTGATTCAATTTGAATCTTACTGTTTTGGAAATCTTTTAGGATGGCCAAATTCAAAATTAGAAGCATCAATTATTCTCAATGAAAATAATCTAAAGATTAATTTAATTCTACTAAAATATTGGTGGGATTTTCTTTTAACAGACAATATAAAATTTTATATGTATGGGTATTTTGCCTGTATGTATGTATGTATGCAAGTACATACAACATGCATGTCTGGTGCCTGTAGAGGCCAGAGGGTACAGAATTTCCAGGAACTAGAGTTACAGATGGTTTTGAGTCATCATGTGAGTGCTGATAATGCATCTCAGGGCCTGAAGAGCAGCCAGTGCTCTTAACCATGAAGCCATCTCTACAAGAGCCCCCTCTTTTGTTTTGGGCAGGGAGGGGGTCTCACAATGCAGTCCTAGCTGGTCTGAAACTCCCTATATAGACCAGGCTGGCCTCAGACTCACAAAGATCCACATGCCTCTGCCTCTCAAGTGCTGGGATTAAAGATATCACACCAGGCTCAAAATAATTTCATAATCAGTCTTTAAAGAATGCAGAAGAGGGTCAGTAAGATGGTTCAGAGGGTAAAGGTACTTGCAGCCAAGTCTGACAATCAGAGTTTGATCCCTGGGACCCATGGCAGAAGGATAGAACCGACTACCACTTGCATGATGGTACCCCAACAAATAAATGAATAAATTAAAAGGGGGTAGAAATGGGGACAGAGCTCAGTTGGTAGAGTGCTGGCTTAGCATGCATACAACCCCGGGTTTGATCCCAAGCAGTGCACAAAACCATGGTGGTAATGCATGCCTATAATCTCAGTACTTGGGAGGTGTGGTCAGATAATCAGAAGTTCAAAGTCACCCTCAGCTACCTATGGAGTTTGAGGATAGGGTGGTCTACATAAGACCAGGCTGTTTGAAAAAAGAATTTGAAAAAAAGGGAAAAAAAAAACCCACAAATATTAGCAAAACACAGGTCAGTAATTCTATAACCAACACCAAGAAAAAGAAGAGTTTCCTATTTAGCATGCCCTAAAAGGTCTAAGGAGACCCAAGAAGATAGAAAAAAATTATAAAGAAACTGAAGGATACAGAAATTAGGCACTAGAAGATGGCTGAATGTCAGAGTTTTCTGTCCTGAGAGCTTAGAAGAAATAAAGAAACTGAGGGAGAAGATACAAAATACATGACAAAGGTCTTATACTTTCAATATTAAATTTTAAAAAGTTCTAAGAAGGAGCTAAGAACATAGCTCATATAGCCTTTGTTAGGCACGCCCAAAGTCACAGGTTTGATTAACACCACTGCAATACAAAAAAGCTTATTTTCTAAAGAGTCTATGGTGGTTTGAACAAGAATGTGCATAGGCTCATATATTTAAACAGCTGGTACCCAGCTGGTGGAGCTGTCTGCCTAGGAAGCATCAGTGGTACAGCCTTATAGAGGTGAGGTGTGTCTCTGGGGGTGGGGCTTTGAGGTTTCAAAATCCCATTCTTGATGTGAGCTCTCAGCTCCTGCTCCAGTACAAGCCTGTCTGCTGTCATGCTTCCCACCGTGATGGTCATGGATTCTAACCTTCAGGAAGAGTGACCCCCAGTCAGCGTTTTCTTTCAAGTTGCCTTGGTCATGATGTTCTGTCACGGCATTAGAAAAGTAACTAAGACAAAGCTTGAACTAAGAATTAGTATGAAAAAATTAGTTGGGTTGAGAAGCAGAGGCAAGACTGTGAGCTATGCTATACTACACAATACAATGAGACTACAGAAAACCAAAGAAAACAAAAAGTAGAGATGAATTGAGCAACTCAGAAGAAAATTTAAAAACTTAAATACAACATGGTCATAAAAAATTATCTATCAATGACACAGAAGAAGTTTTCTGAACATTTACATGATGGCATTTACATGATATCCCCCCATTCTTGAGAATATATGTTCTTGAGAAAGTATTTATCAAAAGGTTAAAACGGTATCTCTACGTGTGGGACTGTATGCTTTTATATTTTTTCTTCCCATTTCACTCCATCACCGATAACACCATGGTTTCACAGCTGCAGCCACATACCTAGTAACGCTGTGTCTTCCCCTGCATCTTCTTTAAAACAGGGGCGGTGTGCCCCAGAGTCACTCGAGGAAGATGACGGAAGGTTGCTTTCTCCACTCCTGTCCTCATCCTGGGATGTCACACTGAGATTCCCAACAGAAACACTTCCTGGGGCAGCTTCTGGAATGGGCTCCTGTGCATCCTCAGGGTCCCCCTTGAAAGGCAGACAAAGGGCAACGGTTTTCTCAGTGACATGAGCACAGTGTGGGGTCAGTTTCTAGTAAGTTAACACAAAACATCTGACTTTCTACAGGTAACCTGGTGGGAAGCACACCACCTCTTCTATCCAATGTCATGATAAAAGGGGTTAATTCTCAAGACCTAAAAGGTTTGGTTTGGTTTAGTCTAAACATAGTTTCCCAGTCTCATGAAAGTTGTACCTGACCTTTAAAACTATTTAGTCACAAAGTGGCTCTTTCCAACTGCCTTCCTGTAGAGTCTATGAACTTGTGCAGCCTCACTGATGCTCCATTAAGAGGCAGCCAGGTGCCCTAACGATAGTCCCAGACAATTTTACAGCACAGCACTGGGGTATCAGAGATAAACAGGCTCTAAACAGCTAAAGGCTTTAGATTTTGTCTTCTTCCTTATATATAGTGCCCTCCCTCTTCTATTTGATGCTTTGAAGGAAGATAATGAAAGGAAGGTCAGAGACTCCTTTAGCACCACTACATAAAGCCTCAACATCAGCGGGTGGGTGTTCCAGACATTCTTTTTGGTTAATCAAAGAACTAAAGCTGCACGTAGGCAGATGAAACTGCTGGAAAATGACTAATGGCTGGTAGCTGTAAGCATGGGAGTCACAGGCACAGGCACTCGACTTCCTTGGGTTCTCGAGACGCCCCTGGTCTGCTCTATGTGCATTTTAAAATCACTCCTTCCTCCCTCACTGGTAACTAGACATCCTAGACACTCAAAACCGTTCTTCCCTGACACCAACTCCTAACACATGAAGCAATCATTCCTGTTGTAATGTCACAATGCCAACTCCTGTTCAGCCCCATCCCAACCTGTTTCTCAAAATACCTCCTAAACAAAACTACCTGCTAACCTTTAACCTGACAGTTCATATCCTTATGCACACACCATCTACCTATTACACTCTGAGTCAAAGCCCTCATCAGTCCCACTAAAATATAATCTCTCCATTTTTCCATGTCTAACAGGCAGTACAAGATCTTTCTTTTCTGATCCAGATGGCATTTACTATGTTCCCTTGTTATGCTGTATCTCCGGATATGTACTGGTTCCATTTGGCCTAAAAGAAAAATCCCCAAGAGTCCTTATCTAGCAAAGGAGCTATACCTTGCTTATCTCTGAGCCCACCTTAGATAGGATCTAAGCCAACATCTTAGATAGGATCCCTCTGATCAGTGTCTTCGCGATGAATGCCGTGGACACAGCTGCAAACCAAAGGACTGCCTTTGAAGTGTGCGTAAAGGGTCACTGATAACTCTTGAGTGCTTATAAGGGAATAGGGACCTCTCAAAATTGAAACATTAAAAGACACATACATTCTTAGCTTTGAAGTTACAATAACTTTCTGTCCTTTACAAAGTAAGTCATATACTCTGGTTCTCCATATTCTACCTTAGCACAAGCTTAGGAATGGACCTAAGGAAGGGAGTTCAAGACTTTTTCAAGAAAACATTTCATTAAATTCTTTATTTTTTTCATTTAATATTCTGAACCATTCAGGCTCAGCTTCTTGCTGAACTGTGGTTTCTACAGTAGAGGGCATAAACCAAGCACATTAGGGAGGTATGCTATCCCAGGCTAAAGGGACTGAAGTTTAGGTATTCTGTAAGAAAGACATTTCAGGACAAAGCAGGATGGGGTTGTGATACAGCAGTTCCTGGGTGCCAACCTTTCCTCCCTGAAGGGCTAGTACAAGGGAATTATGAACCACCATGTGAAACATTCTACAGGGCATGTTAGCAGCAAGAGGACACACCAAGCTAGAGAATGATGTCACACCTGTAGCCTATAAAGACGGTCTTGTTTCATGGGCAGTTCATTAGTGACACCACTATAGAAGCTTCCATGGCTATTATGGCTTAAAGTTGCATAAAATATTCATCCAGTTTATGTGCTGTGGGAAACTGAATCTGAGGCTTCAATGCAAGATATGCAAGCTACATTCCTAGTCACTTCAAATATTTTTATCTAAAATATTTTATTAATCAATAGTATTTTGAGTAATAATAGATCATATGGGTACCTAAAAAACAAACAACAACAAAACAAAAAAAACTTAAAGAAGATCTCTTCCCATATCTTCTCTACGTAGGAAAAAAATTACTTATGTTTAAAACCAATTCCTTAACAATTAGCTATAAGACCTTATATGAAAAGCCAGTGGCTCTAAGCTTAAGTTTTAAATTAATAGAGTAGGGACAATAAGAGTGCTTCATATAGAGGCTGTGAAGATGAAATGTGGCTAGCATTTCAGTCTCTTTCATTTTACTCTTACATCCCCTAAGAAAGGTCAAACTATCGCAAAATAATGGGCAAAATACAGGACAAATTTAGCCTGTATTAATGAACTGTGAAACCCAGCAACAGTAAATACAGATGTCAAAAACTGTAGAGTGTAGTATGTGTAAAATGTGTCTCTGAAGCCAGAAAATGTACAATACCCTTCTGTTTCATACATTCTATGGTTCAGGTTTACATAAACCAAACACACACACACACAGAGGATACTATAGTATGTAGAACTATACTGCTCTAAGTAGTTAAAACTGGGCAATATGCTAGCATAATTTTTCTGTCATAAATCAGTTCAATGACTTTTGCGGACTACTCTACAAATTAATTTTTAACACAGAAAACTTCTTTAGATAACAGCAAGGGTATTAGGAGGAGCATTGTGTCTGTTACTCTTGCCTCTAGTCAGTGATAAAAGTAGATATTCAGAAAGAACTGGGGCAGAGATTGAATATAAACAAAAATGTAACAAACCCAGTATCCCAGGGCTTTGATGACATCAAGTTTACACATTGGACACGTTCGGTGATCCAAAAGCCATGGGTCAATGCATATTCTATGAAAAATATGCCTAAAAAAATTAAGTATGTATTAATGTCTTAAAATAAATGTTTCCATCTCTTATAAAGGAAATAATGCATTTTACCACCACATCCCTCCACTAAAAGTTAACCAACAGTACATCAACATTGTAGTCTAGTCACGTATCTATTTTCTTTTCTACTTTCCACTTAAACAGATTTTGCATTTAATAGTGAAATGTTTTTTAGAAAGTGAAAACTTCTCTTCATTCCACAAAAAAAGATGGATCAACTTCTACCACATACTAGGTTATACATCTTTTGTGCGCATTATTATATTTTTTTGAGATATGGTCTTGCTATACACTCAAGTTAGCCTAGAATGTGCTATGTAGTCCAAGATTGCCTTTAATTTAGAATCCTCATATTTCTGCCTCCCAAATACTAGGATTACAGTTATGTGCTACAATGCCCAACCATTTTTATGTGCCTTAGTAGAATACTTATAAATCACTTAGGCTAGTAAAGCCCATAAATAAGCTATCACTAATAAAACTAATCCTAAGCTGGTCATGTCTTCTTTAAGTCTATAAATGACTCAAGTGAAAACACATGACAATACCTGTGAGTGGCAGGAAGAAGCTATTTCCTCTTGTGTACTTTTATGAACCCTTCTTTAATAAACATCTGTTGCCACCAGAAGGACACATACATGTTCCCTTCTTGTTGGTTTATCTTGGTTTCCTGCCCCTCCAAATTATGTTTGAAGCAGGAAAGATTAGGCTCAAGCAGCAGTTGTGACTAGACCACAGGACCACAAGAAGCTATGTATCGCCTAATTTCTACACCTACACCATGAGCTTTTCACAGTGTCTACAAGTATACCCAGTAACTGTTCATTTTTATTACTTTTTATTGTGGAGACATGGTTTCTCTGTGTAGTCCTGGGTATCCTGGGAACTTCCTTTGTAGACCAGGCTGGCCTCAAACTCATTGAGTCCCACCTGCCTCTGCCTCCTGAACACTGGGATATAAGATGTGTACCACCACTGCCCTATTTGAACTTTTTTTAAACAAAAAGCTACAGAGCCATTAATAGCAATTCTTAATTATGAAACAGTCTAGTCCAGCTTATCATTTAACCTCAAATCAATACTGACTGACCCAGAAGAGGTTTCCAAAAAACAAGAAACTTCCAGTTTTGCTGGGTGATGTTTAACTCTACTTTCAGTGCTTTTCTGCACACCACAATCAACACAGACTGGCCTCAATTCATTGTGTGGCTACTGTGCTGACCTTATGTAAATGCTGACAAATTTTAGACACTTTTCTCAGGGAACCCTTATTATTTTGATACTCATTTTTTTATTTCCTGAACAGAGGTATCAAGAAGGTAATCTTCTAAAATGTACCATATTAAGAGTAAAATATTTTGTAAAAAAAAAAAGCAAATACACTAACTTGTAACTTGATTCTAAAATATGTAAAAAAAACTGAAATTTATCAGACTTTTTAAAAAAATCTAATTTTTATACATACAACAAACTCTTCTGCTAATCAGCAGTTGTTTAAAAAAAGTAGATTATTAAAAATGAAATGGCTACTTCCCAGTGTTAAAACTCCACCTGTGCTACTGAAACCTGAGAAAAGGGAGGAATGTTTTTTACACAGCTTCAAAAGGAACCCACACCCAGGGCATAAATAATAGCAAACTACTGCCTGCTTTCAGGTCATTGAAGGCCCTGGGTCCTTTATCCTTTTTGATTCCTTTCAGAAGAACATGTGTTCTGCTTCACTAGGTTTATAATAGAGTCTAAACAAGACCTGATAAAACTAAAAGCCAGTCTAAAACAAAGATATAATGGATCTTAGTGGTCACCTAGAAGTCTCTCAAGTAGAGAGACTTTAAGGAGTGTTGAAGACAATATGGAAGAGAAGTACGACCGCAAGATCTTCCTAGCAGAAAAAGCCTGAACTCTTTTGTCAGAAAACTGAAACTTGTTAAAGTCATTTTTAGATTTTAGTAGGAGAAACTTATTCATACTTGCATGGCAGGATTCTGATAACATCCTTTACTTTAAAGTTTTCAATACACACTGCACAATTCTCAGCATCAACATCAATTCCCTGCAAAGAGAGTTAAGAGTTACACACACACATTACACATATAATAAGTTAGAAAAAAAAAAAAAGAAAGCTGACTAAAACAATGGATTCTACTCTATGCTGGAACAATCTGATCCAAAAACACAGATAATCACACTTGGCATTTACTTCTTACCACTATTAAGCAGTTATTTAAAGAATCTGAATAAAAAGGGAAAAAAAATCCATTGCCTAGTCAGGCATTATCAGTGTTTTAAATAGTATGTTGTGTTTGAAAAACTATAGACTATTAAGGACTGTAGAAATACAAACCACATACTTTTTTTTTTGAGACAAGGTCTCTTGTTTTCAGGCTAGCCTCAGGTTCACTGTATAGCCAATTGTGACCTTGATTTTCTGATAGTCTTGCCTTTATCTTCCAAAAGTTTAATTATAGCAGTGAACCACAAAGCAAAGTTTATATGGGGCGGGAGATCAAACAGGACTTCATCAATGCCAGAAAACACTCTACAAAGTTAACTACATTCCAATCTTGCTGGCTATTATGGTTAAACAAAATATTTTCAAGTATAAAACTTGAATATTCAAAGAAGCTATTTGTCTTCTGGAATTATTTAAAAGAAACCTGTATCTCTCTTAAAGAACAGTTACAACTTGGAGAAAGTACAAATGGCTACATATCTGAAATTTACTTCATTAGTGTTAACTTCCACCCCCTCCTGATTAGAATGAGTCGCCACTTTTGCCTATGAACAAAGGCATAAAAAACCAAAAAACCAAAGAACAAAAATTGCTGGCTGTAGGGTAGCAGAGCTGACAATATTCCTACAACTAAGAACCTATAGGCCATAGACTTTCTGTGAGTTCGTAGGGGTCGTTGTAGCCAGGACAAGCTAAGTTCTGACACAGGGATTCAGGAACACAAGCAGTGTGTACTTCTGAGGCCACAATGTTGGCAGCTTCATGGTACAGAACACAGCCACACAATCCTTGAGCTGTTATTTAACCATACCCTTAGGCAGGTGTAGCAATTAACCAAGTACAGTAAAAACCTTATTTAGTATGTACAGACCATTATCAAAGACTTAAAATTAACTTTAATGGCATTTTAAATTTTATGCTGTGGAATATTTTATAAAAGATTTTATTATTTTTTATATGTATTGTATGAGTTTATGTACACCATGTGCATACACAAAGCCTCAGAGGCCAGAAGCACTGGATTCCCTGAACTGCAGTTGTAGGGAGTTATGAGCTGACATTGGTGCTGGAAACCACAGCCAGGTCCTCTGCAAAGCAGTTAGCACTCTTGACCACTGAGCTATCTCTCCAGACCCTTAATTCTATGTTGGTAAAATTCTATGAAAGTAACAAAATACTTTCACTTCTATTTCATGCTATGCAAGAAACCATTTTTAATTCCTTAATAATTTACAAGCTTCCACATTATCACAAGAAAAGAAAAAAACTAAAAATACTTGTCTACAGATGCAAAAATTCATTTTCCTGTGTAAGTGTAGATAGAATGTAGAAATGCTTCCAAATCCAGGAACTTCACAGATCATTTAGAGATCTTTTAAAAAATTATTTTGACAATTTTAAAACAAGTTCATGGTATCATACTTTAATAAATGTTGGGTAAATGAAGAGAATAGTATCGATTTACTTGTATTCTCAAGGGCTTGGTTCAGTAAGTTACACATGTGAACCTGTCTTCTCACATGAAAGCAATGAGATCTTTTGCTAAAGAGGGGGGAAAAAACCCAAGCAGCAGGTCCAGTAGAATTTTAAGTTTGTATGAAGTATTGATTTCCTCCCTGAAAATGAAATGAAGAATAAAATTTTTGTTTTTTGAGACAGGGTTTCTCTCTGCACTAGTCCTAGCTGTCCTGGAACTTGCTCTTGTAGACCAGGCTGGCTGGAACTCACAGAGATTGGCCTGCCTCCGCCTCCTGAGTGCTGGGATTAAAGTCATATGCCACCACTGCCCGGGGAAGAATAAATTTTTAGAAATCAATTCTCACAGCCTAGATCAACATCTAATTTATAAATCAGCAGAAGAATTTCCTATTTAATACCCATGAAAAACTCTACACATACTCTGCCTGGCTAGTTACTAACTAGAAACTCTCCTGGTGATTTGCAGTGTAAGAAATCAGTACTTTGCACCAACTATTAAAACTCCACTATACTACAGTGTAAAAGTTACTGGGGGGAGGAATGATCCATCTATACAATCCCGAGCATACCTTAATCCTAAATATGCCACAGAAGCGATTAATAACAGATTTCAATTTTTAACACACAGGTTTATAATGTAATGTCTTTTAAGAAAGTCCTATAAGTAGGGCAGAGGAAGAAAAGTAAGTAATTTCTTTTATATTCTTCCTTCCATGAAGGGAAGGGAGGACTGGAAGGTGAAACAGATTGAGTCTCAAAGCTTAATGAGATAAATGAACAGTATTGACTGATTCAGCTCACAGCTACAAGGTGACATGTTGCTGCAGAGGACGGCCCACTACAAGACCAAATGTTATTACATTAACAAATTTTCCTTCTAAGCGCTCTATACTTGAGGAGTTAGTGCATCTGGAACAGTGACTTTACATTTCTGACTGAGCATGTCAAAATGGTTCCCCTTTAAAAGTACAGTTTTAAAAATACCTTTTCTGTTCTCTACGAATGTTTATAGTGTTTTCCCTGTAATTGAGGGGCTTTGAGAGAATGTACAAACAGTCTCAGATCCAACAGATGAATTTATAGTATTACAGGAGCATACTTTTAAATGCAAATCATCTTTACAGTCATTTACTTTGGCCCACCATAACTTTCAATGACAGGAATATTGGCACATTGTTGTCACTGGGTACATACAATGTAGGAACTATCTTTTAAATTTAATTCATTTAACCTTTTGGGGGGATGGGGTACTGGGGTCAATCCAGGACTTCATGCATACTAAGTAAGGGCTCCTACTACTGAACCACAGACTGTAATTCATTTACATTTTAACAGCCATGTGACTAATGACTGCTATAATGGCCTCTTCATTCATTATATTTCTGTCAGCCTTTCTTTAAAATATTGAAACACACGTATGAAGGCTTAGCAAAGTGTCACATGCTTGTCACTGCTGAAGAGTAGACTGGAAAGAAAATATTTCCCAAACGCATAAACATCCTCCAGTCTGAACCCCAAACAAAGCACGATGAAAGTATTACCTTCTCTCCATGCTTTACAGTGTGTAGTGGAAGCTGGCCAATAACTTTCTTAGTTTCCTTCCTATGATTCTTGGGGAGGAAAACAGTATTATTAAGTAGTCTTTTAAAATAACCTACATAATACAATGTAAACAAAACATAAGTTTTCATTTGTAAAAAAGTTAAATAATTACTATAAAATAAATTAGAAAACATAAATTAGAAAAGAGCCATATAACGTATAAGTTACTTGGTAAGAATTACTATTTTTCTTTTCTTTCTCCCTCCCTGCTTTTTGGAACTAATGCTTTACTCTAAGGCCCTGCTTGGTCTTGAGCTCGAAACAACCTCCTATCTCAGCTTCCCAAACACTAGGATTACATGAGCTACTATGACCAGCTAAGAATGTATTCCTTTACTTACTTGCTTATTTGCAATTAAGTCTAGGGTCTCACACATGCTGAACAAGTACCCAACCACAGAGCGATAGCCCCAGTTCAGGAACAGCTGCTTTTAATTCCATATCTGGAAAAAAAACACTCTTCTTTTTTTTGATGATGTTGGAGTAGAACTGGAAACTCCTAGCACTCTAAACATGTGTTGCCATTTAGCCATACTTTCACAACTTCCAGAAAAACAATTCCTACACTTAAACACTGGCATGAAAGTAACAATGCCCAGGAAGAAGACACCACCCACTCTCCATCAACAGTCTCCAAGAGCCCTGCCTACTTATCAGGCCAGGAAGCCTATTGTGCAAAGGACTGAGTGTGCTACTGGAAGCTCTGGCTCTTCTCTCTGCTCAAGAAAGGGTTTGCCTTCAGGAAAATGGCTTATCAGCTACTCTAGTGCAGACAGAACTCCCCTTTGCTCCTCAGCTTTATGTCAAGCTAGAAAACAGGGTTACATATGTTCTTTCTGTCACATGCCCTTCTGCTAGTCCTCTCTGTCTACAAAAAGACAAAGAGGGTACAGGTACCTACAGGAATCAAATGTACAAAAAGTGACCTAGACTTAAAAATACATTCCAATTAAAAAATTTATCAAAGCTATATGAGTACTTAAATAAGTAAACTGAAAATAGTGCACTTAAGTGTAACTTCAAGTAGTATATAGAATATATTGATGCGTTATCATTTATAATGAACCAAACTGAATTAATAAATTAAAATGAATAGTTATCCATAACTACCTGACTTCCAAACTGTGAGCCAGTATATAGGAAACGCTGTATATAATAGAATATTAGCCATGCTAATGAGATAATCATCATCGTGATGAAGGCAATGGCCACAAACACCACAGACTGACCACTGATGAATTCTTGCATATGACGGGTACCAATCCCTATGGTCATTTTTACTGGAATTCCTTTTTGCACCAGATCAAAAATTTCTCGTCCTTTTGGGTAGCTAATCATAATGACAACTGTATTTCCCGTTCCTGCACAGAACAAAGAGATGAACAAAGGCAAAAGTTAGATAAAATTAAGAGTATGTTCATTACTATATCAAATACACTTGAAAGTGTCAACAAGCTGGGCGGTGGTGGCACCTGCCTTTAATCCCAGTACTCAGGAGGCAGAGGCAAGCAGATCTCTGTGAGTTCGAGGCCAGCCTGGTCTACAAAACAAGTTCCAGGACAGCAGGGGCTGTTAACCCTATTTTGAAAAACCAAAAAAAAAAAAGAAAAAAACTTCAACAAAAATAAGTAATTTTCAGAAAAACATCAACTGCCAAAACTGGTTCCTAAAGAGAAAACAGGCTGACTGAAGCTAGGACACCATTTAGACTCACAGGTGAATCTATCATCAGACCTTTAAGAAGCACAAAATACTAATGGTATTATTTAAACTGTTTCATAGCTAATTAAAAGGACACTTACAATTTTCTCTAAGTCAGGCATGGTGGAGAAGCAGACTTCAGTTTAAAGATAAGCCTGGACTACACAGTAAGTAAATGTCAGCCTGGCTACATAGTGAGACCTTGTCATGCACCAACTCCCCCCCCCCCCCGCCCTCCCAAAAAACCTACCCTGAGAGCTCGATGTAGCTCAGTGGTAGAGTACTTGCATAGCATGTACAAGGTCCAGGGTTCAAACTTCAGAACTATAAAAGGTCTATCTAGGATTATAAAACCCAAAATGGTAATAAAAGGCAAAAGAATCATACAGATTAATTTCACTTATGAATATGAATGTAAACTGCTTCAAACATGCCCATTAGAATTAGGGAATATGTCTACAGGGTGAGTTCCAGAACTGCCAAGGGCTATAAAGAGAAAGCCTGTCTTAAAAAAAAAGAAAAGGAAAAAAAATTAGGGAATGAGAACTCTATTGTGATCACTACCCATTTTGTTTTTCTTGCCCTGAGACAGCATCTTATCTCATGATGTAGCACTGAACTCATTACATAGACCAGGCTGGCCTAGAACTCACAGAGATCCACCTGCCTCTGTTTCCCCAGTGCTAGGATTAAAGGTGTGCACCACCTTGCCAAGCTTGTGATCACTACTACTATCAATCCTTTGAAGACAAGAACAGCCCTGAGACAAAAGAGGGAGGGAGAGAGAAAGAAGAAGGGGGGGTGCAAATAAAGCTTCACTTTTATTATGACTAGGTATAAATTAATATAGCAACCACAAAATAGCAACAGATAAAAAAAACACTCCCTCTAAGTCACATAGGGAAACTCGTTAAACAATGAAAACTGGACTAGTCTTTACAGGTAAAGTATTAAACAGTGTGGTAGAAGCAGATGAAGACATCCACAGAAATAAGCCCAGGATAGCAAATGATAACAGAAATCAATTTAAGAGATTTCTTAAATTTTGTCTTACTTAAAAACAAAACAAAACAAAAACAGATAAAGGCGAATGGGTATGATATTGAGGGAAAATCTACATGTTTTTCTCACAATGTATGCCAAAATAAATTACTAAATCTAAGATGTTAAATGTGTAAAGAAAGAGAAATGTACAAAATCCAGAAGAAAGAAGAGAATTAAAAATTCAATTAGAAAAATCCACCTAGAGGTTCTTTAAAAATCAAAAAAAAAAACAAAAAAAAAACAAAAGCATGATGGTGGCATGGGAGCAGTGGCATGAGAGCTGACAGTGGGAAAATAAAAACTGTTTTCAAAGTCAAGGTTAAAGCAATAAATGGCCAATTAGGGAAAAACAGACACAACAAAGACAACAAGCTAGTTTCTTATTTTAAAAAAACAACAGAAAACAAAACGAATTTTCAGAAAAGTTTAAGTTTTAAAAATGGTTGCTTTACTGAGAAATAATTCAAGCAACACACACACACACAATCTGCTTTAGAGCATAATTTGGTGGCCTAAAGACTGGTAAGAAACGTGGCAGTGACAACGCACAACTTTCATCCCATTACTCAGAAGTCAAAGGCAAGCCAACCTGGTCTACAGAGTGAGTTCCAAGATAGCCTGGGCTACACAGAGAAACCGTCTCTAAAAACAAAACAAAAGACTGATAAGCATTACCATCTAATTCTGTACCATCCCATCACCTTAAGAAGAAATCCTATATCCATCCATTAGCAGTCATCTTCCAATAAATGAGTTTTAAATGTATGAAAACATGTTTTCAGCTATCTGTAAGATCAGCAAAAATGTAAAAGTTCCATATATTCTACCGGCAAGAATATTCACAAGTCAGCATTTTGTATACTGTGTATGTGTGTACAGGGCAGGGGAGAAGGGACAGGTAAAGAAGGAGAGATAGGAGAGATAGAATATGAATTACTCTTGTATGGGAGACCACTGTATCCAGAAACTTAGATGTATTCACAAATAAACATGGCAGAATACTTGTAAAGATATTTTTACTCAGTGATTTAAAATTAAAGATGTTGATTTTATGCATTTTAGTGTTTTGTTTGCATGTATGTCTGTGAACCACATATGTGCCTGGTGACTGTGGAGGCCAAAACAGGGTGTCAGATGCCCTGTAACTGGAGTTACAGACAGCTGTGAGCTGCCATGTGGATGCTGAGAATTGAATCTGGGTCCTCTGGAAGAGCACCCAGTGCTCTGAACTACTAAGCCATCTCTACAATTCCTTCAGCGAGTTAAAAAATAAAAATCTTTTAAAAGTCAATAGTAAGGATTCTTACCGTCAAAATAAGACTTCCTAACGATGTTCTGATAATTTCGGACTCCAGAACTGCTAAATGAGATCAGCCCCTGGTGTAGGAGGTCCTTCTGTACATGTTGCTTTTATTGGTTAAATAAAGAAACTGCCTTGGCCTTTTGATAGGGCAGAAATCAGGTAGGCGGAGTAGACAGAATGGAATGCTGGGAGAAAGAAGGGCAGTGTGGCAGACGCCATGGTTCTCCTGTCCGAGACTGATGCTGGTTAGAAGCTTTCCTGGTAAGCCACAACCTCGTGGTGAACACAGATTAATAGAAATGGGTTAGATCAAGATGTGAGAGTTGGCCAAGAAGAGGCTAGATAAAATGGGCCAGGCAGTAATTTAATTAATACAATTTCCGTGTGGTTATTTTGGGTGTAAGCTAGCCGGGTGGCCAAGACAAAAAGCAGGCCCGCTCCTCGTACTACTACAGGTTCCAAGTCAGTAAGACAGAATCCAAAACGAATGAACTCAGGTATTGAAATAAAAAAACTGTTCAGGAGGTGACTGGACATGCACAGAGGACAAACACAAAGGCAGTCTTTTTCTATTAGGGTATATGCTGCATAAAGGCACGAGGCTTTTTTTCGGATGTTGAGTGTTTTCTTTTTCTTTTTTAAGACAGTGTCTCACGACAGGCCTTGAATTCCTCCTGCCTCTGCCTCCTGAGGGTTGGGATTAAATATATTACCATGCCTGGCAAAAATAAAACAAATTTCCTTTCCGAAAACTCATGAATTTTTTTCACTACCCTCTTCCCAAAGTTTCAAGGACAGAAACCAAAATAAGGTGACATTAACTGAAAACTGTAACTGTGTTTACCACTCTCTTTGCTTTAAAAAAGTTTAGAGCTAGGGGAATGGCTTAGCAGTGAGTGCACACCTACCAGGCACGAAGCTGATTTCTATTTTCAGGACCAGGGGAAAATAAGTTTAACCTCCACTTATTAATACCAACAGTATGCTGAATTTTCTCCTTCAGTTAGTTTGCAAGCCAGTTGAAGTTAAACCAATCTAAGTGAAAAAGGATAAACAAGACTAGTGTTTAAGGGGTTGGGAAACTGCTTAATGATACAATGTGTGCTTAGCATGGAAGAGGGAGAATTTAAACCCAACTACCCTCTCTAAAAACATGTTTATTGCATGCTATATGAATGAGACAAACTCCTTAGCATGCTTGAGACCCCAGTTCAGTCCCCAGTAACGAGAGGTGGAAAGCAGGCATGAAGAACTGGCTGTAAAGCAGAGCTAAAGAGATACATCAAGTCTTCAAGATGCTAGGTGCCTCCAGCTTTAGTCTAAAGAGCCCTGCCAAGTTTGGCTGTTAACTGTACCCACACTTTAGGCTCCCTTACTGATGAGGCTACAGGCAGCACCAGCACACTCAAAGCATATTGATAGGGATTAAAGAATTAAGAAGCCTAGGTTTGGGGATATCATAAACATCATTTACCTGGTAAACAATGATAGAAATTCTGGTATAGGGTAAATGGCACAAAAATAAGCAATGAGACTCCCCAAATATCAATGCTGAGACCATTTGGAGGTACCATTTTCAAGTAATACAAAAAAAGTTGTTTCTGGGTTGGAGATGGCTCAGTGGTTAAGAGCACAGGCTGCCCTTCCAGAGGTCCTGAGTTCAAATCCCAGCAACCACATGGTGGCTCACAACCATCTGTAATGAGATCTGGTGCCCTCTTCTGGTGCACAGGCATACATGGAGGCAGAATGTTGTATACATAATAAATAAATAAATCTTAAAAAAAAAAAGTCGTTTCTTCCAGATGAGAACAAGTTTTGCAGTAATGCTTCTCAAAAAATCAGTTCTTTCTCTAGCTCTAGCCTCAGTTTAACTGGTTTTAAACAACACACCTTGAGGGCTGGTTGAGACGACTTAGCAGAAAAGAGCATTTATTGCTTTTGTAGTAATTTCAGTTACTGTAACTCCAGTTCAAGGGGATCTGATGCCCTCTGGCCCCTTTGGGCACTTGTTCACATATGGTGCACACAAACTCATAAAACCGCAAATACATACATATACAAAAATAAATAATTCTTTTTTTAAAAAAATCAAATCCTTTCCTTGGCAAAAAGCCTACAGTCTGCTACCACAGTGAAATGTGACATCATTGATGGACATATGTAAATGAGGACAATTGTTTGGTTTCTATAAACCTAGCCACTTTGGCCACATGTCTTCTTTGGTGCTATTGGTCCTTCTCCCCTTGGCCTCTTGGCCTCCTGGCTCACTCTGGGCCTCTTGGCTTCTGGTCCCTCTCTTGCCCTCTTGGCTTCTTCCTCTCTTGCTCTCCCCATTCTCTCCTCTCATAGCCCAGATATCTCTGGCTGTGCTCTCTCTCATATCTACAATAAATCTCCTCAACCATACCTTGGGGCATCATGCTCTCATTTTTTTTTTTTTCTCAAGACAGGGTTTCTCTGTAGCTTTGGAGCCTGTCCTGAACTAGCTCTTGCAGACCAGGCTGGCCTCGACCTCAGAGATCCGTGTGCCTCTGCCTTCTGAGTACTGGGATTAAAGGCATGCGCTGCCACCACCACCTAGCATGTTCTCATTTTTTCCATTCATCTGGTGAAAACAAAGCATATACTATTTTAGCTTGGTGATTTCCACTATGATCTTAGCCACAGGAATTTACTGAATTGCCAGAAGGGCACCCTTGTAAGGTGGCTTCTGTCTGCAAGATGATACTGAAACCAGTTTGAGCCTAACTAAAGGAAACTATGGTTTCTTCAACATATACAATAATTACCCTGCTGTCACTGAGAAGACATACTGAGAGGCAGGTATTGACTACCTTCAGGAAAATATCCAGCAATCCAAAACATGGATAGCAACAACTACCACACAGCTATAACCCAGCTAACATTATGACAAGGTACAAGTTAAAGGCCTGTTTAATAAAAAAAAAAAAAAAAAACCTTGCAGAACATTTCAAATAGAAACAATGGTATAATTCTGCCATCTTGGTTAAAAGCTTTCATACAGAAACCCAAGTGGCTTCTACACTACCAGCTGATAACAATTTCTGGTGCCAATATCATCACATTCTTTTTGACAATGAGAGATGGGGTGTGAGGGGGTGGGGGAGACCCATCACAAAACATATTGCATAAAACAGAAAGCTGCCATACTGTCATTCTACAGCTGCAGGCTCAGAAAATTTCAAGGAGCTGTTCAATGATACACATCACCTCAAAATGCTGGTTCTTGGGGTTGGAAAGCTTATGTCCAAGGCAGTATTCATTCCTTTAACGTTTTCCATAGGGTGTGTAGTTGCAGAGCCAGACCTGGGCTCAAATCTCATCTTGTTCACTGCCTGAGGGGAGGTATGTGCTCCTGGACAAAATGCTCTCTGAGAATGATTCTTCTTTGCTGTTGTTAATTAGTTTAAGAATGATTCTTCTTTGGGCTGCCACTTATAAGCATGTAGAACAATAAAGAGCTTTAGATATGAGGGATAATCTTGCTTGGAGTAGAGGGACTCTACCCCGATAGGCACATTTACACTTTATCTTCATGAATAGAAAAAGTTTAATGAACCAAAGGAAAGGAATTTTTCTAGGTCATGAAACGATCATAGAATCAGATCTGAGGGACTAGAGAGATGGTTCAGTGGTTAAGAACACTTGTTCTTGTTCCAGAGGACCCAGGTTCAAACCTCAGCACCCACATGAAACTTGCGACTGTCTCCAGTTTCAGGAGATCCAATGCCCTCTTCAGTCTCTGTGGGTATTACATATCCATGATGCACATATAACAGTATGTAGATAAGAAACTCAAAAGAATTTAAATATTTATATTTGAGAAGATGATGAGTCTAGCTTGGCTAGTTACTAAAAACAGGCATTTTGTTGAATGAAGAGGAAAGTGAAAAGTTAATCATTATGAGAAAAGTGCAAACTCAGTTTATTTACAGAGCGAAAAAAATTATAGCATGTTTTAAAAGTTGTAGCCTGTATAGGCAGTGCCTAGGACTGGGGATGGCAGTTTCAGCAGCAAGACTGCTTCCAGAACCTATTTTAAATCGACAAAACTCAGTGATGACTTATTCTACCCTGTGACTTACTCACTTTTCACGGCTAATCAGGAGGCTGGGGCAAAGGAGTTCCCAAAGACCAGAACGATCAATATGCCAGGAACAATTCTCAAAGCAGGGGCAGGCAGATGAACAAGCAGCAAGGCAGATGGGTAAAAATGTACAAGCTCTGACGTGAGTTTGTGCACAAGTCAAGGGATGTCATGCACATCTACCAGAGTCCCTCAGACTTTATTTCCTGTCAAATCACAGGCTCTCTGGTCCAATCCGAAAAAGCTAATCTGCTCAAGTAATTTTGTACAATTGTGTCTGCACTGGCACAGAGAGAAAAATCTCAGTTAAACAGGTGAATTTCTTCACAGGTGGCATAGAGACTTGAAGCATTAAGAAATGAGCCTTTGGAATTCTTATTCTTCCCCAGGGCTTAGTGTTGCTATCATATTTGCTTGACTAAAAAAATGTCACCTTGCACAATCTCGCCCACAAAGTAATCTCTATACTTTACATTAGGCAGACAGCTCCCTAAGGGCAGTTTCTGTTTTATCTTTGTCTTAAGCTGAGCACAATGTCATTGTACACAGCAGCATCATAAACCTCCGTGTTGAGTAAGATACTGAACAGTATTTTTAGCAAGTCAAATTACCAGTAACAGAATTCCAAATGTTCCCATGCCAAAAATAAAATGGTTTCCATTTCCTTCTCAAATTTTTTGTGCTCCTCTTGCTACCTTGTCAGAAACAACACAGTTATAAAGGATTAGCACTTGGATAATAACGTCAAAATTTAGGATTAAGACTTAAAAATTTAATGGACAAGTTCTCCTCCCAAGGTAACTAAGTTTACTTCAGTATTGTCTTGAAGAAGATAAGAACCACTGAAATATTTAAAGTAGTAGATTGAATTTCTGGTGGAGAAAACTAATTTAACAGCAATAATTGATTTTGAGGTTCCAATAACAGAATCTCTTAAACTTTCAGGTTTTCTTTTTTATATAAAAAAACTGCCACATTCTGGCCATTTCTATCCCCTAAGAGAATTCTCAACAAAACCAAGATTTAGTGCAAACTCAGCTCTATGTGCAATCACTGTTATTAATTTTATTTGTGTGTTGCACACACACACACACACAGGTATACAAGTGAGGTGCCCAAGGAGGCCAGAAGAAGGAATCAGATTCCCTGGAGCTGGAACTACAGGCACTGTGAATCATCTAACATGGGCTCTGGGAACTGAAACGGGGGCTTCTGCAGAAGCAATACTCACTCTGAACCACGGTACCATCTCTCTAGCCTCAGATAGGCCTCCTTTCATAAATCTTTTCTCATTATGAGATTTCTTCATTAGATGGAACAAGTACTACCTGTTTAATTTATCAGGTTTGTGGCATGGAGCATGGATGGCCCGTGGAACGTTTCTTCATGAGTGAATAGATTTGAGAAACTAGCTTATCTCCCAGGACTACAACTGAAATGACCTAGGAAGAAGAATTACAGTAGAGAGGAAGTAATCTGGACTGTCTTCTTTGCTGCAGAGCTTAAGCTGAGTTTGTACTAAATCTTGTTATATAAATGTTTAAAAGGTTGGCTAGGGTGAATGAGGAGGACACAATTCACAACTGGGCAACATAATTATAAATATTTTTGTATGATTTGGCTTTAGTCAAAAATACTGGGGTGCAGGGAGACCTGGAGAGATGGCTCAGTAGTTAAGAGAACTTGGTGCTGTTTAGCAGAGGACCTGGCGATTCCCAGGCCCCATGGTGACATAAAAGCACCACAATTCCAAGTTCAGTGCCCTCATCTGGCCTTCATGGGCACCAGCTATGCATGTGGTGTTTTCACACATGCAGATAAAACATTCATACACATAAAAATAAATCAATAAAAAAATCTGGCCAGTATGATGATACATGCCCATAACCCCAGCACTTGGGAGGCTAAGAAAAGAAGACCATGAGTTAAAAAAGGCATGAGCTACTTAGCAAGATCACAACTAAACATACAAACACAAACAACAAAACTTCACCACCACTACTTCCCCTGAAAATGCATTTGTTGAAAATTATACTGAATACTTCTCCTGAGAACTCTTTTGCAGCCTTTCCATGTTAGTTCACTTCAGAACCTTTTAGCCTTTTGCAACATTACTTCTGCTACATGGAAGTCTTATGGCCCACCTACTACATATACACATAACTGTCCTGAACCTGTCCATAAAGTCAGTATTTCTGGGGAACTGTCCTAGTTAGGGTGCCACCTCTGGCTAGGTAATCACCAAGACATATTTTAAATTCAAATTAAAGTTGTACATCAGTTGACAGCACATTATCACAGATAATCAATAACTGACTATGCATAAAAGACCATGTAATATGCTTTGCCAATACAAAATGAATACCTCTTAATATATAGTTTCTCTCAAGTTGGGTATTTCTTTTTCTTTTTTCCAAGACTAGGTTCTTAGAAGTAGCCACAGTGAACTTTTAATTAAAAGCCTTATGTTCCATCATTACGATATTGTGACCATTTTCAGGGATCTTAAAAGACTTGTGTTGTCTTTAAAGTCTTAAAAGACTTTGTAATGTAGCATCACCATGGCAAACTTTTTCTAAATGTCTGCAGAAATGTTCAGGTAAACAAACTGGCTGGCTTAGCTGGGTATTTCTTCTCTATCTCTGAAATCCTCCTTGCAATTCAAGCCCTTTCTCCAGCTGTTTGCTAATTGTTTGGCACCTGGTAAATAACATTCAAGGATGTAAAATGCCATTCTTAAAAGGCTGTGCCAAAATTTCAGCTAGAGGAGTATGTTACTTATTAACCTACCATAACTACAGTAAGGTCAACACTAAGACTTTAATGATTTGTCTTCTATTTTTATCTATCTTGGTCAAGATAATTTCTACACCTTTCAGCATCAACACCCAGCCTTTAGGCTAAGCACCTGTGCATATAATTCAGTTAAGTTTAAACTCTTCTGGCCTGGAAAGTTATGTTATTGACAGACCATAAACTCTTCAGAGGCAGGCATTCATCTTAGGTATTTCCAACTCCAAGTAAGTACAATACTTGGTCCTGCTTAAGAAAGAAAGAAAAAGAGAAAGAAAGAAAGAAAGAAAGAACATTAGCATAACTCTAAGTCCTTACTGCTGTTTCTGAGAGAGCATCATTACAACTTAGAGACAATTCTCAGTTTTAGCAATGACTTAAATTTTAAAAGTTATCTAGAGCTAGATTCTAGTGAGAGGAAAAATGGGTTTAAGAACTGGGGAGAAATTCTCCCCACAATTTAGGAAGATTATCAGTATGCAGTTTCAGAAGCACATGCCTACCTGTTTCATAGAAATCCAGTGTTACACATCAACACTAAGAACAGCTGAGTCAGTGGATTTTCCTAGCTTCAGCTACATTCTGACTATACAGAGGAAACCAACCTAAGTCTAAACAGCCTCAGTGGCTCTAAATATTCAGCTCAAATTTAAATATAGTTTGTCAAAGCTGGCTTCTCCCATCTTCTTTTGTTTTTTGAGAAAGGGTTGCTCTGTGTAGACCCAGATGTCCTGGAACTCACACTGTGTAGACCAGGCTTGCCTCTGCCTCCAGAGTGGTGGGATTAAAAGTGTGCGCCACCACTGCCCAGCCCCAAAGTGATGCCATTGTCATTCCCTGGTACCCAAATTGGCTAAGTTCCCTAAGAGTCACACAACCTTTCCACTTCTGCAGTCCCTACAGGCCCAGAGTTTAAAACTGTTTTCAGCTTTTTCTGTTATCAGTCGCACAGCTACCAAATTAATATTATATTCCTTTGCATCAGTGGTTCAAAATGCTAGATCATTTTGTTGCCCCCTGAAGTTCTGGCAAAAATCTCAAGGCATTTCTGGTTGTCACAACTGTGCGGAAAGCATCTAGGATGTGGGAAGACAGGAATGCAGCTAAACATTCTATAGGGCCACCAAGTAATCTGGGCGAAGTTTTAAAAGGCTTTTGAGTATGTTTTCTTACTCAAAGAATGGAGTTAGGGATCTACCTTAAAGGGCCCTCAGGAAGATTTGGTCACTTATTGCATCACATTTTTTGATGCGTGTATTTTCAAATTTTTTAAAGGTGCTAACTTTCCCTTTAAAACGTCAGAATTATTATCATGCTCAGAAGGCTAGAAAGGAGGCAAATAATGGGAACAGAAGTGTCCCTCCACGGAAGACTCTAATTAACATCACTGAGGTGTTTTCTGGGACCGGATAAATTATATGTCAATAATATAAACAAGAAAGGTTGCTGAGCCATGGTTAGAACAAGTGTTGTCTGCTTGGGAGGATGTTAATGTCATTATCAAAAAATGCAGCAGGGTAGAGTTAGAAAATTGTAGGGTGATGAGCCTGTCATTTAAAAAGAAAAAGTCTGCATGAAGATGCGTATGCACCTAGAAGTGCACACACCCAACATCAAGGGATCAGGCTCAGCACCCGGCCTCTTTTCATTGACAGAACTAATTTGGGAACGCTGTAGATGGGGTACATCTATAATGTTAGGAGTCTTGTGGAAACAGGGTGTGTGGACAATGACAGTCAGGCTAATTTGTAATCACTGGATTAACTGCACCAAAGACTGCCTGACCCAACACCACCACGGGGATATGTGTGAGGACATCTGTACTCGTTCTTACCTACCTGTCTGCAGCCAACCACACCCTGTGTTCTCAAAGACCCAACTTCTTCAGGCATTTCTCCATTCTAGCAGATTACTTTCATGCAATTTCAAAGTCTCCCTACCTGCTCCTACTCCACCCTACTATGCTCCTAGAGTTTGAACCCATTTCTCTGCTAACCTGGAGCTAACCTTCCTGAAGAAGAGTTGATCTGCAAGTGGAGGTCACTTCCTGGCCATCAAATAGCCATCGTTCCCAACCGTCTATAAAAACGGTCAAATCCATGTCACTTTTTACTTTATAAATTCTGTGTTGCATTCAAGCCAAAACAGAACAACAATAACAACAACAACAAAACACACAGTACAGGAAAAGGATGTCTGACTTAGTAGCAGCAGAAACAAAAACGGTAATCACAGGAAATTCAGAATGAGTCAACTGTGTGAGGCCTTAAAACTAATGTGATTTTAGAAGGTGCACCAGAAATCCGATCAAATTCTGGGTCCCTGGAGAGAACTCTGTCCCAAGGATGGTATTTTGCTAACTCATCCTTGCCTGAGGTGCAACCTGCTGTCCCTGGAACAGTGTGCTTAAGGACCGGCCTCCCGACAGAGAGCAAGGTCTTTCTTCAATGAATACGGTGAAAAGATTTCATCTGAACGCATTACTGTCCAAACACAATGGGCGCGTGTGATCGCCCTCCATGTGTCGGGAGCGCCCAGCAAGCCCAGGTTTCCCGATTCGGGGTTTGGATATATTCGGAGACGCCTCGTCAAAGTGAAGGACCCAGAGAGCCGCCAAGCCATCGCTTTAGGCTGATGAGGAGCCGCTGCGACCCTGGAGTACGCCGGGGGAAGGATCTCCCTCCACTCCCACACAAACACCACTCAGCCAACTTTGGGAGACGGTGAAGCGACCTTAGGCGACCCCGGTGATCAGAGATCTGGAGACCTTTTGCAATCGGGAGGACCTTCATCCGGCGGAGGTCCTTTGCTACTCCCTTGCCGAGGTCGCTACCCGGCCTTCTCACCCCCACCCCCGAGGGGAAAGCTCCAAGCCAGTGGGGGCACGCACTTCCCTCTCCACGCCACCCGAGAAACCAGCAGGCTCGCCCCTGCCCCGGAACGCGGCCCCGCGCCCGGCCTGCTCACCCGCGTGCGACATGGGCTCGGTGGCGTTCCCGTAGCGCTTCTGGTTGTAGACCACCACCGCCGAGGCGTTCCTCCGCGCCGCCGCCAGCACCTTGTCCTTGAAGGTGCAGCTGCCTCGGGCCACCAGCGCGACCCAGGGCGCGGCGCCCAGGCCGCCGGGCGCGACGAAGCGCGTGTCGGGCGCGCAGCCCTCCTCGTCCCCGTCTGCGCGCGGGACGCCCACCAAGCCCTGCTTGTCCTCCCTGGGCGAGCTGTCGCCGAAACGGCCGCTCTCGGACACGCTCCACACCGTCTGGTTCGACAGCGGGTCCACGTACTCGATGCCCACTACGGCCGAGTACCACTCGAGCGCCCCGCCGCCCACCCCGGGAGCGCACAAGGCCAGCGCCAGCAACGTCAGCGTGTCCCGGGCCCCCGCGCCAGACGCGGGCCGCTGCCGCCGCGCCGCCATGGCCGCCCGGCCGGGCTGCCAAAGAAGAAGAGCTCGAGAGCCGAGCGAGCCTGCTCGCTCCAGGGCCGACCCGCAGCTCTGAGGAGGCGGCCGCCGCTCGCGAGACACCGCCGAGCGCGGCGGGGGCGGGCCCGAGGCGCACGCGCACCTGGAGGGGCGTGAGCGTGAGGGCGCGGCGACGGAAGGGGTGGGGCCCCGCCTGCCCGCGGCGCGCAAGGTGTGCGCAGGCGCGGGCTTCTGTGCCTCCGGGGCCGTGGGCGGCTGTGCTGGAGCTTGCCGATGCTAAGGCGTCTTGTGTAACCGGACGTCTAGAGTCCCCAAGTCTGGGGAAATTTGTGTGGTTCGGGCAGGCAAGCGTGGAACTGCGGTTGTGTAAAATCTCTCAGAGGGTGGAGTTGCCTGCGCCAGGCACACGGCAAAGGTCTGGCTGTCTAAACCACTTCAAAACAAAACGAAACAAAGCCGCCCGCGTGTTATCCGGATGCTTTTTGTTAACCGACTTTGTTGATTCTTTGTTGCTCTTCTCTCAAGGGTTCCGGTTAACCCTTTTGTTAGTTTATATGTAACTCATAGGCTTCTATTTGCATGAAGATGAAGGTGCCAAATCAATTAAAAGAAAAAAGAAAAAACATTTGTTTGGAAATAAATGTTCATTGATAAATAGTCCTATGACAACAAGGTGGGTAATTTTTTGTGTATCATGAAATGATCCTGAACACACTTAACATGGTTAATCGCATGCATGATAACTCTTTGCTCCGGTAAAAAAAAAAACTTGGAGGGTTGGGTAAAACTGAGGTTTGTTTCGCTCGGTGGTAAAGCATCTCCCGAGCCTTGAAGAATATGAAGTCTTACTGGACCCCAATAGATATGTGAGATTTCTCCTTCCCGCTGAGGTGAGACATCATATATATAAGGGCTACCAAATATCAAAAAACATTTAAAATACTTAATCATATACGAGCTATTGAATATCAAAATACATTTAAACTTTAAGAACTTAGAATAGTTATACACTGTCAGTCATTTCTCTGAAGACAACAGAGAGTGAGAGAAGAATATGCCGTGACAGACCTACAGCTCATCTCCCAAGCCTGACTTAGCCACACTCACACTATCCTCTGGCTCTGAGGGGCCTCGGGTACCCTCACAGGTCTCTGCCGAATGTGTTAAACCAGTTTCTCTTGAGAACTACTGACATAAAGGTGCCCCAAGTCTTTAATTACACTGGCCTTTCAGCAGAGGCCTGCTTCTGTCCTGATGGAGCAACCGAGCTCCCGATTTCAAAACTCACTATGTGGTTGTTCCTCTTCTGCTAAGTGTGTTCCCTGTGAGATTCTTTCGTGTTTTTCTCCCTTTTTAAGTAGTGTGAGCAGAAGGGCAAAAGTTCCCTTTGTGTGGCAATAAGCTGTGAGATTTGTGAAATCATGTTTTGTTCATCCCTTCATTTCCTCCAAGCAAACTACTAAGGAGCCGAAAAATGAAGTTTAGAGCTTTGATTTCTGATTGACTCGTTTCTCTTCCTTCTTTGCACAAGGGTCTATGATTACAGGAGACTGGCTGTTGCTGCTCAGACCATGTGTTTTCTCTCAGACCTTAAACCCTCTCTTGCTCCTCTTTTGTCTTTTGGATTGCATCTGTGGTCTGAGACACAGCCTGAGTTCCAGCTGTGAGGAGCTTTGAAGTTGACTCTCTTCTCCCACTCCCATTACTAAACTAACTTACTTATTTTCTTATGCATATGAGAGTTTTGGCTGCATATCTATCTGTGCACTAATGCCCTTGGATATTCCTGAAACTGGAGCTATAGACTCTTGCAAGCCAACGCTCTCTGGAAGAACAGTCAGTGCTCTTAACCTCTGAGCCATCTCCCCTGCCCTAGTAAAGGATTTTTTTAAAGGCCAATAGGATTTTAAACTTAAGGCCTTTCCTGTGTTTTAGACCCAAAATAGGGTTGTATGTTGTAGCCCGAGGAACAAGCTCTAGAACCCCTGACATGTCTCAGCCATGCAAAAACTTTCAGTCCCCAAAACACATCATTGTGGTTTCGTGCTGTCTGACACACTACTTCCTTCTTCCTGAATGACCTCCTCCTTCTGCCTTTTGTTCTGGCAAACACTACATTGGTCTTAAAATTTTAACCTCTTGGCTGTTTCTTCTGTAAAACGTGTCTTGGCTGCCTATATAGGGTAGCAGAAGCGCTTTCTGTTTCCCATGGTACTTGAGCACATATGTACACACATTATTTCCGTGCTACTGATGCTAATTTCCAAATAGGGTTTAGGGTCTTCCCAAGGGCCAGGATTACTTGGTTGCTCTTCCCACACACCTATATCAACCAGGAGTATAGGAGAGCTTTTTATACGGGTCAAACACTATTCTACAGCAAAGGACTCATGATTAATTAAACACTTGCTCAAAAAAGCCAACTTGGCTAATGGGGCAGCACAACTTCTTGGTTTCTAACTTTTTCTTTCTTTTTCTGAGACAAAGTTTCTCTGTGCAGCTTTGGTTGTCCTGGAACTCGTTTTTAGACCAGGCTGGCCTTGAACTCACAGAGACCCTCCTGCCTCTGTCTCCAAAATGCTGGGATTAAAGGTGTACACCACCACTGCCTGGCAGGTTTGTACCTTTTCATCACCAGACCACGCCTCAGCTGGTTGTCCCTGCTGTGAAGCACTACCACTGGCTCAGACTTCTGAGACCCTCCTTGTGTACTGACTGCCAAGGACCACCCCACCTCCCCTTTCCCAGAAGAGCTAACAGGACTTATCACTAACATTTATTTTTGAAGGGAAAGAATAGGGCTATCATTACCTTTTAATCGTTTTAGTATAGGAAATTTCAAATGGCTCTCAGAGTAGAGAAATTAACAAATGGAGCTCTCTGCACTCCTCATTTAGGTTCGAGAATGACAAGCACATGGCTGCCAGTTTTAGGTAGACACGTAGCTTCTTTCTTTCTCTTCTATTACATTACTTTGAAGGATACTCCAAGGACCGTATTATTTTTTGTAATACTGTTACTATGCACTCATGACTATTGCTTTTTGTTCAGTTGATTGGATTTAGACTCGCTGTGGAAACACGCCTCTGGGTTTGCCTAGGACATTTCCAGGAAGGTTTAACTGAAGATGTGAGTTAACTGACTGTGGGTGGTACCATCCGGGACCCAGAATGAATGCAAAAGGAGAAAGCAAACTGAAGAGTAGAATTCGTCTCTCTCCGCTTCTTGTCTGCAGATTGAGTGTGACTATCTGTCCTGTGTAGCTGACATCATTACTTCCTGTCCTTCATAGACTGCACCTTGGAACTGTGGGCCAAAAGAAATCCTTCGTAGCCTTTGTCAGGTCTTTTGTCACAACAATAAGGAAAGTGTCTGTCCCAGAAGATTGGTACCAAGGGTCTGGTTGTTGCTGTGATGAACCTGACCATGTGATCCAACGGCCTTTGAAGCTTTGTGGGAGGAAGGCGGAAGAGTTTGGAGCTCTCAATAAAAATTCCAGAGTCCCCAGAACTCTGTAAGCTGAGCTCCATGGGCCAGGCTTGTGGGAGTCGGGAGAACTAGGATGCTGAGAAAAGATGTTTCTGAAGGGAACAAAGACTATCAGGAACTGGGCTAGAGGCCATTTGTGCTACACTCCAACAAAGGATCTGGCTTCATTCTGCCCAGTCCTTTGAATTTACGTGAGGCAGAATTCAAAAGCAATGGACTAATGAATGTTTGGTGGAAGAAATTTCAAGACAGCAAAGAAGTCAGGCTGGGGCAGGGCTGCTGTGCCTTGTGTTTAATTTAGAGCTACAGCGAGAACAGCACAATATAAAAAAATACGCAGTCTGGTGAGGAAAAACAAGTAAGAAATTTAGAGTTGTGGACGAAGAGGTTACAGACAACACATCTATTAAGTGTTAATGAAGTTAGCAACATTAAAAAGAAACCTCACATTCTTCACAGGGACAATCAGAAAAGTGCGCTGTGGCCAGACCGCATTTATCATCAAAAGCTCCAACTTATGAAAATGTAGATTAGTAGGAAGAAGAGAGCCTATACTTAGGATGCCATCATAGCAGTCCCCTGCTTTAAAATGTCACCTAGTACAGTGTTTCTCCAGGGCCAGCCCTGAAGACACACAATTGGCCCGCAGCTGTGGGCCAAGGGGTGGGGCAGGCTGCAAGGGAACCTTTCAGCTCAGGACCCCCAGGACTAGTGCTCAGCACCAAGGATATTTGTTTGCCCTAAAGGGAAAAGGACAGGGAAAAAGAGACAAAGACAGGAGATAGAGGATGAGGGAGAAAGGAGGGGACAAGGGAGGGGAAAGGGGTATTTGTCCCAGAGGTAGAGACAAACAACTGCCTCTGGATAGAGGAGACAGATGTGGCCCACAGGCAAATGGTTAATAAAGGTGAAAGGGGAAACCCCTGTGTCAGGATAAAGTGTTTAATTTTAACTGGGCATGTTAATTATGTGAGCTAAAGGGGACTTTTGATTGTTGGGCTTCAATACTTTGATAGCTGGATCTTGATAGTCAGCCTCTCAGGAGGAGGAAATGGCCAAATAATAGAATAGACCTTGATGGCTAGCTTTAAGAATGTAATCTAATGGTTTTTTAGCAAGGCAGAGGGAATGGGTGTGAAGGGCTAGGCCTGCCAGAGTCACATGGCCATGCTTGACCAGAGTCCCTTCATGGGCTACATCTCAAACTAATAGCAGACCTGGGCAATGTTGTCTACATAGTATTTGTTTTATAGGCAAGAAATATACAAAGTAAGAGGGTTATAGTTGCTTACACCAAGGTTCCAGAAAGCCAATGGGACAAGACAATGTACAGTATGGCTAGATTCCCTGCAAGGAAGATCTGATAGTCTTAAAGCCAAGAAGATGAAGCCTAAGTTGCAATGGAATCCCAGTGTCTTAGTTAGGGTTTCTATTTCTGGGAAGAGACTCTGTGACCACAGCAACTCTTATAAAGGAAAACATTTAATCAGGGTGATATGCTCACAGTTCAGAGGTTCAGTCCATTATCAACATGGTGGGACATGGTGGTTTGCAGGCAGACATGGTGCTGGAGAAAAGGCTGTTACATCTTGATCCATAAGCAAGAGGAAGTGAACTGTACTACACTGAACGTAGCTTGAGCATATGAGACATCAAAGCCCACCTCCCAGTGACACACTTCCTCCAAAAAGGCCACGCCTACTCCAACAAAGCCACATCTCCTAATGTGCTCCTCTCTTTGTGGGTCATTTTCTTTCAAACCACCACACCCAGGCTCCCGGGACTGTCAACAACATGGGATGTGAGCAGAAAAATTCTGCAGGCCCTTAGTGGAGCTACACCAAGAGAGGCTATGGGTGCTGTAGGAGGCAGAACTAGAGGAAATAAGATGACCAAGGCTATTGGAACCTGGATGATTCCATCATGAGCCACAGACAATGGACATGAATCTTTTTTTTTTTTTTTTTGGTTTTTTGAGACAGGGTTTCTCTGTGGCTTTCGAGCTTGTCCTGGAACTAGCTCTTGTAGACCAGGCTGGTCTTGAACTCACAGAGATCCACCTGCCTCTGCCTCCCGAGTGCTGGGATTAAAGGCGTGCACCACCACCACCGGGCTGGACATGAATCTTTAGGATTTAGTGTTTGCTTTGCTTGGTTTCAGTCTTGCTTTGGTCCTGTCTTTGCCCTTATTCCTCCATTTTGGAGTGGGAATATTTACTATGTGCCATTATATGTTGAAAGTAAGTAACTTCTTTTTAAAAAAATTTACTGGAGTTCATAATTAAGAGATTGATTTGCATTTCAGAAGAGACTTCAGACTATTTAATATTTTTCATATATTTTAAGCATATTCTTTCTTTCCCTCAACTCCTCCCAGATCCTCCCTACCTCTCTGCCCACCCAACTTCATGATCTCTCCCTCTCTCAAAATAAAAGCAAAAAACTGAAAAAACAAGGACAAATAAACAAAACCAAACAAACAAACAAAAAAAAGCAAAATAAAAAGCACATAAAAAATACGAACTCTGTTTTGTGTTGACCTACTACTACCGGACATGAGGTCTATTCTGAAGTGAGGTTAATATACCCAGTGACACTCCCTTGTAGAAAACTGGTTTTCTCTTTCCCAGCAGACATGAGTTGCAAGTATTTTCTTGTTTAAGGGTAGGGCTTTGTGTCCACATTTTTTTCTTAGTCCAGGGATTTTTGTCTGGCTAGACCTGTGCAGGTCTTGTGTGTGCTGTCACTGTTTCTCTGAGTTCACTTGTGTATCAATTCTGTTGTGTCTGGAAGATACTGTTTCCGTGGAGTCATCCATCAATGTTGGCTCTTACAACCTTTATCCTTCCTCTTTTGTGTAGCTTCCTGAGCCTTGAGGGGAAGGGTTTGATAAGAACATCACATTTAGGACTGAGTACTCCAAAGTCTCTCTCTCACTCTCTGTACATTGTCCAGTTGTGGGTCTCTTTGTTAATTGCCATCTACTACAAGAAGAAGCTTCTCCAATGAAGATCAAGCAATGTTCTGACCTATGGGAATAGCATAGGACCTTATCATCAGGTTGTGGAGAGTAACCAGTACCCTTGGCAATAGCCTGTGATGTTTGGGGAGAGGTCTATGGGACCCCTTGGTGAACTCAACTCAACAAGATGTCACCCATTCCTGGCACTGCAGGTTTTACTTGGTGGCATAAGATGTCTAGCTGGGAAATTGTCTCCCTAATTATATGGGATTTAAATTTCTTTAATGCATGTATATTTTTTAGGATATTTATACAGACTTCTAGCATTAGATTCCCTCCCCATGATCCCTCCTTTGCTACTCCCTTCCATCTCCTTCCCCATTTAATCCTTCCGTTTTAGTTTCCCTTTATCTCTTTATAACACTATATTCCATTTCCCCTTCCTTGGAAGATTTCCTCCTTCCTTCTGGTCCCTTATTAGACACCCAACCTCTGTGGTTATTATGATTTAAACACACACACACACACACACACACACACACACACACACACATCTAAAGCTCAAAAGCTGACATCAACATATAAAATAAAACATGTAATATTTGTCTTTGGGTGTCTGAGCTACCCCAGAATGATTGTTTCTACCTATGTCTATTTACCTGAAAATTTCTTAATTTTATTTTTTTCACAGCTGAAAAATATTCCATTGTGTAGATGTACCACATTTTCATTATCCATTCATCAATTGATAGGCATCTAAGCTGTTTCCAATTTCTGTCTAGTATGACTAGAGCAGTAATAAACATGGATGAGCAAGTATGTCTTTATTAAGATGTGATGGTCTTTGTGTATATGACCAAGAGTGATATAGCTAGATGATCTATTTCCAGCTTCCTGAGTAACCTCCACACTTATTTCCATAGTGTCTGTACCAGTTTGCACTCCCATCAGCAAAAAGTAAGTGTTCCCCTTCCTCCAAATCTTCATCAGGCATATGTTGTCATTTGTTTTTACTGATCTTGGCCATTCTGACTGGAGTAAGATGAACTCACAAAGCAGTTTTAATTTGCATTTTCCTGTTGGCTAAGGCCTTTGGACATTTTTTAAGTGTTTTTCATCCATTTGTGTTTCATCTTTTGAGAACTCTCTGGCTCTAAACCTCATTTTTAAATTGAACTGTTTGTTTTTTTGTTGTTTGGTTATTTTGTTCTTTACATATTCTGGATACCAACTCCCTGTGAAATGCATAGTTAGTAAAAATTCCTCCCTCCCCACTCCTGCCATTCTGTTGACTGTTGCTTTGTTTGAATGTTGGTATCCTCTGCTGTAACACAAAATCTTTTTAGCTTTGTGAGGCCTGGTTTATTATCTGTTGAACCTGTGCAACTGGTGTCCTGTTCAGAAAGTCCTTCCTTATGCTAATAAGTTCAAACCTACCCTCACTTTCTCGTCTATCAGTCTCAGGGTATCTCGTATATTGTTGAGGTCCTTGATCTATTTGGAGTTGAGTTTTGTGTGGGGCAATAAATATGGATCTGTTTGAATCCTTCTACGTGAAGCCATCTAGGTTGACTGGAACCATTCATTGAAGACACTGCCTTTTCCTCATTTTATTTATTTGTTTGTTTTTTTTCTTTTATGAGATAGGGTTTCTCTGTGTAACCTGTGGAGCCTGTCCTGAAACTAGCTCTTGTAGACCAGGTTGGCCACGAACTCATAGAGATCTGCCTGCCTCTGCCCCCAAACTGCTGGGATTAAAGGTACGCACCACCACCACCCAGCACCAATACCATGTTTTTATTACCAGCTCTGCAATACAATTTGAAGTCTAGGATCTAGCTCTCATCTGATCAGAGATCTGGGAAATATGGCATTTAAATATTTAATTATTATAAGACTTTTCATAAGAAAAAGAGACAGGTTGGCTCCTAGCAGCCGCACTCTATTTCCTCCAAAGAAGACAGAAGACAAATGGACACAAAGCAGCATCCATCCACAATTAATTTCAACTGCCAAGCGCTGACCACTGGGAAAAACTGCCTTTCATCTAAACTGAAGATCACCAAACAGTGGACAGAATTGCTGGAATCGACAGCCTAGCAGCTCATGTCAAGGCAGGCTTGTATTTCTACAGATTTCTTAGCCCACAGAATTCTCTGGAGCCTGACAGGCCCTATGCTATACAGAAAAAAAAGACCCTCAGCAACCATGGAGGACCCTGAGGAGTAGCTCTAGGTTCCAACCACCTAATTTCTCTGTCATATTTTAATCAATAACTCAAGTAAAATTTTATCCTTCCCCAAGATCTCTGATGCAGTTTGATAGCTAAGAGGTTTTGTCAGTTTAAAAGAACAACCTCACCAAACAAATTTCAATAAGATATTCTCTTTTACGCTGCCTTTCATAGTCTTAAAGATACTTTTCATTATGCAAAAAAATCTGTCACAGTCATTCTAATATTAATATGCTGCTGTCTAAAAATTATGTTTTCATAAACCCCAAAAATTCATGTGAGTTCCAGAGAGCCAAATTGAAGGCTCTACCTTAAACAGGTCAGATACATCCCTCTCAATTCCCTGGTCCTAAATTTTTCCCCCTAAACTTAACTTTGTCCTCTATTCTGGCAATACCTTAAACAGGTGTAAGAGACACCAGACATTTCCATACGACAAACACCGGACAGGAACAAAGAGACCAGCTACCCCAGGATGTGACCAGCACCAAGTTTTTCAAGTTCCTCCCCCAAGACAACACCCACAAGTAAGCAGGAAGCAGTGTTGAGAATCCGCCATCCCAATTCCTTTAACCTGTTGTGCCTAAACTCCTGCCTTTTTATTATAACAAAGAGATGGGAATGTGATGGTCTGTCCTGTCCCTTTAAGACAAGCCCTGCTCACTTCCTTCCCTGCCTGCCGAGGTAAGCAGATCTTCCTTCTGCTTCCAGCCTGAGCTCCTTACCTTTCAGTCTTTCCCAAAGTGGCAGCTTCTGCCTCTCTCCCTTCTCCCCTCTTCTCTCCTTCCCCCTCCTTTTTCTCTCTGTTTCTTTCTCTCTTTCTCTCTCTCTCTCTGTCTCTCTCTACTCTTCCCCCTTCTACCCTTCTCCTCTTTCCTTTCCCTTCCATAACCCACAAAATAAATACCCACTTTCTCTGAGTGACACATCTCACCTGCCATGTGGCTCCCTGCCTGGAACCTGGATGCCTTTGTGGCCTGCCGTGGTCTCGTGGCCTGCTGCCCACTGCAGCCCCTTGGGGAGTGGTACCATTTTATTTTTACCATAACATTGGTGCTTGTGACTTGGCCAAGCTCTCTCCATGTTCCCTCCCTCCTGCAGGTGGGCAGGCTGAGGACACGTGGAACTCTGGGCTCCAGAACCAGGTTTCTTTACAACAGCTCTGCATTGTATGTGCCTAAGTGCCAACCTTTATGCACACTAGCAGCTTTGATGGTGAGTTTTCACCTTCTGCAGCCTTCATGGCTATGGCTGAGCCCTTTGCTGACATTCATCTCTTGTTGCTTCCCATAGCTAAAAACATGATCGGACCACCCAGGGTAGTCCAGCCACTGTGGCACTGCACATACTGTGTGGTGCATTCGTTTTGGGGCCCAGGGTCCCTCGGATTTTTCTTTCCCTTTTCTTTTCTTTTTTCTTTTGGACCACTTGTAAGTGGTCCCTGCCATGAGAGACAGCTCGGACCAGCCTTAGGCTCTGGTTTCTGAGTCATCAGGACCAGATGGAACCAGTCAGTCTTTAATACCCCGCCTGTAGAGAGGAGATGTCCTTCTATAGGCCCTGCAGTGTTCGTTCGCTATTTTCACATTTTCAGCTATATAAACCCTCAAACTATCAGCCACCTGCCTGTAAATGCTCTGCCAGTGTCCCACTGCCTTCGCTTTTCCTCAAACTGTCCCTGCCACTGCTACTACCGGTCCCATGGAAACTGACAAAATCAGTCAGATCTGTGAGGCAACTGTTTTCAATTCCAGCCTTCCCACTGTAGCTTGTGGTGTGGTGGCTCGGTGACAGGGGGAATCATGCCTCTAGGTCTCTCTTGTTATTATGTTTAAAACTCCCACGATTTAAAAAAGTGATGTCTCCATACTACACGTGACAGCCGCCATTTTGACTGAGGTCAGGTGACCTTATCTTCTTAACTGAGAACCAGGTGACTTCATTGCTATCTTAACTGATGACCAGGTCAGGTGACCAATTCCTGCCATCTTTACTGAGGTAGTCCCTCCTTGGATCCCTGGTACTGACTCTGTTGCATCTGTGTTTTGTGCAATGGCGTGCCTTTGGTAGGACCCACCAAAGTATCCACTTCACCCAATTCATATTCACTCTGTGTGTGTGTGTGTGCGCATACATGTAACTTAAATGCAACTATGTTTACTGTTAAATGTTATAATTGTCTGTTCATTGTATCTCATTCCAGACTATAAAGCATTAAGTCTCATGTTTTAAATTGGTATATACGTTTAAGTCTCTTTATCCAACCCTGCTTTACCTGTTAAGTTGAGAGCCAGTACAATCAAGCTTAGACCCAACACTGCAGGCAGATTCTATACTGTAGTTATAATTCATCTATACCTGGTAAACAGCCCTCAGTTGCTCAGAGATCTGGGAAATATGGCATTTAAATGCTTTATTATTAAAAAACTTTTCATAACAAAAAGAGACAGGTTGGCTCCTAGCAGCTGCACTCTATTTCCTCCAAAGAAGACAGAAGACAAATGGACACAAAACAACTTCGTTTCAACTTCCAAGCGCTGACCACTGGGAAAAACTGCCTTTCATCTAAACTGAAGATCACCAGACAGTGGACAGAATTGCTGGAATCGACAGCCTAGCAGCTCATGTCAAAGCAGGCTTGTATTTCTACAGATTTCTTAGCCCACAGGATCTTCTGGAGCCTGACAGGCCCTGTGCTATACAGAAAAAAAAAAGACCCTCAGCAACCATGGAGGACCCTGAGGAGTAGCTCTAGGTTCCAACTATGTAATTTCTCTGTCGTATTTTAATCAATAACTCAAGTAAAATTTTATCCTTCCCCAAGATCTCTGATGCAGTTTGATAGCTAAGAGGTTTTGTCAGTTTAAAAGGACAACCTCACCAAAAAAATTTCAGTAAAACACAAATACAAGTTATCAAAATGTGAACCTACAAGTTATAAAGGTGTGAGGACAAATACAAGTTACAAAATCTCGCTCTCACCCTGCCTTCCATAGTCTTAAAAATACTTTTCATTGTGCAAAAAGTATCTGTCATAGTCATTCTGATATAAATATGCTGCTGTCTAAAACTTATGTTTTCATAAACCCAAAAAATTCTTGTGAGTTCCAGGGAGCCGAATTAAAGGACCCAACCTAAACAGGTCAGATTTACCTCTCTCAATTCCCTGTTCCTAAATTTCCCCCCCTAAACTTAACTTTGTCCTCTGTTCTCCCAATACCTTCAACAGGTGTAAGAGACACCAGACATTTCCATACCACAAACACTGGACAGGAGCAAAGAGACCAGCTACCCCAGGATGTGACCAGTGCTCAGCTTTCTCAAGTTCCCCCACCAAGACAACACCCACAAATAAGCAGGAAGCAGTCATGAGAATCTGCTGCCCCTATTCCTTTAGCCTCTCCTGCCTAACCTCCCACCTTTTTATTATAAAAAGAGATGGGAATGTGATGGTCTGTCCTGTCCCTTTAAGAGACAAGCCCCACCCACTCCCTCCCCCATCTACTGAGGCAAGCAGAACTTTCTTCCACTTCCAGACTGAGTTCCTTTCCTTTCAGTCTCTTTCCCGAAGAGGCAGCTTCTATCTCTCTCCCTTCTCCCCACTTCTCTCCTTCCCCCCTCCTCTCTCTCTCTCTGTGTGTATGTGTATATATGTATGTATGTGTGTTTCCATATGATATTGAAGATTTTTTTTTCTTTTTTTGGCTTTTTTTTCAAGACAAGGTTTCTCTGTAGCTTTGGTGCCTGTCCTGGAACTAACTCTTGTAGACCAGGTTGGCCTCAAACTCACAGAGATCCACCTGCCTCTGCCTCCCGAGTGCTGGGATCAAAGGAGTTCACCACCACTTCCAGGAAATTTTTTTTCCAATTTCTGTGAAGAACTATATTGGAATTTTGATGGGGATTGTGTTGAATTTGTAGATTGTTTTTGTAAGGATGGCTATTTTCACAGTATTAATCCTACTGATGCTTGAGCATGGGAGGTTTTTACATATTCTGGTGTCTTCTTACTTCTTTCCTTAATGTTTAAAGTTCTATTATACAAATCTTTTACTTGCTTGGTTAGAAATTGAGTTATCCCAAGATAATTGTTTGAGGCTATTGTAAAAAGTTCTGTCTTCCTGATTTTTTTCTCAGTTTTTCTGTTACTTATATATAAAAAAGCTACTGTTTTTGTGTATTTGTTTTATATCCTTCTACTTTGCTGAAAGTGTTTATCAGTTATGGAAGTTTCCTGGTGGAATATTTAATGTATATAATTTTATCATCTACAAATAAGGACACTTTGACTTCATCCTTTCCTATTTGTTTTCCGTTGATTTTCTTCAGTTATTTTATTGTTCTAGCTAAGATTTCAAGTTCTGTTTTGTTGCAGGATATTTGTTCTAAGGCTGGTTCTGTAATAACACATTTATTAAAAGTTATGGTCATTATGGAAATACCTGCATAAATTAAGGCTGACAGTGCTACAGCATAGTCTTTAGTAAAACGAAGCAGGTTTTTTTGCATATTACAACACAAAGCATTTGATGTCCACACAATCCTACAGGACAAGAAGTTATAGAAAGATCTAATCATACTATAAAAGATATGCTTAATAAACAGAAAGGGGTAATAAAGACCCCCAGAGACAGATTATACAATGTTTTATTAGCTTTAAATTTTTAAAATGCTAACGAGAAAGGATCAACAGCTGCCAAGAGACATTGGGTAGTAGAAAAAACAGTTGAATTAGATTAGCATGTATACTTTAAGGATATGTGACATCAGAATGGAAACTAGGATATGTGTTATATCGGGGAAGAGGTTTTTTTTTTTTTATTTCCACAAGAGAAGAAAGTTATGGATACCACCGAAATTGATAAAGATTAGACTCAAATAGGAGAGACCTCTTAATTAGGAGAGGCAATAGTTCATCAAACAGTGTGGTCTTTCAACATGCCAAGAAGGGAATTTCCCCTTGGAAATTTGGAATTTCCCCACAGTTAAGGTTGGGGCAGAGTTTTGCTTTTGTCTTTCCAGGAGAATAAAAGCATCTAACTAGGGAATTTGAAGACCACTAGACAAATGAGACATCTGAAGAAAAAGGACAAATAATACAGAGAAAATTTCCCAAGAAAAAGAGTAAATTGGCCTATTGATATATCACATTTCCAACAGTATAAAATCTCATAAATCTTCCCAAATATTTGTTTCTGTTGTTCTCTACAGACATAAAAAGCAAATAGTCTTTTTGTTGTTCTAATTAAATTTAAAATTTAAGAAGGCTTTGGAGTTGGATCATGCCTCTTTCTTCTAAACCCAAGTGTTCTTGTTAAAGGAACATTCAAAAATCTCTGTCTCATCTCAGAGGTGCCACCTGGTATGGGACAGAGAGAAACCAAAGAAGGAAACTATTTTATTGCCACTAATCTCATAATCATTAGGTTTTATTTTTGACTCTTTAAAGCTTTTCTTAAGGTATAAATATTATCTCAAAATATATAAGATTAATATATATAAATGTATATGCAATACATAAATAGCTTCTGTTGTGACTTTAATCATCATATAGAGTACGACCTAATTCTAGAAATAGTTTTCATCTAGCCTCCTGTATATAATTTTGGCCTTGAGTCTGAATCTGGTAACTAGAATGTAAGTTTGTGTACCCCAGATGTATTTAATAGATTGTGATCCTTTAACCTCTCTGAGATCTACTGCATATGGCATTTAAAATGTTTAAGTTTTCTGCAGCAACCCATGACCGTTCCTAACAGCCACCTTTGAAGTCTTCAAAAGGATGTCGAGGCTCCACAATGATGAATCCGCCTGGATTATGATAACACCACTGAGATGGCAAACACCGCCCAAAGATCAGCTTTGTGCTACAAACTGCTCAGGACAACTTTGAAGCCGTTAGCTAAGATGGTCCAGCCTCATAGACTACTCCAGTTGGGACTTCAGATAAGCACACTGAGACTGAATAACAGCTGCTTCTCCCAGAACTTGATCTTTATTTCAAAATTTTCAGGGTCCCCTAAAGATGTTGTTACTCCCAGATAACAGGGAGTAAGTTTAAGAACACAACATCCACATTCCCAAGAGGTGGTGTGGGTGGTTTTTGGTCATTCAGTGGATGTTTGTCATTGTCTAAGGGGGTTGGTTACAAGATGTTATTGGTCATAGTCAGGGAGGAAATTAGGTTCAGGGATCCTGTTCTGAAAAGAGAAAGGGGGGGATATAGAGATCACAGGATAAAAGGGTAGATTATTGAATCTACTTTCAAACTAAAAAAGGCAACTACTAGTCTCAAATATTTTACACTGGTATGGATTTTTGTATATTGATATAAGTTTAAGGTTGTTTTTGTTATACTATATGTATATATATATATTTGCTCTTGTTTAAGATATTTTTATATATTGATACAAGTTTAAGGTTATTCTTGTTATGATGTATTATATGTTTATATTTCTTGTTTAAGATATGCAGTATGAAAGTATTTTATTAAAAATGTTTACATTTTTGTTCATAAGGGATATTGATATATAGTTTTCTTTTGGGGGTGTGTTTGTGTGTTTTTGGTAACAAAGTGCCAGTGGCTTCACAAACAGAATTAGAAAATGTTCCTTTATTTCTATTTTGTAGAATAATTTGAGGAATAGTGACAGACTTCTTTGGAAGTCTGATAGAATCCATTCTGTGTTAGATCCATCTGGCCTGAGCTTTTTTTGGGAGGAATGAACAGGTTTTAGTTGCTGCTTCTATCTCATTGGGGATATGGGTCTGTTTAAATCAATGGTTCTCAATCTTCCTAATGCTACAACCCTTTAATACAGTTCCTCATGTTGTGGGGACCACCCCCCACAACCATAACATTATTTCATTGCTACTGCATAACTGTAATTTTGCTGTTGTTATGAATTGTAATGTAAATATGTGATACACAGGATATCTGATATGTTCCCCCACCAAGGGTCATAACCCAAAGGTTGAGAATCATTAGTTTAAATTGTTTATTTCATCTTGATTTAACTTTGGTAGGTTGTATATCAAAAAATTTAGGCCATGTGGAATACATATTTTCAAAGTCTATCCTTATGATTCTATGAATATCCTCAGTATTTGTGATGTCTCCCTTTTCATCTCTAATTTTATTACATTGGATCTTCTCTCCCTGCTTTTAGTTAATTTAGCTAAAGCTTTGTCAATCTTATTGCTATTCTAAAAAACAAAACAAAACAAAAGAAAATTCCTCAAAAAACCCTACAACTTTTTGTTTCAATGATTCTTTTTGTTTCTAATTTATTATTTTGGGTGTTTTTCCTCTTGTTTTTCTTGTACTTTCAAATGTGTTATTAAGTTATTAAAATAAGATCTCTCCAGTTTTTTATGTAGACACTTAGTGCTATTTGCTTTGAACTTGAGTCTCAGAACTGCTTCATTGTGTCCAATAGGTTTGAGTATGTAATTTTTTCCATTTTCATTAAATTCTAAAAAGTTAATTTTTTCTTGATGTCTTTCTTGACCTGATTTTCACTCAGTAGTGAACTGGCCAGCTTTCATGTGTATTCTTTGTGCTGTCCCTATTGTTGATATCCAGCTTTAGTCAATGGAGGTCAGCTAGGATGCAGGGTGCTACTTCAGTTGCCTTAGGACTGTTGAGACGAACTTTGTTTCATAATATGTGGTTAATTTTGGAGAAAGTTCCATGGGTTTTGGGGTGAATATATTTTGAGTTACAAGATAGCTATGAACTAATATGGGGGTAGAGTGTTATGACTTCTAGTCATAACTTGGATTTCAAGTTAACATTGGTGGAATTATGATGGCTAATCTGCTTTGCCAATTTTATTGGACTTAGAATAACCACGGACACACAGTTCTAGTTGTGTCCATAAGGGTGTTTCTAGAAAAGTTTTATTGGAGAGAGAAGAACCCACCCTGGATGTGGGTAGCACCATGCCATGAACTGGGATCTTGGATGGAATAAAAAGGAGAAAGTAAGCTGAGCACCAGTATCCATCTCACTCCCTCCTTCCTGACTGCAGATGCACTGTGAGCATCTTCCTCAAGTCAGCCTCTGTGACTTCCTCACCATGATGGCCTGTACCTCCAAAAGTGTGAGTCAGGATAAATCCTTCCTTTCTTAAGCTGTTCTTTTCAGGCATGAAAATGTATTGAGTAACGAGACAGTAACTAATATAGTGCTTTAAAAAGAGACAGCCCTGTGAAAATCATGAGCACAGTTACTTTTTTTTTTCACTGACTTTCATTCAGCCATGGTGGCATGTGCCTATTATCCCAGATGCTTGGTAGACCGAGGCAGGAGGATTGTTCCTAGTAGCTGGAATTTATTATTACTCTTCTTGGAGTGCCAGCTGTTAAAGTTGTAATTAGAAACTTAACTCACTTTTTAAATTTTTTTCCCTGTACTGGGACCTTGTGCATTCTACAGAAGTGCTATGTCATTGGCCGACAGCTCCAGGTAGAAATATCATTTCATTCACACAAGAGACTTTAATTATACTACCAAAATAGCCTCTCCTCTCCCGCTTCCCTCCCTCCTTCTCTGCTTACCTCTTGGTCTAATTCAAGGTGCTACAGAATTCAGAGTACAACAAAGATGAGCCACCAGGTTCTAGCAAGATTTCAGAACGCATTTGCTCTAAATTCAAAGCATGGAAGTAGCTGAATGAAAGCTAGAGACAATGAGTCATTGCATGATTTTTTTTTTTTACAAAATTTATTTAAATGTGCAACTCTTCATTTATAGGTGGAAAAAGATGCTACGGCCAGGAAGAGAAGATGTTCACCGTTGTGTACAAAGAACAGCTTACTTTTTGCCAGTGTTCTTAATTCCTTCTGCAGCCGAAGGTTGTCCTTGTGGTTGTGGCTTTTAGCTCCCAAGTTTCTTCTGTTCCTCTCTTGGTTTTTGCTCAAAACCTTTATCTTCTTCCTCACCTACCTCCCTGGCCCACTTGTTTAGCTATTCTCAGGGTTTTATTTTGCCATTCTCTATGCCCAACATGGACCTGTAGCTCCTTTCCTAGACCCTAATCCTTTGCCATAATTTTTTAAGATTTAAAATTTATTCTATGTTATGATGTTTTGTCTGCACATATGCCTCTGTATCTATCTCATGCATTTGTTGTTCATCAGTGCCAGAAGAGGATGCTGGATCTCAGATCCAGACTTAAGTCTGTTGTGCCCAGAGTCTGGACCCAAAACAACCACCAAGAGACCAGATCTTATGCAAAAGCAAAGAGTCTTTTTAATTATGAATTAACTCGGGTCCTTGGTCTGTCCATCTGACACAGAGGGTAGAGGTTGGAGTGAGGGGATTTTCAGGATTGAGGACCCTGATTGGTTAACATTTGTCTAGAGGTTTTGAGAAAAGGGGAATAGGTGAGTTCTGGGGTCAGGGACAACTGGTGATCTTATCTAATCTTATCTAATGTTTGAAGCGTTGTCAAGTGCTTCCCTTTAGATGCTGGCCCTCCTTGGTTGGTGACAACTTAAATAGCTTTCCATGGAGCCCAGTGTTGCCTGCCAGTAAACTGAAACTCAGGCCTACTTTTTAGCTGGTTTTTATTAGGTGCCATGGCAGCAGTGTGGCCAAGCTGTTCTGGGTCCCATACTAGCTGGGATGTTCATTTCTTGTGATGCTACAAGACAATGACCTAAGCAGTCTGATAGAGGGCTTGGAACAGCTTCTAAGCCCATGGGTCTCAGTCCTTTGGAGGTTGTACAGGGGTAGTCAAGGACCACCTGCCTGTCAGAAGTTTGAATTGAGATTCACAACATTGGCATAACTGCAGTTGTAAAATAACTACGGGAAAAGTTTGTTAACGGCGGGGGCGGGGTGGTGTCACCACAACATGAAAAACTATATTAAAAGATCACAGCATTAAAAATATTAAAAACCAATGGCTTAAAATTGTATCTCTTTACTTAAGGTCTATTCAGGCTTAAAAATGTATATCTAGCCTCCTTGTCTTTGCTAACTTTGTTAAGCTTAAGTTATTTGGATAAACTGAGTCATAAATATTAAAAGGAGCTTCAACTGGAAAAATTGTTGTTCTTTAATGCACACACTTAACAGAGATAAAACTACAAAGTCCATTTCCTAAGGTCAGGTATTTGGATAAAGCTCCATTCCCTCAGGGGGCTTGGAGAAAGTTCTTGCTCCCTGAAAAGGGAGTCACCCTCCTTATCTCTGGCAAAAGGAACTTGTGGTGTGGTGCCTTAGAACTTGTCAAGGGCAATGCTAGCCCCTAGGCTCCCTCCTGTTCCCATTTCACCCTGAGACTTTTTTCTTGACTTTTTTCCAGGGGAAGGTATTAACAGTTGGATATTAACTTGTTCTGTTTTTACCTTCGAAATGGCTATTTTAATTTCTTTATTAGCTTCAATTCAAAGTCATTATTTTTAGGAATAAACCTGACAGAAATGTAATATAAAGTCTTAGTCTTATGAAAGCTACTATATTATTGTAGACTAAGTTAATAGTCATCCTTAAAGTACTGATATAATTAATTACTGGGATAGGCCTTATTTAATCTCCTATATATGTTTTTAAAGTCAAACTTAAAACAAGTAGCTAGAAACAAAGTTTGCCTAATCAGATATTCCTAGACAGCCCTCATATTTCAGAGATCTGCAGTATGGCATTTAAAATAATGATTAAAAAGTTTATTAAATTAGACATAGATTCCGAGATCCTAGCAGTGACCCAAGGTCTCCAAAGAAGATTATGAGACACCATGATGGCTCCATCTGAATTATGGCAATGCTGGTCACTGAGCAAGATACCCCTATGTAACACTTGCAGCCAGGACCCTACCCAAACCAGGGACAAACAGAAGGATACTGGAGAATTGATTGTACCACTTTTGCCTAGACAAAGTAAGTCAGTCATCCCCCCATGTCCCTCTTCCACAGAATAATAATAATAAAATCACCTTATGGGCCTGGCGAAGACTGATGCTGTTGTTCTGATACTTCTGCCTCCAATGCTATGGAGACCTGGGTATGGCTAACTGTATATGGACTGGTCCCTGTCATTTTTAATAGATTTGGAAGTTGCTTGGTCTACACTTAGGCATAATTTATCTATCCTTCTGGGATCTCTGATAGTATTGATGGCTAGGCTTGCTATAACTTTGTCAGCTTGGCATCATCAGACAACCAGATCCTTCCACAAGGCTATAGCCAGAGTGTTAGCTCATTTTATATATAAAAATCAAGCCTTGTTTTTTTGTAAAGCTACTAGGTCTCTTGATAAAAAATGTTTTAGTATATATAATGGTCTGAGGATAGAAAAGTTTATAAGCTTTGAGGAGCTCAGAAAATGATTTAAGATGTAAATACAGGTTACAAAGATATAAACAGATGATTAAGATATTAAAAATGCTTCAGATTTCTTTCCCCTTCTATGGTATAGTTTTGATAAGCTGGTAGAGTAGTGACTACTTATTGTTCAGTCACAAGCTCAAGATTTTAGATTTATTTTGGTTGTCATATAGGTATAGACTTTAGGGTGCTTCTCATCAGGCCAAAGACATCTCTGTCCAATCCATACCTGGCTTTCTGTACAAAAGAAAAATGTACATGCTTCTAACCAAAATCTGTAGTTTTACCTAGAACTCAAAGGAATGAGTCTATTCCTATTGTTTTACAGATACCAGTTATGTGAATTTTCTACAATATGGATTTCAATATGGACCTGAATGCTTCAAATTTAATATTTTCTTTTAAGTTTATAAATTTTAACTTCTGTTCCTAGCTTGAACGTGTCTCAACAGATTTCCACCTGGCTGGCAGATGCATTCAAGCATCAATTGCTGAGTACAACTTGCTCCAAATGACTGTGAGCCCTGGACCTGCTAAAAGCTGATGTAGACCTATGAATGTTCTGTCCCTTCTGCAGTCAGCAAACCAAATGCTTCTGATGAATGCCCCATTGCCTGAATTCCCTCCTTACCTTTGACCACCTTTCAGCCTTCTTGGGCCCTAATAACAATGCCCCAATGTCAACTCGAAGTAGTTACAGAAAAGAACACATCATCCTGTACTCCCTACCCAAAATGGGTTGAAATGCCGAGACAAGAAAGAACTCCCTGGGATGGGGGACAAAATGGCTACCTATAATGCCATTACCAGGAAAGTAGTCCCAGAGTTGTCAATTCATGGATTTATTAACTAAAATAATTCTGCAATAAGATAAGACACCTGACCTTCTTTATGCAGAACCAAAAGGTATTATTATTATTTCTATATAAATCATTCAGGATTATAACTGGCTGTACTCAAAGATCAGAACTATAGGACCTTAAGAATGGCAATAGATGCAAAGGTCACTGTCCTTAAAAAAATCCGTAAGCTTATGGTGCTGAGGTCCCGATACCATTCCCTAGACAGGCAGGACCCATGATTAGGTCCTATCATTGTACTTGTGAAAGTGGGTGAAATTACCTGGCGTGAGTGAGAAGGAAACATGGAACATGCAACAAACCCACTTAGGAGTTTATTGTGGGGGGTGTACAGGTCTGGTGAGGTCGGTGTGCATAAAGAGAAAGAGAGAGAGAGAGAGAGAGAGAGAGAGAGAGAGAGAGAGAGAGAGGAGAGAGAGAGAGAGAGGAGAGAAAGAGAGAGAGAGAGAGAGAGCGCACTGAAAACGGCACATCCAGCTTTTAAAGGCCACCTAGTACATGTGCACAGGGGATGACGTAGCTGCATTATACGCAGATGACGGAGCTCACGCATGCGCGCAAGGGCTCATGCAGCTGCGTCATACGTAGACGATGCAACTATGCCACATGTGGGTCATGCCTGAGGACTTGTCCATACATGCGTGGTCCTGGAACCCGAAGTGTCAGTCATATTGTGCATGAAATCATAACATTCAACCCTTTTGTTTATTATCAAAATTTGGAGAGTTTGGGGTCTTTAATGGGTTAGAATGGGGCAAAAATTTGAGGAGTTTGGGGTCTTTAATGGGTGGGAATGGAGCATTGTAAGGTCTCTCATGACTGCTTCCTTCTGATTTTGTGGGTGTCGTCAGGTCTCTTAAGACTGCTTTTTGCTGATTTTGTGGGTGTTGAAGAGTTGAGATGGGGTAGCTGATTACTTTTGTGTTTTATTTTGGGCTCTGTGGAACTGGCTGGCTGACAGCTTGGACCATGCAAGATGCTGGAAAGGCAGAAAATTATGTCTGGAAAAAATTTTAGATCCTGGCGATTAAAAGAGGAGAGTCCCAAGATGGAAGATAGAGGTTTTTTTTGGGGGGGGATGGAAGATGGAATTTCCCAGGGGTTCCCGAGACCAGGAATGATAAGGGAAGAATTAAATGATACTTATTCTGGGCAAGTCTGGTCCATTTAGATAGGTCCAATTTGCTCCCTGGAGCTTATGAAAAAATGTTTGAAAAGAAATAAATTTTAGACATATTCAAAGGTTATGATTATGATGGTATAGTGTTGGAATAGAAGATGGTGGGGAGGAGGGAGGAAAAGGGGGAATTATTAGAAAGGGGAATTATTAGACTCCTCAATGTTTTGTCTGAAGCAAATCTTAAGACACTTGTTCTCTTTAGTATCATGGTGTTACCCTAACATCCAGGAGACACTGCTGCAGTCAGTGATAAACCTGTTATGTTAAAGTCTGTTTTGTGAGTTTTTGGAGTCTGGGGCTGTGAATGTCCCCAAACTCGCTATTGTTTCTTTCCACCTGGGCTTTTGGCAATCCTTGTAGCTCTGGCTCTATGTTTAATGATGGTCTCTATAATAACAACTGAGTGGTTAACTGGAAATTTAAGTATAACATTGAAGATATAGATAAGTTGGTAAAGCAGATAGGAGGAAGAGGAGTATATGGAGTTTTTGGCACAGGAGATATTTAACTCATCTGACTGTGGGCATATGAGTAAAATCAAGCTGCCAGTCAGTTCCTGGAAGGGAGACCCTGGCCTGGTGGGTGGGAAAAGGGAAGCTATGTTATTTGGTCTTGGGATCTGACTTTTAACAGATTTTACAAGAGGCAGTGAGGCTTTTAAGAACTCTAAGTTCTAAGGGATGGATTGGAGGTGAGCCTTGACAAAATGAAACAGAGTTTTGCTGTTAGGATAAAAGAGCTGATGTAGGTAGGACAGAATTTTCCAGGTGTCAGGAGGTATCTGTGAAAATGTGATCTGTGCTGTATGAACCCTCTGAGGTGATTGAGGTAGGTTTGGACTCTGGAATGCTGCTGTTCTAGCTGCTTGATCAGCCTGGTGAAGGCAAAGATATTTTGAGATTGAGAACTGGGAGGAATAGAGAAAAAAATATCCTTAAGATCTAGAACTGAGAAGTGGGAGGTTCCTGGGGGGATAGTGGGAAGAAGTGTGTAAGGATTAGGCACTACAGGATGAAGGGGGACCACTGCAGAGTTAATGAGCCAGAGGTCTTGAACCAGGTGATAGGTTCCGTTTCTGTTAGGTTTTTTTTATCAGCAAGTATAGGGGTGTTAAAGAGAGAAGAGGTGGGGTGAAGTAGCTTTTTTCTTAGAAGGTCAGAGATACAGGCTTAAGTCCCCTAAGGCTCTGGAGAGAGAGGGGGTACTGAACTTGGGTAATGTACTTAATAGGATCTTGTAATTGGATAATGATGGGGGAATGGTGTTTAGCAACAGAGGGGTTTTGGGTGTCCCAGACTTGGGGGTTCACCTGAGAGGCTGATAGAGGAAAAGACACATTGGAGCTGGGAGGTTGGGAGGCTAGAAGGACGAGAAGGGGAGTTGTTGGTGAGTCTGGGGTAAGGTGAATGAAAGGAGCAAATGAAATGGAAGCTCCTACTTTTGCTAAAAAATCTCTTTCCATAAGAGGTACCAGTACATAACATGACTAAAAATGAATGAGTGAGATAAATACCCCTAAAAACGCAGTTAAGTGGTGAAGTCTGCTGAGGAAGATAAGGCTGTCCTCCTACCCTGACAATAGGGAAACTAGAAGGAGAGGTAGGCCCCCAGAATTCCCTCAGTATCAAGTATGTAGCTCCGGTGTCCAAGAGAAAGGAGATGGGCCGTTCTGATACCGTGATGTTTACCTGTGGGTCCCTGTTACAGATGACAGTTGTGGTCAGGTCAAAGGAGCCTGGGCAGCCTTGCTCATCCATGGCCAGACCTAGAAGGTCAACTTGGGAATTTTCTGGGTCTGATGTCTCCATGCTACTATGTGCACGAGGACAATTGATTGCCCAATGTCCTTCCCTAGGGCTTCTTGAATAAGGTCTCCCATGACTAAGATGAGGATTAGGGCATGCTCGGGCCCAGTGACCAGTCTTACCACATTTGAAACATGGTCCTGGCAGTTCTTGAGCCCCGGGGGGCAAGGGAACAGCACAGACAGCACAGATTGTGTGGTCTCTTACCTTAGCTGGTCAGAGGGTCATGGCTAACATGTGACAGTGGTGGTTGCAGGCTTTGTCATTCCTTACATGGTACACCTTAAAAGCCAACTCTAAGACTTCTGCCTGTGGGGTCAAGGGGCCTTTCTCCAAACGTCTAAGTTTAGCCTTAATGTCAGGGTAGCACTGAGAAAAAAAGTGAGTCATGAGTAACTGTCTGCCTTCCGTGGTTTCTGGATCTAAGTTAGTATATTGTAACAGAGTTTTAGTGAGGCGTTCCAAAAATGCAGAAGGATTTTTCTTTATATCTTGAATGACCCCTGAGAGTTCATTATAGTTTACTGGCTTGAGGGTAGCCTTATGGCAAGTCAAAAACCTGTCCCTAGCTAAATTTCCACCTGGGGTGTTATAATCCCAGTGTGGTTCCTGCTCGAGGACTGCCTCTGCCCCAAGGGGGTGTGTTGCATTTGTTTGGTGAACCTCATCTGCATGTAGTCTGGCCTGCTCCCAAACTCACCTGTGCTGTTCAGGAAGTAGGTTATTAGATAGGATCATATAGAGATCATGAAAGATGAGATTATAAGACTGGGACTTAGAGCTTAGATAGTAAAAGGCTTGGGTATAAGGAAACTCCTTCCATTTGCCTGTGCGCTGACAGTAGTTAGAAAGTTCCTGTAGAATATCAGGATCAAAGGTGCTGTTAGGAGGCCACTTTAAATTGTTATCTAAATTGTAACGAGGACATTTTTTGAACAAATGTTCAAAGAACATTTTTGAACAAAGATGGACAAGTGTGGGAATCTGTAAGTAGGGCATTAAGGCCCGGGGTTTTAGGGCCCCTAAAAGGCATCCCGGGGGGAGGCTGGATTGATGGCCTTGGATGGCTTGCTATCCATAGCTGAAACCATGAAAACCTGCAAAAACAGTGACACCACAAGGCTTAGAGGGGGATGTTTCCCCTCTATAGGTGGGTAGTGAAATGGCAGCGAACACTGCAGGGCTTGTAGATGAGTGTCCTCTATCTGTCTGGGCATGGGTGACTGGGAAGCCAGAGATCAAGCAGTCTCTCATGGCAGGGGCCACTGATGAGTGGTCCAAAAGAAAAGAAAAGAAAAAGAAAAAGAAAAATCTGAGGCAGGCAGGCAACCCTGGGTTGTCCAATTACATTTTTAGCTAAAGGAAGCAATCCAGAGATGAATGTCAGTGAAGGGCTTAACCATAGCCATGGTTGGGGGTTGTCCCCCATTTCTAGGAACACCAGAAGATTGCTGGGAGCTCAAAGGTCAATTTCTCAGGTTCGGAGAAATAGTTAAGCTGACCAGAATGGAAAAACTCACCAATTGAAGCCGGTGGTGTGCGTAGAGGTTGCGCTCAGGCAGATGGAACATGTGGTTGTTGTGGAAAAATACCTGGTTCCAGATCCCAACCCCGGGAGAGGGGCGGGAGAGCCTCCTGAGTCTCACGGCACCAATGAAATTACCTGGCGCACATGAGAAGGAAACATGGAACACGCAACAAACCTGCTTAGGAGTTTATTGGGGGTGTGTGTACAGACCTGGTGAAGTTACTGTGCAGAGAGAGAGAGAGTTGAAGATGGTGTGCCCAGTTTTTAAAGGCCACCTAGCACATGTGCACAGGAGGATGACATGGCTGCGTCATACGCAGATGACAGAGCTCATGAATGCATGCAAGGGCTCACGCAGCTGCGTCATATGTAGATGATGTAACCATGCCACACGTGGGTCATGCCTGAGGGCTTGTCTGCACATGTGTGTCCCTGATACCCGGAAGTGTCAGCCATATTGTGGCTGAAATCATAACAGTGGGAAGTAAGGGACCCGGAACAGCTAGGCCACACTGCTGCCATGACACCTAATAAAAAACAGTTAAAAAGTAGGCCTGAGTTTCAGTTTACTGGCAGGCAACACTGGGCTCCACGGAAAGCTATTTAAGTTGTCACCAACCAAGGAGGGCCAGCATCTAAAGGGAAGTAAGTACCTGACAACATTCTAAACATTAGATAAGATTAGATAACCAGATGTCCCTGAGCCCAGGATTCACCTATTCCCCTTTTCTCAAAACCTTTAGACAAATGTCAACCAATCAGGATCCTGAATCCTGAAAATCTCCTCACTCCAACCTCTACTATGATAGAAACCCTGCCCCATTGCAGCTCAGGGTCCCTCCTACTCCACCTGCTGTGTCAGACAGATGGACAGAGGACCCGAGTTAACTTGTAATGAAAAAGACTCTTTTCATTTGCATCGGATCTGGTCTCTTGGTGGTTTTTTGGGTATAAACTCTGGGCACAAGTTCTCTGTAGTTGATCTTTCTTGATGGACTTTCTTGGGGACCGCCAGCTCCCTAATAGTGACATGGAGACTTCTTTTTGTTTGTTTGTTTTGAGACAAGGTTTCTCTGTGTAGCCTTGGAACTTGCTCTGTAGACAAAGCTCTGCCTGCCCCTGCCTCCTGAGTGCTGGGATTAAAGGCGTGAGCCAGTACTGCCCGGCAACATGGAGACTTCTTATTAATTATAAGAGCTAGGCCTTAGCTTAGGCTTGTTTCCAACTAGCTCTTATAACTTAAACTAATATTGTTTCTATTAATCTACATTTTGCCATGTGGCTCTTTACCTCTCCTCAGTACTGAGTTCAACTTGCTCTGTGTCTTGCTGGCATCTCCTCCCGTGCCAGATTCTAACTCTGAATCTCCCTCTTTGCCTGAAAGTCCTGCCTATTCTCTGCTGCTTAGCTATTGACCATTCAGCTCTTTATTAAACCAATCAGGTGTCTTAGACAAGAGAGGTAAAACATGGACACATTTTCACACAGTGTGATCAGCTATCCCTTAACAGTCCTCTACAAGAACAGAAAATGATCTTAATCACTAAGCCATATTGACAACCCACTCTTCCCTCCACTTCTGTCAGCATGTAAAAGTTGACAGAATCAAAATGCTGTTGGCTTACAGAAAACTTAGATAAATTAAAAAAAAACTTAAATAAATAAATGAGTCAGGGGATTAGAGAAGGAGCAAATCTCAGCATGCATTCCCTGCCAAACAAATTACACACACACACACACACACACACACACACACACACACACACACACACACGGAGAGAAAGAGAGAAAACTGCCACAATCAGTACTTCATATAAAGACCACTACAACCTTGAAAAAAAAATCTCTGCAATGATATCTGTCCAGCAACTGCCCGTCTAGCCTTGGATGAATGTGACTCTTTCTATTGATCCATAGAACCAGGTCTTTTTGCTTTAAGAAACTTCCTCTTGCTTTAACATATTCAGACTTGAATACAATCAGACTTCGTTATATCTATTTCCCTTCTACTTCTAATGAAGCTTATTAACCTTTGGAGACCATCCAGCCCTTTGGTGCTCATTTTAGGTTGATATTCTTATTAAAGAGATGCCTCGAAGGGAGGTTGGCTTAAGTTAGAGAGTGTCATTTACAACCCTCAACTGAAAAATCAAACGTTCACCAACATCATTTATTGTCTCCCTTATTCTAAAAAATATTTTATTGCCATGGCATGAATATGGTGGTCAGTGGACAACCAGTGGGAACTGAGACTCTCTTTCCACCACTGGGGATCAAACTTAGGTTATCAGGCTTTGGGGAAGGTGCCTCTTCCTCTCGAGCCATCTCAGCAGCCTCTGTTGTTGACTTTATACTATTGTGATGGAGAAAAAATCAAGCTTGTAGTCTCAGGCGCATAAATACCTTCTGATTCTTTGTCCTTTTGAGTGGTGGGTTTTGACTGTTTTAAGTAAAAATAGACTGGATTGTTCCTGCACACCATGGTGCATGTCTCAGGTAGCTGAGTGTTCCTAGAAAGATGAGGTCTAGAGACCAGGATGGAGCCTGGGAAGCATTTTCTGGTTAGATGTGGGGAGAGGGATGGGAGACGATTGTGCAAGTCAGGAGTCCCAGTGTCTCTCTTTCGCTGTATCACACGTCCATTTGAGTATGTTTCTGGTTGGGGATGTGGTAGATCACCTGGCTGGGATCCCACAAGGCCCAACATCTCTTCTCAAAGTACCGCTGAGCTTTGCAAGTCTCGTGGGCTGATTTCTTCTCTTCCTCTTAACCAAGTTGTACCGCTCAGCTCTCCTGAATCCTTTCTTCTAGTTACATGGCTCTCACACCTTAATGTGCACACTCATTACTTGAAGAACTTGTTAGAAGACTCAGGGACAGCCTCTGTGAGCTGGAAGTGGAGCAGGGCTCATTAACTTACACTTTTAAAGAGTTCCTCCTAGGTTCCAGGGAGGATCAGCCTTCTGAAGCCCTGGCCCTGCCCTTTCAAAGGGTGGGATAATCTTCCACAGCCCGAGCAGTCCACTGAAGTTCCTCTAGCAAACCAATGGCTCGCCCCAGCCCTCGCTGGGTGTGGGATGATGTGGGCTCAGGGAGAACAAATTTGTGTTTCAAAGTTAATATTAACAGTTTTGGATTACAAAATGGGGTCCTAGTAATAAAATGCCCCTGATCACATTAATATGTACACTTTATATCTATTAGAAATTGTTGAGCTTTTTGTTTTTGTTTTTGAAGAAGGAAAAGGTGATTATAAGTATATGTAGAATCTATTTTCATGAGCAAGTTTCTTTCATAATGGCTGTGGGAAAGGATGACTTCTAGATTTGTATGCATAAGAAACAGTGATAAATTAATACTTATTACAACAGAAAAACACAATCACCTTCACATATCCGTTTAAAAAAGGACTTCAACAAATATCATGTAACTGCTAATAATCACTGTTTGTGATGTTGGTAGTACTCTGAATAAAATTTCTCTGAGCTTAGTTTCACTTTTGACACATTAAAATGTTTGTTTTTGTATTTTGGATACTTAATGTATTTGTGGGGATTGTTTATTTATTTATTACTAATAGAATATAACAAACATAATTAAATGTGGATTGGTAACACTAAAAATCTCTTTGACTGTGTTCAGGCTGTGTAAATGTGTATTGTGGGAGGAACAGAGAGCAAAGGACATCTGGGAGTACAAAGATCCTGTCTTCCTAGACTGTCACAGTGAACTGGTCAAATGCTCTGACCACCTGACTTCTGTGGGGGTGTTAGAAGAGAATGGTGAGCTTCCACTGGGTTATACACAAACCTGAAAATCTAGGCTGGCTCCTGAGTATTGGGAAGACTCATTTCAAGTCTAGAGTCCAGGTCCACAGTGGGTCCTGATGGACTAGACTTTAATGTAGAGAAAGGTAAGTACAGGCCCCTCAGTGTTCCCATCTCTGTTTAAAATAAACACTAATAAAAGAGTTTATAAATGTGGCACTAAATCACAGAAAGGGGTAATTTGCTTATGTTGGTCATGAGGCCATAAACTGGGACATTATCAAGCATCTTTTTGAGGGACTGAATCAAACTATAATTAGGTAGGTCCAAGCCTGGCAACTATTTTCATAGTAACCTATTTTTTAAAACTTGCTGACCAGCTCTTTAGTTTTATGAACATTGCCTGTGTCAAGAAATGATGGAGATCTGGGTGTGGTGGTTCGTGCTTTTAATCCTAACACACAGGAGGAAAAGGCAGGACGACCTATGTTGTTATATATATGGAGGGCTTAAGGCTACCTAGTGATATAGTGAGAACCTATCTCAGAAGAAGAAGGAGAGGGAGAAAAAGAAAAGAGAAGTCATAACAAACACTGATTCCATTTCCCACAAGGTCTCCATGGTGCATCTTTCTTGCTTCTCTGAACTCCTTTGGCCCTGCATAGCCGTAATGCTGGTTGCAGTGTCCTCCCTTTGCATTGCCAAGTTGTCTGCGGTAAGACTACACCATTGGTATCCAGGACAAAGAGAATACAGCTATGTGTGTAATTTAAGTTTTTAGTGGCCACATGAAAACACAAAAAGAAACAGATGAAATTCGTTTTATCAATGTCTTTTATTCAGTCCAACATACCCCAAATATATCAACATGGAACCAATATAAAACCTTTGAGATCATTACAATTACTTTTTGTGAACGCTTTAGAATTAAAATGTGTTTTATATACACAGCACATTTCTGTTAGGATTCGTTTCACCTCAAGTACTTAGCAGTCACATTGGCTGGTTGAACAGTGCATTACCATGTAAATGCAATATTGAACAACGCAGCACCAGGTAAATGCAAGTGGCTTTCTAAAGACATCGTGACTATGTCTACTAAAAGCATATTATTGTTGTTAGATCCAGCTATATGTTGACGTTCCACATAAGCAAGATCATAAAGACCTGTTCTGACTTGTGCCAAAGACCCAGTCTTTGACAGCAAGTGCCAATCATCTTAGCTTCTAAGATTCTACTCGTGAAAATAGGACTCTCTCACAAATGGCCCATAGTGGCTCCATGACCATTTTGTCAGTTACGAGGTTGGGTATTTCATGAAGTGCTGATGTTTAGACTGTCTTATCCTTGTGAATCAAGGTTGTAGCATCCCACATAACACGTTAAGGTGCAGATTTGTGAGTGGTTGCCAGAAGCCCATAAACAGGGGCCATAATCTGTTAAATTCTTCAGCTCACCACTCTAGGTCATTTAGTGATTATAGGTTGTCTTACTGAGACCTTGTGCAATGCTCACCGTGTGGGAAACTTCCTTTTCCTCCAGTCTGTGAACCACACTGCTGACCTGGAACTAAGTAACATGTCCCTTCGCTAATTCTCACGTAATGAGTCGCTTGTCCAGTGGCTATTTAGACAAAAAGGGCAAAGTTCTTTATTGAACTTCATGAAATTTTACAAATTATTATTTTAAGCCCAAGGATAATTTCATGAGTTTGAGAGTAAAATAGTACAACCAGCAAGCTGTAAGCCTCTGCAACTGTCAGAAGGGAAGTGGAGGGGAGAAAGAGAAAGCTATGCTGTTCAACTTAGACAGCCATGTTTAACAATGGAAGTCAACCAGCAGTCACTGGAGGACGGAGGCCCATCACCATCTGATGTCAGTCAGCACTGAGAACACAGCTAACTTCTTCACTTACTCTCTGGAAACACATGTCTGAGGCCAGGCAGATAAATACATCTCCATTGAATAGATGTGTTAAAATTGGATTTCTAAGAATTTGTTCTGCTTAGAATATCATCATTTAGTGCCATATAATTGCTTATTCCTTAAAATCCTTTTTATTTCTGTAAGTTTAGTAGTGATGTCTCTCCTTTCAGTGATAATTTGCTGATTTGCATTCTCTCCTTTTGGCAGTGTAACTAATGGCTTATCTTCTGGTTTCATGGCTTTTCTCTTGTCTAACTCCCTTATTTCTGTTGTAGGTTTTGACAAATTCCTTCTGTTGCTTAGAGGTTGTTATTATTTGTTTGTTTCTCTTTCTTTTCCTTTTTTTTTTGGATGGGAACGACAACAGGATAATTCTGCCTGGAACTTTATGCAGAGTAGGCTTGCCTTGAACTCACAGAGATCTGCCTGTTTCTGCCTCCTATGTGCTGGGATCAAAGGCCTGAGACACCACACTCAACTCTTCCTCTATGTTTTTTTTTTAAGATAAAAGTTGTTAGGTTATTGATTTGATAGCTTTCTAATAAAGACAATTGAAACTGTATTTCTCATTAAGCACTGCTTTAATTATAACAGTTTTGTCATTTTTCATTCATTGTATTTTCTTTTGGGTTGTGTGTTGACACAGAACACTGTGTAGTCTGAACTTGCTATGTAGCTGAGGAGGCTCTTGAATCAGGAGCTTCCTATCTCCAGGTCCCAAGTTCTGGGGTTAGAGGCCCATGTCACAACACCTGCTTCATTTTGTTGTTGTCCATTGCAAGCTAGGTTCTGATTTTCCCTGTATAAAACTGATACACTGATTTTCCCTTTTAAAGAAATTGATATTCGACACATTGATTATTTAGGAATGAGCAATCTTATTTATAAATTTCCCAAACTACTACCATGTTTTTGTTGTGCTGTATATGTGTGCTATATACATGAGGAGGATATGTATGTACATTTGAGCGTGTGGGTGTGGAGGTCTGAGGTAGACACCAGATGCTTTTTTTCCCCATTGCTCTCCAACTTTTTGAGACAGGGTGTCTCACTGAGAAGCTCATCCACTTGGCTAGGCTGGTTGGCCAGTGAGCTTCAGGATCCCCAGGACCCCCTCATCTGTTTCTCTCCATCCATCAGCCCAAGGCAGGGGTTATAAGTATGCTCCACTATGCCAAGCATTTTGTGTAAGTTCTTGGGATCTGAATTCAGGTCCTAGTACCTTCATGGCAGACACTTTGCTGATCCAGCCATCTACTTCCTCCTCAAATACGAACTACTGACTTAGGGTAATAAAGATGTATCGATACCGGGCAGCCAAGTATAGCACTACGCTGGAGGGGATAGAGCAGTGTGTATGCCAGGACAGAGGAGCTGGGACCTTCGGTACCTTCTGCTCAGGTTCACTGTGAATCTAAAAATGCTCTTGAAAGGAAAAAACAAAAGGGCTTCAGAGAAATCTATTGGTAGGGATTGTGTGCTAGGGCAGTCTACTTTAAGATGCGGTCTGTGCTTGGGCTGCTGATCAGTGAACTGGTTGTTACTGCTTTGCTGTGAGATAAGGAGCTTGTTAGAGATGTAAATCAGTCTATTGTTTCCGGTACTCATAAAGTCTGGCCATAAAAAGACAAACAGCTGCAGCTGAATAGGACAGCAGCATGCTTGTGCCTGTGGCCTTTGCGTGTAGGAGACTTTGTCTGAGGACACGTGAAGAGGGATCCAGCATCAGCCTGCTCACAGGCCGTGGTGATAGAGATAAGATGTTCCTATTTGTCTTGTTTCTTGGTAAGCCAAGCTCAGGACAGTAAGAAGTACCGAGCGAAGGGAGCTTCCAAGAGGGAATACGCGTGCTGCTTCCTGGGAAGCAGTGAAGGCGAGGGGAACTTGAAATGCAGGTTAAGGTTTTGATGATATGTAGGGGTGAAAAGGAATGGTTGTAATGATCTGTCCTATCCCTTTAAGAGACAAGCCACGCCCACTACTCCCCCTCCAGCTGGTCTTCAGCTTCCAGCCTGAGTCCCTTCCTTTTTACTTCTCCCTCTCAAAGAGGCAGCTTCCATCTCTCCCTTCTCTCCCCCCTCTTTCTTTCTCTCTCTCTCTCTGCCCCCTCTCTGCTCTTCTCTCTTCTCCCCTTCCCTTCCATAACCTACTAAATAAATATCCAACCTCACCCTGCATGGCGTGCCTATCCATGTCTCTGTCTCTCACCTCCACATGGCTTGCTGCCTGGGACCAGCCACCTTCGGAGACCTGCCTGGGACAGGCTACTCTCGGGACCCCTGCCCACTGCTGCTGCTTGGGGACCTGCAGCATTTTAATTAATCCATTATGGTATTTGAGGCAAACATAATCTAAGCAAAAGTCTGAAAATGTGAAAAACGAGGTTATAGTTAGAGACCAGGAAACATTTTTAAGTGGAAATAAGACATATACATTAAATACAGCCAAGAGATGTCAGGCAGGGTTTGAGGGCAGGCTAGATAGGACTTAGATTGTCTTCTGATTGGATGACAATAGGAACTAGAAAATGACTTGGCTCGACTGTGATTTAAAATTAACCTTGCACCACTAAGGGAACCCACCTAAAGAGAAGGAACCTGGACCAAGAGGCTCATCAGGATGCTACTTAAACAGTAAGAGCCCAAATGCAAGGGACTGAAGTGGGTCTGAAAACAATGGCAACATACAAAGCTGTGATGGAGGGAGCGTGTATCGGGTTTGAAAACTGCTCAAGCATGAATAAGGAAAAGAAAGGGTGTCTGGAATGCTGATTGCACAAAGCCAAGGGCGGAAAGGCGGTGTGAAGAACTGGTTGGGTGGGAAGATAATGATTTTGGCTTGGCTTGAGCTTGAGGTACTTGGCAAGACATCCAAGTAGAAATGTACATAGATAATGTAGGTCAACACCTCCAGAGAGACGTGAACTTCTGGGCAGTCAGCAGTGTGGAGATGGCCAGGGAGCTCAGAAAGAGAAGCTACAGGAGAGCAGAAAGGCTGTTCACCAGGGGAGAGCCTGGAGGCGTAGTGGGGGATGGAGTGGAGATCAAAGAATGGAGAAGAGCCGATGGAAATTATTGACAGGCAAATGATCAGGGATGAAGACCCCCAAAGAACATGACACCCACAGAGGGACAGGTGCGGAAGACAACTGTGAGCCATTGTCATATGCGGCAGACTTAGTACTGGCTATAATATTAGGGCCACCAAGCTTAAGTCACCTAGGTTGTATAAGACTCATGATGGATAATCCCAAGCAGCAGGATAGAGGGAAACACACTCCTTGGAGCATAAATCGACACCAAGGAAGCAGGCGAGCAAGAGAAGACAGAGGCTGCAGGTTAGAAGAAGTAGTTGAGGCAACAAGTTTGCAAAGAATGAGCTAAGAAGTTAAGGTTAGCACAGAAATGTGACCCTAGAACAGTGGTTCTCAACATTTGGGTCATGACCCCTCTAGGGGTCAAACCAACCTTTTCACAGGGGTTGTATCATATCAGATACCCTGCATATCAGATGTTTACATTGCAGTTTGTGACAGTAGCAAAATTACAGGTATGATGTAGGAATGAAAAGAATTTTCTGGTTGGGGGTCGCAGCATTAGGAAGACTGAGAACCATGGCACTAGGGAGGAGGCAGTGTCTGCTTTCTGTGATGTAGGGGGAAAAATCCAAATGTAAGGAGGGTGCGCAGTCATTTTCACAGCAAGGACAAAAAGTTAAAGACGTTCTTGGCCAGTGCTCTGCTCTTCTCAAGAGTGTGGGAAGGGAGGTCATCAGAAACAGGGAGAGGGCAGGGTTGGAAATAAGGGAAAAGAATCGACACACCTGCTAGAAATGAAATGAAGAGTTCGCTACAAATGGGTAAACACACCTCTGAAGTTCATTAAAGACCTAATGGAATAAAAAATCCAAGGGTGTGCGGTGAAATCAGTTGGCACTTTGCTGAAATGAAACGGTAACTATATAGTGGGACCCTGAGTCAATCCAAGCCACCACCTGTGTGTTTTATATTATCACTGCAAGCGAAAAATTGGTCCAGAATGTATTCATTACTGTATTTCTCATACCCACAATGGTATAAATTTGTGTGTTTACGGTAAGTGTCTGTGTGGGTTCACGTGATTATAGGTTGCTGTTGTAGGCACATGAGGCCTGTGGTCAACCTTGAGTTTACTCCTCAGGTGTCATCCACCATGTCTTGTGACATGAAGTCTCTTATTGGGACCTGGGACTTTTGGATTAGACAAGGCAAACTCCAGCGATTCTCCTGTTTCCCCTTCCAAGTGTGTACCACTACTTTCTTGCCAGCTTGTTACATGGTTAACGGGGGTGGCAGGGGTATGAGGCAGTTGATCACAGTGCATCTCAAGTCAGGAAGCAGAGAGATGAAGGCATAAGATACAATTATTACTCATTTAGGTATCATATGAACACATAGTTAAAGGACATACCTTGAAAAATTCATACTTTTAGGCGGGCAGTGGTGGCATACACCTTTAATCCCAGAACTTGGAAGGCAGAGGCTGTAATAAAGAGGGGCTCGGGCTGCGTTCCTGGCGCCTGCTTCCCGGCACAGGGCCCCTTGTTCTGTCCCGCCCGGCTCCTGGTGCGTACCCGAAATAATTACACAGAAACTGTATTCATTGAAATAGTGCCTGGCCCGTTAGCTCTAGCCTCTTATTGGCTAACTCTCACATATTTGTTTAACCCATTTCTAATAATCTGTGTGTCACCACGAGTCGTGGCTTACCGGGAAAGATTCAGTGTGTCTGACCTGGGAGCTTCATGGCGGGCAGCTCTCTCTAACTCTGTCCCCTTCCCAGTATCCTGTTCTCTTTCCCTGTCTATCTAAGTCCTGTCCTATCAAAAGGCCAAGGCAGTTTCTTTATTAACCAATAAAAGCAACCCAAATACAGAAGGACCCTCCTACACCAAAAGGCAGGTGGATCTCTGTAAGTTCGAGGTCAGCCTGGTCTACAAGAACTAGTTCCAGGACAGCTAGAACTGTTACACAGAGAAACCCCATGTCAAAACTGCCCCCCCCCCAGCCAATTCATACTTTTATGTAGAACATTCCCTTACGTAGAACATTCCCTTAAGGGACCAGGAGACAACAGCTTGCTATTGCTATTGACATGGTCCTTACACCTCAGGAGGAGTAAACAATCAGATGACTCACAGGAAGCCTTAGTCAGAGTTACTCAGACAGACCCCAAAGCACACGGACCTCTTCTTACTACCAACTTTGGCCCGAGGGTTTTATTTAGGTCTTGTGGCCTTCCCTGGGTCACCGGGTAGTCTAGGACACTTCTGGATGCTCTTCCCTCACCCCTTTCCTTTGAGTCAGACTTTCATGAGTTCAGTGCTGCTCTTAAGCATCCTCAGCCTTCTTCTCCTTATGACTCAGAGACTCTTTCTTCCATCACCCATGTTCTCACAGAGCCTGATTCTCTGAGGACCTAGATTGACGTAGATCTTTCAGACCAGAGACCCGAGGTTAAAGTGGGGAGGCGGTGTCAGGTGTGGGTTTCCATAGTCTTGTAGTACTCTAGCGCATTTGGGGGTCAGCAAGACAGCGTCAGGGAATAAGCGGGTGCGTGCATGAATCTGCTTCCCCTCCTAGCTCATTGGTAAATAGCTACTCCTGGAAAAAGTGGCCCGGAAGCGGAGATGGAAGGCTCAAGTTGAGGGTAGCAGAGCCTTTCTCCCACAGCCCTGTTCCTAGAGCCCACCCTGAACGAGGGTGGCTGGGTCAGGAAGCTGCTGTTCAGGGCATCTACCATTGTGAGCAGAACAGTTCTGGGTGGGCTAGGGCTGGAGGGGGGCCAAGTGGAGGCAACAGAAGCCCCACTATCAACACCAGCCTTCACAACCGCCCGGGGAAACACCAGGGCTATTATTCCTACTTTAGTCATCCACACCTGGGAGTTCTGTCCTGGGAGGCGAGCCTCAACTTCCTCCTCTCATTTCCAGAGACAGAGATAAGAGGTGGTCCGTGCCAATTAAAATATAACTGAGGAGTCTGTTCTTATTAGGGGTTAGCGGAGAAGTGTCTACTGGGGTGTGCTTGGCCCAGCTCTACTTCCTGCTCTTCTGGCGGAAGCGCTGCCATTTTTGCTGTGTATCCATAGCCTTCTTTAGTGCATAATCGGGGCAAATGCCGCTCAAGCTGCTTCCTTTTCCTGTGGTCACAGGCTGGGATAGTAGCTCAGATTCTTCCAAGTGAGGCTTGCTCTCAGATTCTAAACTAGAGCAGGACGGCACTGCAAACCACAGGGAATGTTGTGTGACGTTTCACTCTTTATTTATTATGTGTACAATATTCTGTGTGTATGTCTGCAGGCCGGAAGAGGGCACCAGACCTCATTACAGATGGTTGTGAGCCACCATGTGGTTGCTGGGAATTGAACTCAGGACCTTTGGCAATGCTCTTAACCACTGAGCCATCTCTCCAGCCCTACTCTTTACTTTTTGGGACCCGCCACCCAGCTCCCAAATAAATCACACATGGAGGCTTATTCTTAGTTACCTATACCTGGCCTTAGCTTGGCTTATTTCTTGCCAGTTTTCTTTAACTAAAATTATCCTATATATCTATTTGGCTTTTATCTTTCTCTGTGTCTGTATTCCTTTTCTTTACTTCTTACTTCATGTCTGGCTGTGTAGCTGGGTGTCTGGCCCCTGAAGTCCTCCTCTTCCTTCTCTCCTTCCCAGATCCTCCTCTTCCAAATTGCTCCTCCTCATATTTATCTTCTCTGCCTGCCAGCCCTGCCTATTCCTCTCTCCTACCTTGCCATTGGCCATTTATCTCAGAGTTAAACAAATGCAGCATAAACAAAAGTAACACATCTTAAAATAATATTCCCCAACATGGGAAGGGTTCCTCGAGGGGCCAGGACTCCAGAGAGGCCCTTCCTTAGCCCATGCACAGGAATTTGACTCCTCTGTTTGGCCTTTAGAAGCCATGAGCTTCAGCTTTCTTTCGAGTCTTTGACCATGCCTGAAGCCTCCAGTGTTCCCTGCTTCAGTTGCCCAGACGTGGTTTCCACTTCCTGAATTGTACTCTGTGTTTCAAGACAAACCCTAGAAAGGAATGACGAACAGACACTGAAGTTTATGTTTATGTGTCTAGACTGGATGTCTCATGATCATCACGGTGCCATTGCTGTTGCTGTCATTGTCATCATTGTCATTATCATGGTCCTCTTCTTCGTGGGTAAATAGATCTTGCCCAGGTTTCATAATTAGGAAGTGGGCAGGGTTGAGACACACAGTCAGCTCTGTCTGACTCAGCAGTGCCATGCTGGGATCTCCAAACACCTTCCTTGAGGGCTCATCTTATCTTTAGGTTATGACTCTGGCTTCTTCACTTAATGCTTAGTGAGATGTGAGGCCTGGTGCTTCCAGAGTTCCAATTCTATACTTGCAACCCAATACTATTAGCCTGCCTGCCTTCTAAGCTGCTCCTTGCCTTTTCAAAGCACCCCCCTTCTCTCTTAGATGGAAAATAGAAGGTAAGAAAAACATTTGCTCAGCTAGGCATGGTGGCTCACATCTATAATCTCCAAGTTAGGAAGGTGAGGCAAGTTTGATTCCTGTCTGGGATACATAATAAATTCCAGGTCAGCCTGAGTTACAGAATAAGATGCTGTCAAAAGACAGATAGATGGGAAGGAAGGAAGATGGATAGAGATCATTTTCTCTGTGCTTAGTACGTACCAGTCCCTATTCTAAGCACTGTGCGTGTGTTCATTCACTTCGCTTCATCACATTCTAGTGAGGTAAGTGCCGTGTTGCTCTGTCTCACAAGTGAGGAACTTACTGCCCTGAAAGTCCGGAGTGGTTTAGTCAAGGTTACACAGACAGCAAAGGGCAGACAGATCCTCTCTGTGACAGAGTCTCGACTAAGGCATGGTTTGTTAGTTTATTATGATATTTACTCAGTGCCTGGTATCAGGTGGGTAATTACGTTAATACCAGGACAGATGAAGGAGCGAGTTAAGAGAAAGCTAAGGCGTACATAGATTAGTACAGAGGGTTATGAGGAGCCCAGTCCCATTTCTCCCCTGTGCTCCTTTCATTTCCCGCATAGCCTGTAGGTGTTTTAGCGAGGTTCCTGAACTAGTTCTTTTTTGTCCAGCTGACATCAAGATACGGTTTCTGAATCTGCTACATTTTCTTGTGTCTTCTTTCACATAGGACCAATAACTCTGTGAGAGTACTTGAGTGACAACTGAGTATCGCTTACTTTCTCAGGATTTAGGAGTGGCAGAGTCCTGGGGTTGTGAGACAGTTTGCTACTGTCTGTGCACCTTATCCAGGTTTTCCATGGCTGATCCTTGGAGAAAGGATCCAGCCTTTGGCTGAACTTGTTCTATGCTGACATCCCTTGGAAAACATAGTTACAGAGCTTCTCTGAGAGGAAGAAGACATCCTGGGCCTACCTTCTTGGATGGAGCGGTAGTCAAGGGGATCATTTGTGTTGTTTGTGGGCAGTCACAAAAAGGTTGGCCAGATAGCCAGGGGTCTGGAACGTAGAAAGTTAACAACTCAGACTTCTGGGAATGTAACGTGTGGGTAGGTCTCCAAATAACATTTGTGGAGCAATTTAGGTTCTATAAATATGCACCAGAGAGCAACGTGGGCAGAGGAGGACCGTAATGAAAGTGAACTGGATGTCCTAGGCTGTGGGCCTCAGCCCCCGTCTCCAGGCTCCCCTGCTTTTGCGCAATGGATGTAGGATGTAGGTGAGATGTAGACTCCACAGTGTTTCCTCTCTCAAGACTTATTAACTACTGCAACTACGGTGGCTTAGATGTTTCAAAACCAGAAGCCAATGCTTAGCTGCAATGTGGTGCTGTTTTCAGAAGGACTGACCGTTCACCCGGTGGACAGTTTCATTACAAGAGACTGTCATTTGACTGTCAGGATCTTTAGGCTTTTCAGCCACAAGACTGGGATGATCGTGCCTGACCACCTAGGAGAAACAAAAGGGGTTTAGATATCTCTTAGTGAAACACAGTAAAAGGTTATAGGAGACATGAAAAATAAGATCGCTAAGGAACAAGACCCTACAGAATGAAGGTTTGGCTGCTTGCCTAGGTACCAAACCCCCTCTGAGCTGCTAACGGGAACAGAAAGGATTCAAACCCTACAGTAGAAGAAGAGAGCTACGGATGGCCACTGTGGCCAGCTACACAACGAAAGCTTTCTTTCTTTGTTTTCCTTCTTGTTTAGATTTCTAATAACAACCCCCTCTTTCCCTTTTGATTTGTAGAAAGAGTATGGGTGGGAACTGTCAACTAGGTTTAGGGATTCTAGGATACCCAGAGTGGGAGACAATGCCTGATGGACTTTTCCTGGAGACAGCCAGAGCAGAGTATCTTTGTGTAAAAAGCATAATTGCGTTTTAAGGGGAGAAGCGTGAACCTTGCTGGCGAAGGGATGTTTAGATGTTATTAAAGGGTACAGATGCTGAGTAGTCAAAGGAACGAACTGTACCAATTAGGAGCCAGCTGTCTCTTTAATCCACCGTAGCTCTTTTCTATGTGGTAACATAAGGTTAAGGTGAGAATCAGCATCCATGTGTGAGCCAGGAAGTCAGTCTCTCTTACTTCCTGTTAACTTTGGCTAATAAGAGGCACTAGTGTTGAGCCAGACAAGGAGGGGAGATGCTACTTCTTTAATAGGTGAAACCTATACTCAAATGAACTAAGAAAAACCATTAGCCTCTCCAAATATTCAAGTCTGATATTTGATGTTGATAACTGATCAAAAGCGTAATGGGGTTGAATTACACGGCACTGAAAACCACCAGTCAGAATGTCATCAGTGTGCCTGATGTCATTACTGCCTATTGGAGTTAGCCTGGGTATTTTGACAGCTCTCTTTTGAAAAGCCTGGGGAATATTATCTGCCCTGCAGATCCCTGTGCATTCCTGGTTTATTAAAATGTGCAAAGAAAGCCTGCACTTTCTTCTGAGGTAGCATTGAGGCCCTTTGATCTCTGCTGACTCCCACTGACAGGATTTGGAAGTCTCTTTTGGCATCAGAAAAGACAAGACTTTGGGTCAGATAGCTGTTTGATATTTGGCCTCTTTTAACTGAAACAATTGCAGTCTTTTTAAGTTCATGGATTATTAATATTTGGTGACTAACTGTGCTTAAACATCTGTGAAGATGAAATTTCAAAAAATGATTATTTTGGCTGTGCAATATGATTGAATATATGAAATGTTAATTCTCTGTTATGGGAATTTTGCTTCAATTAAAGAAAAATCAATTGTCTTTGTTTTACAATGAATATGTTATTTGTGTGAACTGAAGTTCCTAGGAAAAAAACAATAGATATGATAAAGATTCTACAAGGATGGTGGACAGATTGGAATTTGGGGCTTGTGGACAGTTGGAATATTGTAGACTCAGAGGTGAGTTATTTAAGGCTGTCATTAGCCCCTTAAGAGTTATTCACCTCCCACATCTGTTTTACCTAACACCATGTAACTCTCAGGGAAATGTCTGGAAGTATATTAAGAGACCATTAGTTTCCATCAACCCCAATGTTCAGTCTGCCACCAGACAGCATCTGAAACTTACAGCAGAGGTCGTCTCTGTCCTCGGGTGTTGTGTTGTTCCCCCGTCCCTCCCCCATGGCTCTTCATCCATGCCAAGCTGTTTTGTGCCTTCCTTCTCTGTGACCACCCACCTACTGTTTTCAAAGTGTATTTGAGAACCACTTTAATTCACGACTTTCTTTTGTTCTGTAACTATAAAAACTTCATGAAACCATTTGCATGTTAGAACACGGTATCTGCAGCAACTTGAGTTAATCCGTGTTTCCGGGTTATGGCCACAATGCGCGGCTAAGATTTCACCTTGCTTCAAGGCTATCTGCAGGAGAGCTCTCTGACTGTTTCAGCTTATCTTTATGCTGAGAGCCAGTTAAAGAGTTCTCAGATCTTAGGCAGTTTTTACCCTTATTGAAGTTCATGAATTTTAATCATATAACAGATAAAACAAGCCAGAAGCGACTCCCACTAGCTATTAACTACATCAAAAGAATGAAAACAGCCAACTATAAAAAATGTACAGACGTCTCAAGATACTTTCTTATGGGAAAAAAAAAGCCCAAAGTCTTATTTACTTAATGGTAGAATCCACTTGTGGTGAGAAAAGTTGTTTTTGCTCCATGCTGGTAAGAGTCGCCTTTCCTTCTGTGTTCTTCCTTTCAGTCTGCCCCATTTTTACTACTTAGGTCATTGGCATAAAGAAGGAATATGTATTATTCCATCATACTTCTTATTTTTGAAAGACTATTCCAGAGTCCGCTCATTTAGTTGAACTGAGCAAGGCCCAGTTCATTCATGCAAACTGAGGTTTGTTTTGAATTAGGCTCTGCAGCACTCAGCTTTCTGTTACCCTGACAACATACCTGGCTAACGGAAGGGGAGGAATGGTTTCTTTCGGTTCAAGGTTTCGGTCTGTGACCGCGTGGCTTCTGGGCCTGTGGTGAGGCACAGCGTATGGTGAATATGTGTGAGAGTAAACCTGCTCACCTCAGAGTAGCCAGGAAGGAGAGAAGAGAGGGGATGAGAAGAGAGAAGTGAGGAAGCTTACTATGTACCCTGAATGACCTACTTCAACTAGGTCCCCGCCTCCAGCAGCTCCCAGTGGCTCTGCCAACTGAGGGGCAAGCCTTCCACACACAAGTTCTGAGGGGACATCTAAGAGCAAATCCCTAACACTGACCTTCAGCCTTGACTTATTTGTCACGTGAACAAGCTTGTGGTCAGTATATGTTGTGCCAGCTTCCTCTTCTTGCTTGACAGAATTCCACACGCTTAGAGGCCTCATACATTTATTGTCTTCAAGATCTGGGGGAAGGGGCAGGGTGGCAATGTCAGAATTGTCAATAAATTCTCGACAAGTTAAAGCTGAGGTGTCAACACAGCTTTGGATTTTTCCCAGGGACTTCAAAACAGAATTCTCTTTGTCTTCCCCAGCTCTGAGACGGTGCCCATGCTCTTCAGCTCACAGCTGTCTTTCTGGAAGCCAGATTTCAACTGGCTGGGCAACAAACCACCATAGCCCTGGACCTATTTTTGGTTTTGAATGAGTAAGCTTATTAAGTATACAGCAAGCTAAGTACAAGAAGAAAACAGTAAGCGATTGTTAGGTAGGTAGCTAGATAGACAGGTGCTCAAAACATTGTGGAAATCCCCTTTAAGGCAGCCAGGTGGAATTCCCAACTGAGAGGCCCAAGCCAAGCAGAGTGTCCCTTCAGGTAAGGCTTCTAAAAAACAAAACAAATATCTACAGAGATAACATCATCAAATCTAGTGTTCACTGCGCCACCAGAGGACGCGGAGGCAGCCAGCTGGAGTTCCAAATCGAGCTCTCTCTCCCATGGCTGGGCTTCCAGCTTCGCCAGCTCACTGTTGTTATTTGTACATCAGGAGATAAACAAAAGCAACGTCTCTTGGAACTGGTTCACCTTTGAGCTGTTCTCGAGGGCACCGCGTTTGCACGTGCAGTCTGCTTGCTTTTATTCTGCCTGTTACAGGGTTATAGGTGGAGGGGGCTGAACGCTGGATGGGTAGATGATGGAAGGATGGGTGAATGGGGAGAATCTCATCTTAGACAAGGGATCTTAGAGGACACTTGACATAAACAAGCTCAGGTCTAAAGTGTGTGTGTGTGTGTGTGTGTGTGTGTGTGTGTGTGTGTGCGCGTGCACACACACGCGAACGCGTAGACTGCTTCCGGAGCCAGCTTCTTAGTGAGCTTAAACAGCGTGTGACAATTTATCACTCTAATCCCCATAACAGTGGCAGATACAGCTGGTGTGCTGTTTCTCACACCACATCATTCAGAAGTACCTCTCTTTCATTTACAAGGGTGCTTGTGATTGCATCAGGTCACCCAGCGACCTAAAGAGCCTTCCTGTCTCCACTCATTCATATCTGCAAAATTCATTTGGCTATTTGAGGTAACTGGTTCACAAGTTCAGAGGCTCACAAATGCCACATCTTTAGGGGGCCCATCATTCTGCTTGCTTTATGTGTCAGACCCATCTTAGGGGCAGAACGGACTCTCTGGGTACTAAGGTTTGATGCTGCAATGCCACTGCAGGTGTTTGTTTCGATGCTTGGTCCCTAGTTGATGGCGCTGATGAGAAAGGCTGCAGAATCTCTAGGAAGTACTGTCTAGCAAGTGGAAGTAGGTTATTAAAGTTGGGCCTTTGAAGGTTATTTTCCCCCTTGGTTCCTGCTGCACTGTTGGCTTTCTGGTCTACCAAGATGTGAACAGCTGTCACCCCATGCTCCTGCCACCAAGAACTGAACTGTTGCTGACACCATGGACCAAAACAGATGGTTTTTCCTCTCTTAGGTTGGTTCTAACAGGTGCTGTGGTTACAGTGATGTAAAAGCAATGGATCCACCAAGTACTGGAAAAACTGACCTACAAAGTATCAACTCTGTGACAGAAAGAGAATCATTAGGTTTAATAGAAAACAAAAAACAAAAAACCCCAAAAAACGCTTGAAAGTCCCCTACAGATAAAAATGTCAAATTTAAAAGGAAACCAAGCCAAACCAATACTAGTATCAAAAATTTCAAAGCCAACTCTGATGGTGATTTTAACTGTCAACTTGACACAATTTAGAATTGCCTGGGAAGAGAGTCTCCAAGAGGAATGTTTGGATTCTGCTGGCGGGCACACCTGTTAGGGATTTCCTTAATTGGTTTAGCTGAGGTGGTAAGACACACTCTGAATGTGGGTGGTGCCATTTCCTGGGCTGGACCCTAGAATGAATGAAAAGGAAAGAGAGAGTTGAACGCTGTCAAGCACACATGCATTTGTTTGCTTTCTGTTCCTGATGTTCGCGATGAGCTGCTTCAAGTCCCTGCCTCCTGGATGGACTGTAACCTGGAGTTGTGAGCTGAAATAAAGCCCCGCCCCCACCAACCCCCTAGTCGCCTTTCTTAGGGTATTTTATCGCAGCCATGAGAACTGAAACCAGGACACCGATATACAAGCAATGTAACAATAGACTTCATCCCCAAAAACAGTGAAAGAAAATGCAATCGAAACTCTATAAACTATCAAGCACTGCAGAATATACTTTCAACCCATGATACTTTATCCCACTCTGCCATCAACCTGAGGAGTCCCCTAAGTCTCACAATGGGTGAGATAATAATCTCCCCACTATGGTAATTAATATTGATTATCAATCCCACAGCCTCTAGAATCAAGGAAACGAATCTTTGGGCATGTCTGTGAAAAAATGGCTTAAGTTAGTTGATGCTGGAAGACTCCGCCCTATAAATGAGCAGTTGCCTTCCATTCCAGGGGCTAGGGTCCCCCATAGCCTAAAAAGGAGGCAGCTATTGGAGCATCCATGGCTGTCTTTCCTAGCTTCCTGACTGGAGTCAATATAAGTAGTTACATTCTACCACCATGCTTTCCTTCCTATGATGGCCCGTGTCCTCTGCAAGCCAAGATCACCCCTTCCTGGCTCAGGTTTGTTAGGCATTTCATCCCAGTGATGAGACTATAACTAACTGTCCTCTGAAGAAATGGAAAATGTCAACAGACATTAAGCACTTAGTTAATATAAACTTTTAAACACTTAAAAAATATAAATAGACATTTAAGATTAAACCTAAGCTTGGAGCAAAGGTTAATGTTCAGATGTTATATATTAGTACAAAGTTGGAATAAGGCAACTAAATGATGGGTGAAAGTGAAAACTGAGGAAGCTCACTGGTTGTTACGGATAGTAGGTGAGCTCTAAAAGACACGTGGACAAAGCTACTTAAGGAAACAAGTATGTTTAAAAAATATGAGCAGTGAGGACGTCCCTCAGTGGTGGAGATGCAACAGCCTTTTAAGGTCTACAGCTAAGTTTCCTCTCCTGCCAGCACCCCCTTGAGTACCGTCCCTGGATTCCTCTTGTGCTGTAGATCAGGAGGCTTCCAGTGAGGTCCGTGACTGTAGGATTGATTCCTAGCCCTATCCGAGACTGGAGCATTTCTCCCGTTAGCATCTTATGTATTCATCCAGGATCCCACACTGCCTGTTTCTCCCCATCTCTTGCCCCCTTTTTTTAGACTCAGAACCTCAGCTACAGTGAACAGAACGCTCCACCCCTGTGTTTTTGTATTTCTTTAGTTTGTTTGTTTTGAGGCAGGGTCTCCTGTGTGTGTCTCCTAAGATGACTTTTAACTCACTATGAACTTGATTGCCTTGATCCTCCTGCCTCTACCTCCCAAGTGCTGGGATTCCAGGCAGGCACCTCTATATTCATTTTCATGCGGTGCTAGGATCCAATCCAGGTCACCTAGGCAAAAAATCTCTATGAACAAAGCTATGTTCCCAGCACTTTCTTTTGCATTTCTAATTTAAAAAATCTTCCAAGACACTAGTACAGATTTAATTGACTATTACCACAGAGATTATTATTAAAGCAAAAGCCATGTCACCATTCCAAATGAAGCAATTCACACCACCATCAATTAAAAAAAGCATCCGGAGAGATTACATTGCTTGCCTTAGAAAAATAGCATGCAGCAAGGAGGGAAGCCCTGTGCCACAGCGAGCCACAATGTGTGCCAAGGGGCTGAGGCAAAGGGAAGTTTTAAAAGACGGGAAAATGAGGATTACATCGGATGTTTTGAATCAATAATCCTTGGCCACAACAATGATTAATAACAAGAGTGGTGTGGCGTCGATCTCAGGTTGGCCAGTTTGTGTGCATGGGTCCTTGTAGAAGGGTGTGGTGTCCTTTTCTGGCACAGCCACTAGCAGGTAACACACAAGTACAAATCCTTCTTTCACAATCTCCAGGCTGTTGCTACACTTGACACAAGTGTGCTTCTTTTTTCATCCTGATGTCTTCCGTATTTCTGTTATACACTGAGGCAAATTGACAGTTTTTCTTTGGCCACAATAGCAATAGCAACACCTATTTAGGTGTCTCTACAATAATTTCACATTGTTTTAAGATGATTTAATAGGGACATCATTGATTCTGTAGATTGTCCTGGGTAGATGGACATTTAAACAATATTTGTTCTTCCCATGGGTGGATGAACCTCTAAATATATTTATTCTTCCCACAGGTAGATGAACTTTTAAGCAATATTTATTCTTCCCAAGGGCAGATGGATATCTAAAAAATATTTGTTCTTTCCGTCAGTGAGCATAGGATTCTTTTTCGTTTGTTTTATTTTCTCCAATTTCTTTCTTCAGTGCCGTATAGTTTCAGCATGCCTATCTTTCATCTCTTCAGTTAAATTGATTCCTAGACATTTTTAGTTTTGTGGCTATTGTTAACAGGGCCCTTTTCTTGGCTTCTTTCCAGAAAGTTTGCTACCAGTTATGGAACAGCTCTTGGTGGTTTTGCATCCTGTAACTTTGCTTCTTTCATTCTTGGTGTTGGAGCTCACACCGGAGGCGTGCTAAGCACTAGCTCTCCTGTGGAGCTCCATTCACAGGCTTTGTGCATCCATTGCTAAGAGCTAGGTCACACTGTGCTGCCCAGACTGACCTCAGACTCCTGGGTTTACGTGATCTCTCTGCCTCAGTTTCCCAAGGAGCTGGAACTATAGGCATATACCATCATTCCTGGTTCGACTTTAAAAACATTCTGTGTCTGTGTGTGTTCGGGTTGGTGCAAATGAGTGCAGTGTCTGAGGTGACCAGAAGAGGGAGCTGGGTCTTCCGGTGCGGAGGGAGCTGTCCAAAGTGAGTGCTATCTAGATTTGAGTTTTCGGTTTTAGGGAAATCTACTTACATAATGTTCCCAGCCTCAGAAATTATGTGAGATAATGGTGGATTTTTGTTTGTTTGTTTGGTCTGTTGGTTTTGATCATTTGAGACTGTCTTTTCATTATGTAGCTCATGCTTGCCTCCACTTGCCATCCCCCTGCCTCTGTCTCCTGAGAGACAGGACTGCAGCAGGCATGCACTACAATGCCGGCCTTATGTGTGTTGTTTTAAGCAGCTAAACTGGGGGCAGGGATAACCTGTTTCAGAGCAGTAGATAACTAAGGCAATGAAACCCAGTCTGTACGCCAAGCAGAGAACCTGGGATTTGTCTCTCTGCTAGGCCATCAGGAGAAATGCTCTCTCTGACTTGGGTGGCGATGGCTGTGGGGAAAATCCAATGCAAACTGTTGGAAGCTGTTGTGGCTAGGGCTGCACCTTTGGGAGCCGGTACGAGCAGCTGTAGCTGCTGTGTAGCATCCTCCGGGTGTCTGTGGATGGTCAAAATGGAGGGTGCTGACACCCGCTAAAGGGCTAATAACTCCCAGAGCCTCCAGCAAGTCGAGAACTCCAGACAGGTAAATTGATGCAAAGATAACGTCTTCTGCAGGGAACTGGGACCCACTGAACTCTTAAAGACCAGTAGCCTGCATTGGCATTTACAGCCTGGAGACTGCAAGGGAACAGATCTACAGATGGACTCTTCCACCAAAACAGGTTCCCTTTTCTGCCCTACAAAACTGCAAGTCTCAGGCAGAGCAGCGGTGGCAACACACCTTTAATCCCAGCACTCAGGAGGCAGAGGCAGGTGGATCTCTGTGAGTTTGAGACCAGCCTGGTCTACAAAGCTAGTTCCAGGACAGGCTTCAAAGCCACAGAGAAACCCTGTCTTGTAAAACCAGAAGAAGAAGAAGAAGAAGAAGAAGAAGAAGAAGAAGAAGAAGAAGAAGAAGAAGAAGAAGAAGAAGAAGAAGAAGCAGCAGCTACCCCTGCTGCCAGGCAGGCTCTGCAGTGGCTATGCTGACGACATTGAAGATGAAGTAAGAGAAGGGCAACCCAAGGAGGGGAAAGCAGAACCCTCCTCCATCCGTATGAAGTTCCCCAAAGCATGGTCAGAAGGGAAAGGACTTGAGTCGAGGTGGGGTTTATTATTTGTTTAGCCTAAAGACATGGGTTGTGACGTCGCTGAACCTCGAAGTTCCCATGTAAACATGGAAGCCTTTACTTCCTTGCAGGGCAGATGTGAAAACTAAATGAAGTAATGTTTGCAAAGCCACAGTTCATAATAGGAAATCAGCTACAGTAACTGCTAAAAATGGCTTTTTTCAAAAATATCATTTCAATAATCCTAGAATTTAAGGGGCAAAGGGAGGTGGATCTTGAATTCCAGGAAGGCCTGGGCTATACTGGGAGAGGCTTTCTCAAAAAAAAAAAAAAAAAAAACAAGGAAAAAAGGAAAGAAAGAAATATCGTTATTGAAGTTTCATGTTTTGTAAATCTACACTGTGCGAAAAATACTCATCTGGGTGTTTTTACAAAGGGGGAGAGCTTGGTGTATCTCTGCTATAGACAAGTTACTGAAATTGGTTCTTGGCTTCACAGTTCCTCTCTTGGATTGAGAGGGTTTTTTTTAGACTTATTTATTAATTATGTATACAGGCCAGAAGAGGGCACCATATCTCATTACTGATGGTTGTGAGCCACCATGTGGTTGCTGGGAATTGAACTCGGGACTCTGGAAGAGCAGTCAGGGCTCTTAACCTCTGAGCCATCTCTCCAGCCCTGATTGAGTTTTAAGAAATTTAAGAAAGTTACTTTCCCCCGGTTAGCCACCAGGTGGCGCAGTGATTCTTTGCCTCTGCTGTTTGTTTTCCAAACCATGGCAAGTTCGGAACAACAGGTTCAGTTACTTGTCTAGAAATGGCCAGGAGACTAAGAAATCTCCCTGAGACGTAGAGAAGGTAGAGGCCAAAACGACAGTTGGAACTATCCCCTCTCAAATCCTTCCTGTTCTCACCAGGGGGATCTGACAGTAGACAAATGGCTTCCGTCGGGTGTGGAAAGGAAGATGCCGAGACTCAGCCAGTTCTTTAACCCTTCCGCTGAGCCATTCTACACGGGAAGGAACTGACTTGTAAGCAGGAGAAACAATGAATTGAAGTCACCTCCGTCTCCCAGCCAATTTAAGATTCTAGGATATGGAAGACATCATTCTACAGACCAGTAAGCAGAGAGGAGGGCGGTTTAGGGATAACAGTACCCAGGGAAGCAACAAACAAGGAGCAAGAAGCTAAATGTTGCCTTCAGCTCCTGTAGTTAGGACAACACGGATAGCAAAAGAACTGATTGTTGCATGCCGGGCATTTTTCCATCACCGTTTCTGGGTACAAAGCTTAAGGTAGCAGGAAATTTAACCAGTTTTAACCAATTGAAACCAGTCTCTCTGATCTCTCCTCTGCATCAATTATGTTTGTGTGGCTGTGACTACAGCATCTGGAGAGAACACCTTACGGGAGGAAAGACCAACTGTGGCTCACAGTTTCAGTCTATGGTGGTGGAAAAGGCACAGCCAAGTGTGCTGTTGCCGTGAGGTGTGGATTCCAGGCTGTTAATCACATCCAAACAGGAAGCAGAAACCCCCCAGTGGTTTAGTGCCTCTATCAATTGATTGCATCAACAACTGGGGACCAGGTGTTCAAACCACGGGCTTGTGGGAGACATTTCCTTTAAAACCAGAATGCCCCCTAATCCTGATTCCTCAGAAGGTTGGATTAGTGCCCTGGTTTCAGCATGGTGGTATAGAATCTGTGACTAGTATGTGTGACTCCATCTTGATTTGTATCCTGGTCTTTTGGGGCCCAGTGTAGGATCTCAGTCCAAAACAATAGTCTCCAGCGGCTTTTATTTGACATTTCCTAAGACTGGGGATGTAGCTAAGTTGATAGAATGAGGCAGGCGTGAAGCTCTGGGTTCAGCCCGTGGCATCACACAAACCTGGGTGTGGTGGATCATGCCTACAATCCCAGGGTGAGGTGGAAGTGGGAAGGTCAGAAGTTCAAAGTCATCTTCATCTGCATAGTGAGTTCAAGGCCAGTCTGTTTCAAGCAAACAAACAGACAAAAACAAAAGCAAGCAAACACCAGAACCAAATAAAACCAAAATAACACCCCCCCAAACCATTACTCACAAAATAAACCAAAACAACCACCATGTTTTAAAGCTCATAGTGCTGCTTTACCCTTAGTAATAGCTGACAAGCAGATGTCTGGGTAGAGATGCCCAGAGGATCTAATTGGCCTTGCTTCTTCTCCCCACAGGGGCCACCCCACTTCTGGCCACAGCATCTGGTTCCCCCTGCCCAGTATCTTCTACATCTTCCAGTTTTCAACTCTCTGACCTTTGCTTAAGTACAGGTCTTCCGCCTGCAGCTGCCCCACACCGCTAAGGTCCCCACGGGTTGGTTTCTTAATCTGCTTCCTGGCCTTGCTGGCTTCCTTCCTTTTGAGAAAAGTGTTGCTATCAAGATGAAGTTACTCTTACCAGAGCCCAGTGAAACCCAGGGCTGGGAGAGCCCAAAGCGTGCGGGAGGATGGCCTGTCCCGGATAAGGATTATTTCAGGACTTTCCGAGCACCTGACCAGCGCACCCTTCAAAGTCCCAGTGCTGCTCAAGCCTCATGGGTTCCCCTAATCAAAGGTTCCCAGCAGTCTGTACGGCAATGAAAGGACATGCCCTCCACGGACCTGACGTCTTCAACATCTGTGGGCTTTGTATCCAAGTAACTCATGACTTTTGCCAGTAAAAGCATCTTCCTTCTCTACACATGCCTAGTGTGCTATCGCATGAATCCTCAAACATAATTATTTGCTTATTTTCAAGTTAATTCTTAATGCTTGTCAATGCTTTTCTGCATTTTGTTGTTGTTGTTGTTTGAGACAGGATTTCTCTGTGTAACTTTGGTGCCTGTCCTAGAACTAGCTCTTGTGGACCAGGCTGGCCTCGAACTCACAGAGATCTGCCTGCCTCTGCCTCCTGAGTGCTGGGATTAAAGGCCTGCACCACCACCGCCCGACTTCATCTTTAATACTTTCCATAATATGGCCTATTTCCCGCTCTTGGAAATAGTCTGAAGACTCCCAGAATCTCCCCTTATCCCCCCTTTGTCTCCTGCACCTCTTCCCATCCTTCATCTAACTATCGTTGCTCTGCCTGTACACAGACCCATTCTGCAGGAGGAGAAACAGCGGCTGCTCTCTTGGGAATCTGCGGAGGGCATGCCCAGTCAAAGATGTGGACCTTAAAATGTGGACCTCAGATTTAAAATGAGAGCTAGTTCTTGTGAATATAGTTCAGCAGAGAGATAAATGCAGAACTTAGCCGGGGAAGGAGTGTGTTATGTAGTTAGCCGGGAGTAGCATTTACTGAGGATGTGGGCTGAGTTGATGGAGTTTGAAGTTCACAAGCTGAGGCCTACTTAGTGTTTATAAAATGCAGTGTCTTGGGGGCTGGAGAGATGGCTCAGAGGTTAAGAGCACTGACTGCTCTTCCGGAGGTCCTGAGTTCAATTCCCAGCACCTACATGGTGGCTCACAACCATCTGTAATGAGATCTGGTGCCCTCTTCTGGCCTGCAGGCATACATGGAGGCTGAACACTGTGTACATAATAAGTAAATAAAATCTTTTAAAAAAAATAAAATGCAGTGTCTTGAGGGCAGGGTCAAGTGGCGCGGGATGGGGGGGAATGGACCGAGTTGGTGGCTCAAACACAATGACCTGAGTTCAAGTCCCAGCACCCATGTAAAAACTCTGGGCATGGCCACGCTCAAGACCTTACACTTGTAACTCCATTTCTGTAGGGGCTTGAGTATCACTTAGCTTATCACAGTCCAGCTGTGGTCCAGTGAGATACCCTGCCTGTCTCGGGGGGAAGAGTGAGACTCTTGATGTCCTCCAATCCTCTGTATGTGTCCAGGTGTGCACACCTGCACATACACATGTGCATTCAGCACACACACACACACACACACACACACACACACACACACACACACACACCTAAAAAAATTAAAGTGGAGAGCATTTAAGGAAAACATCTGACATTGACTTCTGGCCTGCACATGCACATACAAGCATGCACACCTGTATGCAAATGTACACACACTAACATGTCTACATGACTATATATAGAGTATTCCACATGTACACACATGATTAAAACAACAAAACTGATAACTTCTTCAAGAATGGGAAACATAGAAAGTGGTTAAGCAGCATTTCTATTTATATATTTTTTTTATTATTTGACAATTTAGTGCGTGTTTACAAAGACATATTCCACCCCCCCCCCGCCCCAGCTTTTCCCCTTCATCTACCCTGGGATTTCTACCCCCCAGTCCACCTCTCAATTTCATGCCCTTTTCTCTTTGTTTAGTTAAAAGAAAAGCCCCCTAAACCCATGTAGTGCTGCCCATATGTTCATGTCTGTGGGTGCAAACAGTGGCCCATGCCCCCAAAGACGAATGGCGGTCAATTGCCCACAGCTCTTCTGTTAGGAATGGGTCCTCAACCAGTGTTTACAGGATTTACAGAGGTACCTCTAAGTCAGCAAGTAAAGTTCGTGTAACTCAGAGCCCCAGAAGTCATAGCAGCCAGGATCCACAGCAAGCCATGAGAGTTCCAGCTACTCTGGAGGACTGCTTGAACCCAGGGGTTCGAGACCAACCTGGGCAAGACATCAAGCTCAGTCTCAGCAGAAAAAAGGTCCTAACAAAAGTCGCCTGCTCATTCTTTCCTTTCTACTGGACAGTCTTCAGCGGCTGCATTGTAGTAGCCTCTGTTTTCTTAGGAATCTAATCATGTTAATTTATAACAGCACATATAAAAGACTATGCACAAATATCCCGACACAGTTAGGACAGCACAGGCAAGCACAGAAACTGTATTGGGAATAAAACAGTCTTTGACAAAACAGGCAGGCATACCTAGTGTGAAGACAGACCACACTCCACATGCCTTACACAAGACAGGCAAACTATAACTGTTGTAACGAAGTTTCCTATAAGCAACTTGCTATTGCAATCAAATAAACAACAATAAGGTATTCTAGAGAATTTTACCATCAATAAACACTTCACTGGTGACAGCTATGTTATTAAAGATGAAATACAAGGCTTTGGGGAACAATTTCAGGAACACATTTCAATTCTAAAACAACATAGTCACCAAGAGTCAATATGCACCGTGTAGGCATCAACAGCAACAGAATTTCACAACGTACCAGCTCCATGGTCGCTGGAGCCATGACAAAAACATAGGGGTTTTGGTTTACTTTAGACGTCTCATTAGGAGAAAGCAAAGACTAGCCTCTCCAGGTATTTAGAGGATGGTGGCTGATAATATAGTGAGAAAACCTTATTTACAAACTCAGTTACTTATCACTCAACAAGTATACATCAGAAACTTGAAGACATTCATCTCTCCTAAATGTCCCACAGAAAATCTGGACAGCACATCCATCCAATTTTCTTTTTCATGATGCTGAAGTCATGCTAGTGCTTCATGCTATATACGTGCTCCGTTGGGCTATACCCCAGCCCCGTCAGGGTCTTAGTAATTTTAAAAGAAGGGTCACTGGCTTCCACAAATGTGTATATTAGTGATTAACAAAAGAAATGTCTCCTTTATGCTAGGTGTTGATGTGTGGCTCTTTGTTATTTCTTCATTTTGTTAGGGACTCACGGGCAAGATGGCATAAATAATTTATTTCAGCAAGTTTTCCATTAAATTCTTTCTTTGAGACAACTGCAGATGCTGAGATAGTTGTAGATAAAGATTCAGATGCAGTTTTAAGAAATCACACAAAGAGGTCCCATGTTCATTTACCCAGTTTCTCCAATTTAATATTGACTTAGGTCAAGCTATGGATGCTTCATCACCATGAGAATCTGTCGCTATCCTCTTACAGCCATGGTCAAGTTATGTTCACCTGTCTCATTCTGTGCCCCTTCCAGAAAACTGCCGGCATTCAGAATGTTACATGAATGGAATTAAATAAAGTGAACACTCTGATGGCTTGTTTAATCACTTAGCACAATTTTCTGCAGATCCCTCAAGCTGCTGCTTATATTAGTAATTAGCTCCTTTATGTTACTGAGAAGCATCCTATGGCATAGATATTTCACTATTTGTCTTACCAGCCACCAGATTAATGGACATATAGTTGATTTAAGGAGAGAGAGCGTGTGTGTGTATTATGAGACAAGGTCTTTTCTATCTAGCCTTGGCTGTTTAGAAACTTGCTATGTAGACCAAACTGGCCTTGATCTTAACAAAGATCTGCCTGTCTCTACCTCCTGAGTGCTGGTACTAAAGATGTGTACCTACTGATTCTAGTTTTCTAATGTTGGATAATTCATGTGGAAGTGTTTTTGTTATTTTGTGTGTGTGTGTGTGTATGTGTGTATTATGCAGCAGTGTGCATGAGGAGGTCAGAGGCCAACCTTGTGAAGCCAGTTTTCTCTTTCTACTGTTTTAGGTGGGTTTCAGGAATTGAATTCTGGTCAGCAGAGTTGCCTGGTAAGAGCCTCGCTGAACCATATTCCTGGCCCCCTATTATGTAAGTCTTTGTGTGAACATATGTTTTTATTTCTGTGGGGTCAATATCCAGTTTCTGGTTGGTAGGTAGTGGCAAATTTAGTGTTTTAGGAAGCAGCCAAGTGGCTTTCCAGTCCCTGTTCTGTTTGATGTTCCCAGCACCAGCATATCACTGTTTCCTTATACCCTTCTTGACATTTGTATATGTTCTCATTGCTAGCCCTTGGCCAGATGTGTAGTCTGCAGACATTAGCATATACTCTCAACACTATGATTTTGCCAGATGTGTAGTCCCCAGACATTCTGTCACCGTCATCTGTCTCTTCATCCTCTTAACAGAGTCCTTTGTATAACCAAACTTTTATATTTTAATAACATCAAAATTTCTTGTGGTGAATTGTGCTTTTGTTATCAAGTGCAAAAACACTCTGCCGAGCCCTTGTTCCTGAAGTTTTCTAGTTCTTTCTACTGCATGGGAGTTTCACACTCATGTGCTTACACACAGGAGCTCCGCTGACTTAGTTTTTATGTAAGGTCTGGGGTTAGCCCAGGGCTCACTATAGGTGTCCACATGCCCCATCACATTTGTTAAAGGCTGTCCTCGCATGTTAAACCTCTGTACCTTTGAAAAAATAATTCAGCCGGATGGTGGTGGTGCACGCCTTTAATCCCAGTACTCGGGAGGCAGAGGCAGGTGAATCTCTGTGAGTTAGAGGCCAGCTTGGTCTACAAGAGCTAGTTCCAGGACAGGCTCCAAAGCTGCAGAGAAATCCTGTCTAGAAAAAACAAACAAACAAACAAAAAATTCAATGCATTACACTTGGTCCATTTCTAGATTCCATGTTCTGTCCCATGGATCTATGCATCCATGGTTCTATTAAAAACAAACTGTTTTGAGTAGTATTGATATACAATGGGCCTCCCCATTGGTTCGAATGATTTCTCTTACTTGTCCTCTTTTTAAAAGAATTTTAAAAACTATTTCAAAGACTACACACCTTGGAATATGTAACTATTTGTGTGTGTGTGTGTGTGTGTGTGTGTTGCTTGGGATTAAACAGGGCTTTGTGCATGCTAGGCAAATGTTATGCCACTGAGCTATACTCCTATCCTAGAATACAACTTTTATAGTAAGCTCATATATGTTTACCAAAATTTTGCTGGGGCTTTCATAGAAGAATTGACCTCAACTCTGCTTTGTGTCTTCTAATCCATGAACATGGTACATCTTACTTGTTTAAGTCTTTGATTACTTTTGTTAGCATTAAAAATATTTTTTCATCATATAGATTCCACACATAATTTGTTAACTTTATACCCCAAATATTTAACTTTCTTTGGAGTGACTGTATATTCTTTTAATTTTGTCTGTTTTTTAATACATGGAAATTAGATTGAATTTTGTGTGCTGGTCTTATATCCTAAGACCTTCCTGTGTCCTTTAGCTTGTTGACTTTTTGTTTCAAAGATTTTTATTTACTTATTCTGTATACAGTGTTCTGCCTGCACACCAGAGGAGGATATCAGATTTCATTATTGAAGGTTGTGAGCCATCATGTGGTTGTTGGGAATTGAACTTAGGACCTCTGAAAGAGCAGCCAGTGCTCTTAACCTCTGAGCCATCTTCCAACCCTGGCTTATTGACTTTCTAGAAGTAGATTATTTGCAATTTGCTGTGTAGATAATCATGTCATTGAAAATAAGGATGTGACTTTCCACTTTGTATGCATTCAATTTTTCTTGCCTTATTGCTATTTCTAAAACTTCTAATTCAGTCCTATAAATTTCAATTCAGTGTAAATTTCTGTTTTAAGCCCATGAGCTTTTAATATTGTTCTTGCTGTCTGGTCTATTCAGATGTCATTTCTTGTAGTATTGATTTCTGGTGTTTCTAAGTGGAACCTACTCTTCAAAGCTTTGAAGCACCCACCCATAAAAGAAACTTGATCGTACAGGCTAACAAACAGATAACAGCAATTCAGCCTGGGAAGCAGTGATACTTCAGGGATTGTTATTTGAGATTGGTTTATGGAATACCTTTAACACATGTTTGCTCTTCCAGCTCCCTTCCCCATCTTATTCTAAATTGGGAGTAGCAATAATTTTAAACTTGAAATAGAAAAGCAAAGCTACCCTATGACTATGTATTAGAAATAATGATTGTTGGGAACTCTTGTGAGCTAGATTGAGTCAAATAAAAAAACTGTGCAGCTTACTAGGTTTCTAGTAAGGAGTACTTAAAAATATTTTGGCAACACAAACTCTGTATCTTATTTTGTTAAACAAATTACTTTGTTTTAATAATGTGTATATTTTCTACATTAGTGATATAATTTTAAGTTATATAACATACCTGATCCACTAAAGAGAGTTTCTAGCCATTATGGAAAGATAGAAAGCATGAATACTGTTAGATCCTTTCTGGCCTTGGTGGTGCATGCTTTGGTCCAACCAGGTCTCAGGTAAATACACAATTTCAGTCTAGCATCTTCCAAATCCCAGGAACTCTCGTAAATGATTTGTTGAAAAACTTCGAAGCGTGCTCCCTACCCCTGCACTCCTGACACCCCTAGCAGTGACAAGCGACCCCCAGGCAAGTTAGTCATTCTCCTTTATAATCACAATCCCAGCTAGATGACTACCTGTGCATGCCACTAACTCTTTCATTTTAAAACTGGAAAACGTGGAGGTAGCACCCCATCCTTTATGTGCAGTGAATTCAGGAATCTGAGCTGGGCATACTGATTGGACCTCTCTGAGCCTCAGTCTCCCTGTCTGAAAGGAACACTAAGGACACATGTCTTCCTGGGTGGGGCTTAAGTGAGGCGACTTCTGTTGAGGGTCTGGCCCAGGGTTGGGGGTTGGGCAGTGAGTAGATCCCCCAGGAGAGGTCCTTCTCTTGCACATGGCCTTTGCTTTCTCTATTGACTCTCTCCCCTGTCTTCACTACATCATGTGGAAGGAGGTGCTTCTTATTTTGGATGTCACATCTCATGAACGGTAGAGGGGCACTTTCTACCAGAAATATTAACAGTGGGGACCAGGAAAGCAAAGTAACCCCATTCTCGCTAATAGTCTGCTCATCCAGAACAGGGTGTGTACAAAGCTGCACCTTCTTCCTCCACCTGCTATACTACAATGGGGGAAAACGGCTCCCCACGTGGCCAATATGTTCTAGAAAATGCATCAGCAATTCTGTGACATCTAGTGAGTAACCTTCAGATAGAAAACCGTCCACCTTGCCCTGAATCCACAGCAACTCAATGTGGTGCACATCCAGCTCTTTTAATGCAATGAGTTTCCATTCAAAGCATCGCTTTCGGCTAGTGAGTAACACGATGCTCTCACGATACAAGGCAACAATGTGGTACGTACGATCGTTAATTTTTTTTTTGAAAGAAGGAACAGCAACTACCACTTCCCTTTTGACAACCATGATTTCCAAATGGGTGTGTCTGGATTGAGCGCAGCATAAACAAAATCTTTCTATGTGAAGTGCCCGTATGGACGGTGGATCCACAAAGGACCACTCTAGTGAATCTGAAGTCTAGTCCAAGGTTCCCTGTTCATCCTCTTTCATTTGGCTGCAGGATGACAGGGCAGCTAGGCACCCTTCAACAAAGAGACAGCAGTCGGTGACTGTCTGGCTTCTTCACTTCAAAGGTCTTCATTTTAATGCAAAGGCCAGGACTTTTGTGTTACGGTCAGGCCTTCCTGGGAGCTGCTTTGAAGTACTCCTCCTTTGGGATGTCGGCTACACCCCCATACCATTTCTGAAGCCAGATATGTTCTACCCACATCTTCATGAAGAACCATTCGTACTGGCGGGGCCACTTTCTCATCCCTGGATGCCTGCAGAGGCAGAGGGAGAACATAGTGAAACAGTGCATCTCAGCCAGTCCTGGGAACCTCCCACCTCTAGGCCTGATTTGGGCTCAACCCCCCAAAAAAGGTAGACACTGATGGGTTGGGGAGCAAGGGCTGGGGGAGCCTTAGCAAGGCAGGAAGCGATGGTCTCTATACAGAGGGGCTAGGAGCTCCATTCTGGAGCCAGGCTCTGAGGTGTGAATCCCAGTTCCATAGCGGATGAGTTCAGATGCTGATGCTGCGTCTATGGCTATCTCCTCACCTGTCATGTGGGTGAAGGTGATGATGCCCCTCACAGGGCTGTATGGGGAGTGAGAAGGAAGTGCACAGCTCCCTAGCACTCAGTGCTCAGTGATGGCTGATAATTGCCAGTGGGAAGCATCAAGAAAGACCATGTGTGTTTCTGTATGAAAAGTAACAGAATGGCGAGCCTGTGAATGCATCGCCTCCTGGAGAGATTCCCATCCTACAGTAAGTTGAGAGCCAGGCAGCGTGGACAGGGAGCTCTGTCTTCCCGTCGCTATACTGACACCTGCCTTCCAAATGCATGGGGATATCTTTGGAGGCAGGGGTTATAGTTGGTCTGGGTTTTTTTTTTTTTTCCAATTTTATGAGAATGAAAATTTTCTTCACATTTCAAGATGTTATAAACATAAGTCAAGGACCAACAGCAAACCAGAAGAACACCTGTAACAAAACAAATGCCATCATGGTCTTGATAGAGATGTCCGAGCATGTCTGTGGCACTGTGGGGCTAGGAAGGCTCAGTTGCTTTCATGGCAAGGCACATGTGGTGGTTGGTTTTATCGCCAGTTTGAAAAGGGCCAGGGTCATCTGGGAAGAGGAAACTTCCATGGAGAAAAATGCCTCCATCAGATTGGCCTATGGGCAATTTCTTAATTAATGATTGATGCAGAAAGACCCAGCCTATTGTGGGTGGTGCCATCCCTACGCAGCTTGGTCCTGGGGAGTATTAAAGCCAACTGAGCAAGCCAGGAGGAGCGGGCCAGTAAACACCATTCCTTCACCATCTCTGACATCTATTTGGAGACAAACAGTTTTTTCCTGTTTTTTTTTTTGTATGATAAAGTCTCACTATGTAGCTTAGGCTAGCCTTGGATTCACTCACTACACACTCCAGACTGGTTTAAAATTCTGAATCTTTCTGCCTTCCAAATGCCGGACATGCACCACCATACTTGGCTTCAGGGAGACCAATTTTAAAGCACCTTCATACCTTGAAAACATGGCTTGCTTGGCGAACTCTAACTCCCCTGGCGGCACTGTGATCATTCGGCCAGTGAGCGTTAACCGGGCACATCGGGGGTCTTCTGGGTCAACGATATTTTTTCTGCAGAGGAAGAACATTGCTTATGTTTTCAGACAATGGTGACACAAGAGCCTGAAACACCAAGGATTTCGTCAAACATTTAAAATCGTCACATTGCTGATTATACTACTGCAGATTTTTATATTGTCTGTAACCACTGTAGCATTTTTTCCCCATAGGCAATGTGCACTTTGTGCATATGTTAGACGCAACCAGGGTAGTTACAGGCCAGCTGAAGTACTCCAGCCTTGGGTCCACATGCCATGGGAATGGCGATTTGTCATTGTTACTGTGGTAGCTTGGTCTTTATGCTAAGGACTTGGTCACCAGCTTTGTGATACTGAGAAAAGATGGTGACATCGAGATGGGGTGGGGGGTATCTGATGTTGCATGCTGATGTCCCCATTCACTTGTTATCCGACAGCTCAAGGTGTGTCTCAGGAAACCCACAATCAGAAAATTCCTGACTGTATCTGAGGCTGGGGCTCAGCTCCATCCTCACCACTTGAGATAACCTACTTGAACTGCTGTCTGTCCATCTGTCCACCTATTCTGACTGTGTTTGGAGACTTTCCTCCATTTTCCTGTCTCTGCAGTTGACTCAATCAGCATCATGGCCCCCTGGGCCAGCTCACCTGGGAGACCTGCAGTTTTGTGTCTCCAGCAACACTTTGATGGGTGTCTTTTAAAAAAAATATTAATTATGTATACAGTGTTCTGCCTGTATGTATTCCTGCAGGCCAGGAAATGGCACCAGATCTCATTACAGATGGTTATGAGCCACCATGTGGTTGCTGGGAATTGAACTCAGGACCCCTGGAAGAACAATCAGTGCTTCTAACCTCTGAACCATCAGCCCCCTTGATGGCTGTCTTTTATACTTTTATTTATGTGTGCAAGTGTTTTGCCTGCATGATATCTATGCACCAGGTACATACCTGGTGCCCAGGAAACCAGAGGAGGGCATTGGATCGCTTAGGACTGGAGTTTCAGATGATGAGCCATTGTGTGGGTGCTGGGAACCAAGCCCGGGTCCTCCGGAAGAGCAGTCAGTGCTCTTAACCATTAAGCCATCTCTCTGGCTCTCTTTAATAGGTTTCTCAATACCTTACTGACTGATGGCAGTGATTCTGTATCTTCCTGGGAGGCTGCTTTAACCCTTTGGTAGTCATTCTGTAACCTATATATATTTCCTTATGCGTATAGATAAATGTACTCACCGTGTGACATATAAAGCAGGACCTGAGAATTTCTAAATGAGACTGGAATAAATGAACCTGTGTTTGCCAATCGCCAATTATCAAGGGAAATTGGGATTGCTTGGGAAATTGCAGCCCAGGAAGGGAAGGCAACCTGTTATTTATTGTTATTGAGTAACCTCTGACATTGTGAAAAGATACAGGTATGTCTATCCACGTTCTGGTAGAGCATCTTCATAGCACATTGTTCCCATCGTGACATCTTGTCTCCCAAATGAGCCATAAGACCCTAAGGTCTTATCTCAGCTTTCTCTTGCTTTTCTGTGTCAGAGATACCCATAAAGAAATTCTCAGCTTGTGAGACCATAAGAACTCCAGCTCAGGAAGGTCTTGCCCCATACCTTGGAGAGAGGCATGCTGGCTAGAGAAGCTTAGAAGAGCTGGACAGATTCCACTGCCTCCCATTGTCTGTTTCCATTCTCAACAATGCCTTTCCTAATCACTGTCTATCTGCCTGCCTGGCCACACCTCGTCCATCTAAGTCTAAACATGGGCAGTTCACCTGGGGCCTTTAAGCCGCCAGCCTGAAGGTTCCTGTGTCGCGTAAATCTATGACTAAACACATGCAACACCATCCTCTCCTTAGAGTGTTTATTGTTGAAGGGCTGTCACCTTGGGACGGCATACTGACACACTGAAAGCTGACATACCCAAACTAAAAAATCATGGGGCCAAAAAAAGCAAACCCGGTTTTACTTATGTACAAAACAGAGCCACAAACCAAGAAACCAAGGCTCGTCAAAACTGAAAGCGTGTTCTGAGAGGAAAGCCACTGAGCTGCTCCCAAGTTCAGCCCTTGGAAGCTGATGTGTATCAGGCTGGTACTGAATTTTGTCAGTTCATTGGAATGTTCTGGATAGGAGGAAGGAATGGTCACTCCCGTATTTCTCAAGCCTTGGAAGGCGTTGCTAGGTTCCTGAAAAGTGTTCCTCCGGGCAGATTTGGTTCCAGACAGTGTGGCTGTGTGGCTGTCTTGTCAGCAAATTTTTAAGGCTTAATTAGGAAAGATCCACCCCATGTGTCTCTCTCTATCTTTCTCTCCATTTCTTCCCTTCCCTTTGTCTGTTTTGTAACCATTTTGACTTATTTTAATAATATGCATCATGCAACCTTGTCAGATCTTAGAGTTTCAAAATCTTTGCCCAGTTCTTTCCTTCTTTCTTCTCTTCTTCATTTTCCTTTATAGGAAGACAAGAGCAATGGAGTGCCCCTCCCCATGCCTCAATGCCATTCTCTTTGTATCTTTTGGAGTTACCTTTAATTTAGTGTTTTACATCTAGACATTTATTTTATTTTATTATTTATAGGCACCACAAGCAATATCTTGCTTTCTGTGTGCTTAGCACAGTGTGCATATATCAAATCATAACCCTGCAGCTTGATGTTTTAGCACTCAACTTATGTTGAGGATTTATTTGTCTTGACAGCGGGTAGTTCTACCACAATTATTTTGGTCTTGCCTGTAGCAGTCTGTGATAAAAACATTTCTGAAATTTATTTATTCATTCTGCTTTAGTTGCCCCATCTCAATTTAATTTGGTTGTAAATGATTCCGCGATAGTCATTGCTGCATGTAATTCCCTTGGCATAGATCTGAGGATTGCCGTTGGTTGGCTTGATCTCTTTGGCTTTGCAAAGTGCATTTGCAATTTCTGTTCTAGGCAAGAAGGACCTTGTGGCTATTTATTCTCTCTGACACCTCCTGATATTAACAGAATAAAGTTTTTCCAATTAAAAGTTTCAGTAGTGTTGTAGTAGTTGCGTCTCCTTATTGTACACAGTTAAACAAATAACATGTTTCTATGTTTATTGCTCATTGCCTTTTCTTTTCCTGCATATTTTCCTGTTGGATTAAGTAGTTTGCCTTTCTATTACCGATCTATAACCATGTTCACACATTTTAGTTGCAAGCCTGTCTTCAGATATCTATATATTGAATATGTAATAACCTAATGAGAGTTATCAGGTAAAAGAGTTGCCTCGGCCATACTCGAAGGAAGAAAAGCATCTGTTGTTTATTAGAAATTCAAATACATATGGTCAGTTTTTCATCACTGAGCAAAATAACTTAATGGAGTAGGGCCCACATTGGTCCATGGCTCCAGATGTATCAGTCTGGCATCAGAGGACCTATTTATTGCTGTGGATCCAAAGGAAGCTAAACACTCTCACTGGGGAGCATGAGAAGGGAGGGGCTGCTCACTTTATGATGGACAGGAAGCAGAAAGGAACAAGAGGAAGGGACAATAATAAGGTATGTTTTTCTAGGGCATGTGATTTATTTCCTCTGTGGTGGCTATTCTTGGTTGTCAACCTGACTATATCTGGAATTAACTAAAATCCAAGTGTCTGGGTATACCTGTGAGGGACTCTTTTTTCATAGTTAAATAATTTGAAATGGGAAGACCCAATTTTAATACTGATGTTTTGAGGTGGGAAGATATAGTTTTAATCTGGGCCATACCTTTTATTGGTAGTCTGTATAAAGGATTTGGAAGAAGAAAGTTTGCTCTCTTTGCCTGCTTGCTCTCACTGGCAAGACTATTTCTTCCCTGGGATTCTGATGTATACGGAAGACCAGCTGAGACATCCAGCCATGAGAACTAAACTACTTGATTCTTGGACCTTTCCTTGGTAGACAGTCATTGTTGAACTAGCAGGACCACAGCCTGTGAGTTACTCTAATACCCCCATCTACCTACCTACTTACCTATCTCCATCTATCTGTCTGTCCGTCCGTCCGTCCATCCATCCGTCTGTCCGTCCATCCATCCATCCACCCATCTATCTATCTACACATTCATATGTGTAGATGTCAGTTATGTTCCTCTAGTGATGACAAATTAAAAACCCACGTTGGGCGCCAGATGATGACAAATTATCAAGTCGGCACAAATCAATAACCAAGCTAGCTCAATAAAAACAGGTATTTTTAATGAAAGGAAAAAGGGGAACTCACTCTACCAAAGTCGCGATCCGATCCCTCTGGCGGACACCGCATGGAGAGAGTGCGTACCTGAGTTCTCTCGATTTTCTACCTGGGGTCCCAGTAGCCACACCCCAACTTGATGTGATTGGCTAGTGGCTCTTCCCCCATTACTCTAGAGAACCCTGGCGAATATATCCTCTAGCCTACATGATGTGGGATTCTCTCCTGTATGCTGTGAATATTTTTTTATTACCAGTGGTTTATAATGAAGCTGCTTTGGCCTATGGTAGGGCAGAATATAGCTAGGCAGGAAAACTAAACTGAATGCAGGGAGGAAGAAGGCAGAGTCAGGTAGATACCAGCAACCACCAAGGAAGCAAGATGTGAGGTAACAAACCACAACCCTTGTGGTAAAATGTAAAATAATAGAAATGGGTGAATTTAATATGTAAGAGTTAGTTAATAAGAAGCCTGAGCTAATAGGCCAAAGAGTATATAATTAATCTTAAGCCTCAGAGTGGTTATTTTATAAGTGGCTTTGGAAAAAGGTAGGCAGAAAAAAAAACAGTCCAGGGGGATGGAGAATACTTCTAGGTACATCTATATGCTTCACCTTCTGGAGTTTTCATCAGGTACCAAAATTATGTCGTCAACTGGGGACCGAGTTTTCACACATGAGTCCATCGGGGAGTATTTTATATCCAAGCCATGCATTCTGCTTGGGCCCCAAAGACTCACAGTCATCTTTTAATAGCAATATACATTTAGTCCATCTCCACTATTCCCCAAAGTCTGAATGGTTCTAGCATGGCTTAAAAGTTCAAACCCAAAGCTTCTTCTAAGACTTAAGACAAACAGAGCAGTAAGCCTCTATAAGTTCAAATGGCCAGTTACATACTTACAGTGTACAATGGCACAAAGTAAACATTCCTGCCTCAAAAAGGAACAGAAAGGACTGGGTGTAAGGAAAGCAAGGCCAAAACCTAGGAGGGTCAACATTAAATCCTGCAGACCCACCTCCAGCTCCTGGGCATGTGGTGGTGTGACGTCAACTCCACTCTGCTGCTTTACCCTTCACAGCCCTCTAGGCTGCTCTCTTATGCTGGCTCCATTGCTGCCTGTCGTTTTCCCTAGCAGCTCTTTCACCCTCGGGGTTCCAACATCCACAGTGTCTATTGGCAGCTTAGGGTCATCCTCAAGGCTTCATTCATGGCCCTTTCTGGGGTTGCCGGAAGAGATTCCATCCCCACCGCACATTTTCTGGCCTTTTACACTTTCCTTGGAAACCTGGGTGTAAGCTTCCATGAGTCCATCATTTTTGCATTTTGCATGCATGCAAAAATCAGGATGCCCGTGGCCAATGCCAAGTTCTACTGTTAGATTAGCAGTAGACAGTTCTTTGACCACATCTTGACGGTCTCTGAGTGCCTATATAGCTGCATAGTGAAAGGAATTCCAGGAAAACAGCTTCCTGTGAGGCCCTCTGTAAGCAGAAAGCCCCAGAGTCCTCTTTGCCAGGCCAGGCCAAGTCTTCCAAACAAGTCTATTCTTTCACATCTTTAAATCCAAAATGGGTGGAGTTTGCCCAATTCTCCAGCTGCCCTCAGAACATCTTTTGCTGTTGTTCTGGTGTAAAGTAAGAAGTTTCTTTTCTTTCTTGGTGTTAATCTGTTCTGGAATGCTGCCTTCCTTACACCCATACTTGAAAAACACTTCTTTACTTGTCTAAACAGCAAATTTTTCAAATATTTCTGACCTTTCCTTTTGTTCTCAAATCTCATTATAAATAATTATTAAAAAAAATCCAGAGAAACCCACTACACAGCTGAATGCTGAAAAACCTCCCACAAAGTGTCAGGGAATGGACAAAACAGAGGACAGAACTTGGTCACAAGGTAACACACAGTCTCCAGTCAATTTTCAATAGAGTACTTGCTCCGCCTGAAGTCAAATGTATACAGTTTTGCTGATGTATCCTAGTCAGCCAGACTCACCCACTCGCCTCTGCCCACGGTGTTCTCTGGCTTCTCTGTACTGTGCTTCCAAACTTCTAGATTCATCTAGCAAACCAGCTCCAAAGCTTCTAAACCACTGATCGGGCTTTGCACAGGTTCTCACTGAGCAAAAACAATTTAAAGGAGGATGGGTTTGTTTTGTCTCCTGGCTTCAGAGGTTATAACCCACTGTTGCTACTTCTATTGCTGTGGATCCAAAGGGAAGCTGGATATCATGGCGGGGAGCATCTGATGGAGCAAGTAAGCTCACCTTAAAATGGACAAGAGGCAGAGAGGACCAGGAGGAGAAGGCAGGATCAAGGTCCACCTTTCCAGGCCTTGCCCCCAGTGACTAACTTGCTCCAGCCAGGCACACCTCCTGAGCTTTCTATCTCATTCCAAAGCAGTGAAACTTTCTGGGGACCCAGCCTTTACCCATGTGGCGGATACTTCCCACCCAGACCATAATATATATGCAAAACATAGACTTGCCCTTTAAACACATAGAGTGCTGGAGATTGATGTATCCACAGACTTATACACCATCTAACTGTAGATTACACATGTAGCATGTGTCAGTCAGACTGGGTGATGATCGTCAGTGTCGCATGGGATGGCAAAATTCCAACAGTTGGCATCACCATAAAAGAGGGCAGCAAGGCTAGAGGCCTTTCTCTGCCAGATAGTGAGCTCCACAGAAGTCATCTATGAAAGCAGCTCGTGGGCATTGGTATGAGAACAAAGGATAGACATGAAGGCCTAGAAACAGATCTTTCATATAGGAAACCTGATATTTGACAAAGACTGAAACAGAAACTAGCAGGTAATGTTTTATTTCTGAATAATTAGTGCTCAAAAGTTAGCTAGATAGGAAAAACAAAAACCTTTAAAAGTAGATCATAATGAGCCAGTCATAGTGGCCCACGCCTTTAAGCCCAGCACTCAGGAGTCAGAGGCAGGTGGAACTCTGCGGGTTTTAGGTCACTCTGGTCTACAGAGTGAGCTGAGCGCAGCTAGTGTTAAGTGGTGAGATCCTGTCTGGAAAACAAAAGGAAACAACCCCCTCCCTGCAAATCCTTACGTCATCCTGCACACAATTCAGTTCTAAACAGAACTGGGAAGCAGAACTTTACTGCATTTGAGATGAAATATGGGAACTATATTATGTTTATAGCTTTAAATTGGAAAGGATTTCTTAAATAAGACAGAATGAATAGATCATATAGACTGAGTAGATTTTTTAAATATCAATATTGGGGCTGAAGGGATGGCTTAATGGATAGGAGGGCTTGTTGTGCAAGCAAGAGGACCTGAATTCAGATCCCAGCATCCATGTAAAAGCTGGGCATGGTCCTGCATGCCTGTAGGTCCAGCACTGGATGGCAGACACAGGTGCATCCTAGGAGATGCCTGGCCAGTCAGCCTAACTAAAATGGTGTGCTTCAGGTTCAGCAAGAGACCCTACCTCACAAAAGAAGAGGGAGAGCAACAGACTCTATTGAATAGAGGAAGACAATCCTTGTTCTTCTCAGGCCTCTGAATGAACATGCAGAGTTGCACACAACAACCACACATACACATGTGCATAACACACACACACACACACACACACACACACACACACACATACATGTAAACTTTTCCCATGATCAAGATCCGCCTGCCTCAACCTCCTGAATGCTGGGATTAAAGGCATCTGCCATTATACCTGGCTCATAACTAAATCTTAAAAAAAATCTATCCTTTGGGATGCAGTGATGGCACATGCTTTTAACCCAAGCACCTGGAGTGTAGAGGCAAGCTGATCTCTGCAGGTTTATGGCTAGTCTGTACTAGGAAGGTCCGGACTATACCGAGCTATAAACAGAAGACCCTGTGGCAAAAAAAAAAAATCCATCCTTTGAGGGTGGGACTACTAAATTAAGCAAATAAAGACACATACTTAGGTTTATGATGTCATAACAATATAATTTCTGTAGTCTTTTTTTTTTTTTTTTGGTTTTTCGAGACAGGGTTTCTCTGTAGTTTTGGAGCCTATCCTGGAACTAGCTCTTGTAGTCCAGGCTGGTCTTGAACTCACAGCGATCCGCCTGTCTCTGCCTCCCGAGTGCTGGGATTAAAGGCGTGTGCCACCACCACCCAGCTAATTTCTGTAGTCTTTACAGTTTCCAGTGACGTTGTTAGCTATATGAATAGACTTCCTTTTTTTTTTTGGAATTGTGAGTGCAGCTTGCTAACAATGTATTTTGGATGTCTGTTTCTGTGTGAATTATTTCGGTACATAGTTTCTCTGCGCAGTCTCGCTGGTATTGTTTATATTCACTCTGTAGGATGATGGGACAGACGGCACCCAAGGAACCACATCTCAGGTTGGCTATCCTCTGGCCCCATGCTTGTGCACAGGCATATGTGTGCCTTCACATCACATGAACAGACCCATATATCATCCTGCAAACAAGTACACTCTGACTGGGTTTAACCATCTAAATGTGCAAAGTGGCATGCCAACACATCAGCAGGACTTTCACACCACATACTTAACTTTTTGGCCATTGGAAAGTCTCACTACCTCCAATAAAGCCAAGACTGAGTCCTAGATAATATTTAAGAAGCACTGGATCACATCTTAGCACCTTTATTATCTTTGACAGGAGGATGATCTGCTCATACTCAAGCAGAGGGAGTGCACAGGTGTCCCGAGATGGGGTGAAAGGTGCCAGTGTCAAGTTCTGCTGCAACCCTTATGGAGAGAACAAGAAACTATGACAAAAATCAGGAAACAGAAAACTCAACCAAAAATACTAGCGTGGATGCAGCTAAGGTGGTCACTAGAGGGCAATCTGTAGCCCTCAATGATTAGACTTAATTGACTGAACACAGTGAGTATCCCATTCAAGGAGTCAGAAGCAAAGGGATGGAGGGAAGGAGGGAAGGAAGGAAGGAAAGAGGGAAGGAAGGGAGAAATGCAGATACCAACAGCGTTGACACCAAGAAAGAACAGAGGCATGCAACGCAACCCACAATGAATCCTTTGAAAACTAGCAAATTGATACAGAAAAAGAAAGCAGAAATAGTATGAGAAATGAAAAGAGGAACATGAAGCATGAGCATCAGCTCAGAAGGAGAACTTGATAAACATCTTCATGTGAATAAATTTGAAGACTGGATGAAAAAGAAAAAGATTTTTAAGGTACTTGCTAAAGGATGCCATAGAATAATAGAATCAGCTGAAGATGCACTTAGGAAGCTACTATGGGGCTTAGTGATTTTGTCTGCTCATCGTCTAAACAACCAACAACAGAAAACCCGCCATTATACTTGTGGTTGCACAGATTTTTAAAAAAATGCTCCATTGATTGAGCTCTCTCTTCAATTTCTTCTTTTCATTTTTTTCCAAATAGATAATAAAAAATGTCAGCACTTGTTTGAGCAATTCTCTCATAACAAATTTCTGTGTTAGTGAGGGTTTTATTTTGGCCCATGGTTTCGGAGATCTCAGTCCATGACAGCCTGCTGCATTGCTTGAGTGACCCCATGTCACCAGTGGAGGATTGTGCTAGAGCAAAGCCGCTTACTTCATGGGGGAACAGGGAGCAGAGGTCAGCAGGAGGAGAGAGGGACCAGGAGCAAAGGCATGTTCCCAGTGGCCCACTTCCTCCAACTAAGCATACCTCTTAAATTTTCCATCTTCTAGCTGGGTGATGGTGGTGCATGCCTTCAATCCCAGCACTCAGGAGGCAGAGGCAGGCGGATCTCTATGAGTTCAAGGCCAGCCTGGTCTACAAAAGCGAATTCCAGGACAGGCTCCAAAGCTTCAGAGAAATCCTGTATTGAAAAACCAAAACAATAAAACAAAATAAAAAAATAAAAAAATTCCATCTCCTAAAATAGCGCAATTGCCTGGAGACCAAAGCAATCATCAATGAGCCTATGGGGGACAATTGCTGTTCAAACCATCACATGCTTAAAGCAAACAGTTGAGACTTGTTCAACTATCCCCACAATCTAATTTATTTATAAGATTTACTGATTTATATTATCTTATGTGTATGGGTGTTGTCCTAGGGTTTCTATTGCTGTGAAGAGACACCATGACAGGGCACCTCTTATAAAGGAAAACGTGTCATTGAGGTGGCTGCTTACAGTTCAGAGGTTTAGTCTGTTATCATCATGGTGGGGAGCATGGTGGTGTGCAGGCAGATGTGGTGCTGGGGAAGGAGCTGTTACATGCTGGAGTGCAGCAACAGGAAGTAGACTGGGTGTGGCTTAGGCATATATGAGATCGCAAAGCCCACCTTCCAGTGACATACTTCCTCCAAGACCACACCTACTCCCACAAGGCCACATCTCCTAATGATGCCACTCCCTTTGGGGGGCCATTTTCTTTCAAACCACCACAGGTGTTTTACTTGCATGTATGTCTATGAATTAGTTATGTGCCTGGTACCCACAGAGAGCAGAAGAGGGCACTGGATCTCCTAGAACTGGAGTTACAGATGCTTGTGAGCCACCATGTAGGTACTGAGATTGGAACCCATGTTCTTTAGAAGAGCAGCCAGCCAGTGATCCCAACTGCTGAGCCATCTCTCTGGCCTTGAAACCTATTTTTTGGATCCCTTGCATCACCAAGGGCACAGCTGTGTTTATGGCAGATGCAGATTGTTGTTGTACTGAAGGAGATTAAACGAACAGGGCAGTGTACACACACAATGTGGTTGGGAATCGATGTACACGAAACGTTTAAAGTGTTTCAGAAAATTCAGGTTTAAATGGAGACTGGCTGTGTTTGTTATAGATCTTCTTCCTGGAAATCCAGAAGCATATGGGAAAATATGTCTTATTATCTTTACTATCTTTAATATGACCAAACACGGCATCCTGGGTTTTATCATCAGGAGAATGACAGAAGAGATGCTGATGTCTGCTGATGCCGTAGCAAAAGCTGGGCTCCATTTTAATCAGACCACATCTTGTGGGATATGGAAATTGGTTCAAATCTCCTAACCTAGTTAGTCATTTGTTTAGTTTTAAAGTCAGGTATAATTACTTAGCATGGATATATTTTATACATCAGAGGTTGATTAATCCTCACAATGTCCATTTGATGTAGCAATACACCAAGAACAGCCACAGTGCTGTCAGGAGAGGAGTAACTTAGCTGGCTTGGGGTGTTCAAACCCAGCATAATCTAAGAAAGATCCATCTCCGGGAGGTCCTGCATGACAACTTCTGAGTCCTTTGAGTGCTCTGACTGAGGACCTTGACCACACACAACATTTGGTCTCTTGGGAAGTTGAAGTCTAAGGAGCTGAGATCAGATACAGCTACTATGGCGTGCACAGGACCAGTTGTGCCCCAAACCCGGATGACCTGGGTCCAGAGGCTTGCCTGGCAACACTTTGCACACATTTTCATGCATCGTTGCTTGGGAAATTGAATTTGCCCCATGCAAATGCCCCATGCTTGGCAGCTAGCTTATGTCTGATTTCTTGTGGCCTTCACGGCACACAGCTTGTGCCTTTGCTTATCTCATCCTGTATCTTTTCAGTGAAGTCACCCGTGAGCTTTTGAGTTCTGTGAGTCCTTGTAATAAGTCATTGAGTCTGGGGGAGCCTTGGGGTTCCTGACACACCTGACCAAGCAGACACTGACAACTCATTGTAACACTGATGACAGATGTCATCAAACAGCTGTCTGGAGGCATGACTCAGCACCACTGCTTCCCGTTCATTATGTTATGGGAAAGTCTTGAGAAAGATGCCCCAGCCAAGCCATGTGCATGTTTAGTATAGACTTAAGGAACTTGTCTTTACCTGCCTGGAAGCTTTTCTTTATCATACACCCTGCTGAGTCCTGACAAGAGAGGGTAATAGTTGGCCATGCCCACGTATTCAGACAAATTGTTGCACGGAAGAACACCGTGTTCTGTCTAAAAGTATTATGGTCTGTGGTGTTTTCAACACTGCAAAAGTCTAGTTGCTGAGTCGTGGATTTTTCTTGTGGGCTGAGACAAAGGAATCACAGAATGCAATCACAAGAAAAGTAGCATCTGCTCAGCTCTAAAACAAACAAACCCTGAGTCACACAGGAGAAAGTAAATACAATCAGCAAAGAAGAAACAATGTGGCATGCATTACAAAATACAAACAGCAAAGAAGAAACAAGGTTGGGTACGTTACAAGTAATTAGAATTTGTCCTGGTGGTTACAAGTAATTAGAATTTGTCCCGGTAAGAACGTCATCAGCTTTATTTGTTTATGATTAAAGTCAATTTCTTCAACAAAATCTCCCTTGAATGAAGCAATGGAATTAATAATCTAAATCATTATATTTAAATGAGAAATCTTCTTTTCTTCTCTATTGGTGGTGGTTATACAGAATAGAAAAGAAATTACGTATTTTATGTAAGTACAGAACTTTCTATTTGTATAATAGAAAGCCCAGCTCATCTTGGTATCAGTCGTCCCCCATACCCCTCCCCCCCGTGATAGGTTGGCTAGTGATCCCTCAGAGATGTTCACATTCTCACCTCTGGAGTGTATAGATACGCTACCTTAGATGTCAAGTGAGGACTGAGGTTGGTAACCACCTGTCTTTGAATAGGGAGCTTTTCCTGGGCTGTGGTTAGGTCCAAGATAATCACAAGAGCTCTGTTGTTCTTTCTTTTTAATACTGAATTACTGATATAGAGTCTCACTGCCTAATCTAGGCCGGCCTTGAACTTTTAATCCTCCTACCTCAGCTTCCTGAGTACTTGGATTAAAAGAATAGGCCACCACGCCTGGTTACAATTTCAAAGTAGAAGGAGGAAAAAGGAAGTGTTGAAGGGCTAGGATGTGAGAAAGACTCAGTTGACATTCCTGCCTTCTAGAGTGGCAGAGGGCACAAGCCGTAGAAGCCAGAAAACCTAAGAGAGTGGCTATTCCCCTAGAGCCTTCAGAAAGGAACAGAGCCCTGGCAACACCTAGACTTTAGTCCAACGAGACCTGCTGCTGGTTTCTGACCACACCATGATGTAAGAAATCTGGGGTGCTCAACGCAATGCCCATCAAAATCCCAGCAAAATTCTTCACAGACCTCGAAAGAGTGGTACTCAACTTCATATGGAAAAGCAAAAAACCCAGGATAGCCAAAACAATCCTGGGCAACAAAAGAACTTCTGGAGGCATCACAATCCCTGACTTCAAACTCTACTACAGAGCTACACTACTGAAAACAGCCTGGTATTGGCATAAGAACAGACAGGAGGACCAATGGAACCTAATCAAAGATCCGGATGTTAATCCACACACCTTCAAACACCTTATTTTTGACAAAGAAGCAAAAAATATCAAATGGAAAAAAGAAAGCATATTTAACAAATGGTGCTGGAATAACTGGATGTCAACATGTAGAAGAATGAAAATAGACCCATATCTATCACCATGTACAAAACTCAAGTCCAAATGGATCAAAGATCTCAACATAAAACCAGCCACACTGAACCTCATAGAAGAGAAAGTGGGAAGTACACTTGACCGCATTGGCACTGGAGACCACTTCCTAAATATAACCCCAGTAGCACAGACACTGAGAGAAACAATTAATAAATGGGACCTCCTGAAACTGAAAAGCTTCTGTAAAGCAAAGGACATGGTCAACAAGACAGAACAACAACCTACAGAATGGGAAAAGATCTTCACTAACCCCAAATCAGACAGAGGTCTGATCTCCAAAATATACAAAGAACTTAAGAAGTTGGTCATCAAAAGAACAAATAATCCAATAAAAAAATGGAGTACAGACCTAAGCAGAGAACTCTCAACAGAGGAATCTAAAATGGCTGAAAGACACTTAAGGAAATACTCAACATCTTAGCCATCAGAGAAATGCAAATCAAAACAACTCTGAGATTCCATCTTACACCTGTAAGAATGGCCAAGATCAAAAACACTGATGACAACTTATGCTGGAAAGGATGTGGGGTAAAGGGAACACTCCTGCGTTGCTGGTGGGAATGCAAGCTGGTACAACCGCTTTGGATATCAGTATGGCAATTTCCCAGAAAATTAGGAAACAACCTTCCTCAAGACCCAGTATACCACTTTTGGGTATATATCAAAAGGATACTCAATCGTGCCACAAGGACATGTGCTCAACTATGTTCATAGCAGCATTGTTTGTCTTAGCCAGAACCTGGAAACAACCTAAATGCTCCTTGACTGAAGAATGAATAAGGAAAATGTGGTACATTTACACAATGGAGTACTACATAGCAGAAAAAATAATGACATCGTGAAATTTGCAGGCAAATGGATGGAGCTAGAAAACATCATATTGAGTGAGGTAACCCAGACCCAGAAAGAAAATTATCATATGTACTTACTCATAAGTGGGTTTTAAACATAAAGCAAAGAAAACCAGTCCACAAATCACAATCCCAGAGAACCTAGACAACAATGAGGACTCTAAGAGAGACATACATGGATCTAATTTACACAAGATCTAACCTGGGCAAAGAGAATGGGGTGTCAGGTGGTACAGAGAGACAGATGACGCTGTGGGCAAGGGATCGGCAGACTCCGTGAGTGTGAGCACCTGGCAGGGGGTTACTCTTCCAAGCATAGTTCTACATTAGTAGAACCTAGCAAAGTTGCTAAGAGGAAGGGTCTGGGTGTGTTGTATTTGCTAGCATGTCTGGAATGTAGTCCTGGGTGCAAGCCCGAGAACATGTGTAGGAGGGGATATAGAATACATGATACCGAAGGCAAATATCGGAGTTACAGAGGAAGCTATGAGCTCTCTGTGGTTTGCTTTTGTCTTGGGGATAACCTAGAAACAGTCATACTTTGTCTTTGCTGGCCTGGCCTCGCAGACATCTGCAGAAAATGCTTATGTCATTCCTAAGACTGCCTTTACCCAGCCTTTACCCACGCTGGCTTCTTTTAGTTAACTTGTTAAACTATGCTGACCTTGACACCCTAGCAAAGGGCATACCAACTGCAGGCTGTGGATCACACCCACTCCCTCTGCTCCATTCTTTTAGGGGAACAGTTAAAGAATGTGCTTGTTTTATTTTAGTGTAGTATAATTTAATTTTATGGCATGCCCACATGATGCTTCATCCTGTCCTGGTTAGCATCAGGTCCAGAAGAAACTCCATCTCACCAAATTCTAGTGGTTAGACAAAAGCCAGCATTCATCAGGAAGTTGTAAAGCTGGTTCCCCTCTACCAAAGGAGCCATTTCCCTCATTTACAGAAGGGACAAATGGCTATCTATGATGTCTATTAGCTTACCAAAGTACATGCTGGTCTCCAGACACAGTGTCACACACAGAGGCAGAGACATTTTCTTCAGTGATGTAGCCACCAGTACGTTGCCCATGCTCATGTAAATAATCATTCTCCGGCGCTCTTGTAAGTGGAAGGGGATCTGGCAAGGGGACGGTGGTTAACACAAGTGGTAGGGGACATGAGCAGGTGATGCAGAGGAGGCAAATATGATAAAAATACATTATGGACATGCATACATGTAATAATGAAATCCATTATCATGTATAATTAATATATATTAATAAAAAATTCTTAAAATGACATTTTTCTCTTTAAAAAGGCTGATTTACAAAATACCCAAGCTCCAGGAAGCTGACTAACGCGGAAGCCTGTAACGGTTCCCCCAGTTGTCATGGGGAAGCTATGGAAGGAAGGCTGGCCTTTTGAGGAGCAGTCCTTCCCTGTAGGTGGTCATCTCTCAAAAATCTGATAAGGAGTCATTCCTAAGTCACTTGTATAGCCCTCAGGCCCCCCCCCCCACCCCAGTCTCTGGCTTTTCCGACTCTGAACATTCATCCATATCTTCAGGCTCTTGCTGTGCTTTCCAGAGCTCGGCTCGCAGTTCCTAGCTGTGAGTTCCCCGTCCGTGTCTCTTAGAAAGAAAAAGGAGTGGTTCGAAAGCTTGGCACACCGATTCAAAGGAAACCGTGCTTCCTTAGATTTCTGTATTTGTCTGGGACTAGAAACATCTCTTACTCCTTGTCAGGTCTTGAGATGCAACGGACACTGGTCAGCCACAGACAACAGGGCCAGACAGGAAAACCCGGAAGGAGAGCCGCTCCTGGGCAGAAGGGTAAAACCATTCCACTGTGAGCGGCAAGTCACTATCTGAATGAGGGTCTCCATGCTTCCCTTCGCCCTAAACAAGGTGCATGGTTCTAGGAAGTCAGGCTCATGGAATTCCCAATGAGCAGCTAACTCCCACCACTTACCCAGAAGTCTAGAAATCGCAAAAACCTCACAGCTTAGTTTAGTTCCCACCCTACAGTTTTGAAGCCATGCCCTCCCCACTCTCTACCCCCATTTACAAAAACTGCTCCCAGGCTCTGGGCACCATGTTCCCCTGCACCCTGCGATGCTGTGCCACGGGGCCATGAGGCTCCCCTCTCAGACATTGGGGTCGATCTGAGTTTTCATTCTTTCATTTCCCTCTGCCTGTTTCATTCTCACAACATGTGTGGAAGAGATATGTGTGCTTGTGTGTGCCTTTTGGTTCGTTTATGTGTGTGCCCGTGTATGTGGAGGCCCAGGGGTTGGTGTCAGCAGTCTCCTTGATTCATCTCCAGTCGACCAAACTCAGAGTTCACCGATATGGCTATTCTCATTAGCCAGCGGAGAGACTGCCTGTTTCCTCCTTCTGAAGCTGGGAATACAGGTGGGCTGCTATGACTGCTGCCTATGAGTTCTGGGAATCCAAACCCGTCCTCTTATTTACATGGCACGCACTCTCACGGCTGTGCCGTTTCCTTAGTCCAATATTCCCACTTCTATATTTTAAAACATTTAGACTATAAGTAAGTACAATCGTGACACCCCCAAAATACCAAACGGAGGCACTGCATACATTAGAATGAATTATCATGTGTCTGCCCTCATTTGCAAGTACATTTAAACTAGCACAACCATCTTCCATGGGTTCAATTAACAGCTCCTCCAGAGATATCCATATCCCAACCCCCAGAAGCACATGCTGCATCTGATTCCACAGATGTGAGTGGGTTCCACATCTGGAGAGGGAGTGAGGACCCTGTATGAGCCCACAGATAAAGTGTGATCAGATGGATATTCACAGCAGGGGTCAGAGTTTCAAGTGGGCAGGAGGGTCAGGAACGATGGAAGCAAAGTCTGCAGTGGTGAAAGCGTGGGGCTCTGAGCAGAGGACTGTGCGTATTCTCTGTTCCGGGCAAAGCAGGGAAGTGAATTCTCTCTTGGAACCACCAGAAGGAAGCGATCCCAAGGCCTCCTTGGTTTCTGCCTTGTAAGACCCACTGTAGACTTTGGTGATCTCGAGTAGAGTAGATCTGGTGACTGGGGAGAGGCAGAAGGACACAGCTCCAGAGGCAGGACACAGTCCCAGGCCTCCTGAAGCTGGCAGCCCAGCAGGAAAGTCTGGCGAGCTTGCTACACAATTAATGGTGGTTTACTTTCTAGATCCTGCTTGTGTTCTGGGGGCCAAGGACAGTTGAATCCTGGGAAATTAATTCAAATTAGATGAGGTGGGGGATAGGAAGGGCAGTAAAAAGGAAGTGTCCCCTGCAATGACAGAGACCACCACCATTCTACCGCCTGTGGACGCCAAGAGAAGTTGCCATCTGTGAAGGAGGAAGTTACTGAATGTGCTTTGTCCTTGGGCTTCTTGACTCCAGAGCTGTGAGAAATAAATACCTGTTGTTTACAAACTAATTCAGTTCATAGTAAATGCCTGTTGATGAGTCACCGGTCTATGGTGAATAAGCTAGTCTTATTACAGCAACTGAAGGGGTCCCGTTGTCACTGAGACCAAGAAAAGGCAAAAGGGAGAGTGATGTTAGCCTACACATGCGGACCACTGAGGCCTTAAAAGGCCTGTTAAAACATTTTATATTTGAGGCCAGCCTGGCCTACAAGAGTTAGCTCCAGGACAGGCTCCAAAGCAACAGAGAGAAACCCTGACTTGAAAAGCTAAAAAAAGAGAGACAAGAGTTTCATGTTTTAAAAGGTTCATTTTTCTTATTTTAAAATATGTTTACACATGTATGTTCATGTGTGGGTATGTACACGTGAAGTGCTCTTGGAGGCCAGAGGTATCTGATCCCTCAGTCACCTGATGTGGGTGCTGGGAACTGAACTCAGGTCCCCTAGAAGAGCAATTCCAGTATGTACTCTTGACCGCTGAGTCATCTCTCCTGCCCAAGAGTTTTAACTTTTATCCTGAATGCGAGAGCAGTGAGCAATTTTAAGCAGGATGGGAGAATGACAAGATGGCCATTTTGAAGCTGACCTCTGATTGCAGGATGGAGAAAGGGTTTAGAAAAGGGGTCAGTTTGGGATCCAGGGAGACCAATCCGGACCGTGTGAAAGGACAACAGTGACAATGGGATCTTGGTGCAGGGAAACAGGGAGCAGTCTCAGGTGAGTGGGGCTATCCTGCTGCCTGCTATAAAAGGGAGAAGCAGCTAAATGCATCACATGGGGGTCTTCGCAGAATTCTGGAGTGGGTGGGGACCACAGCAGAAGAGGGTTCTGGGGATCTAAGAGGAGGCTGATTTCAAGGTGTCCTTGAAGTGTCCAGGAAGCAGATGGATTCGGGGTCTAGAACTCAGATGAGAGGTCTTGGTTGGGAAGAAAAATTTAGAAGTCACCGGCACACGTAGAAAGTTGTCTGGGGTGGTAGGATAGGGTAGGGAGAGATGGAGGATGACAGGGTACCAACCATCTCCAGGCTGATGTTGGGAGAGTCTGCTGGCATGATCTCTGTGGGTGTATTTACAATGAGCCTTGTGAATTAGCTCAACTTCACTGCGAGTGATGGGCTGGAGATGATATACAAACAGCACAAATCAGGGCTGGAGAGATGGCTCAGTGGTTAAGAGCTCTGCCTGCTCTTCCAAAGGTCCTGAGTTCAATTCCCAGCAACCACATGGTGGCTCACAACCATCTGTAATGAGATTTGGTGCCCTCTTCTGGCCTGCAGGGATACATGCACGCAAAGTACTGTATACATAATAATAATAAAAAAAGCACAAATCAGCCTACAAAACAGTGTAGCAACTGAGTCTGCTCTTTTTGAAACTCAGGTGGTCCCCTCCTGCTGTTTCAAGGATGTCGCTTATGATTGTGAGTGTTAGCTGTTCACTTGAGGAAATCTAGAACTCTCTGGAAGATGTGCGTGGCTATGAGGGATTTTTTTAATTAATTTTTTTATTCTGTGTGCATTGGTGTTTTGCCTGCATGTATGTCTGTGTGGAGGTGTCAGATCTTGGAGTTACAGACAGTTGTGAGCTGCTATGTGGGTGCTGGGAATTGAACCCGAGTCCTCCGGAAGAGCAGCCAGTGCTCTCCACCTCTGAGCCATCTCTGCAGCCCTGTGAGGAATTCTCTTAATCGGGTTAACTGAGAGGAGACTGTCCAGCCTGCATGTGGATAGCACTGCTCCAGGGGCCAGGCCCTGAAATGAATGGACAAGAGACTGAGTACTGGCATGCATGCATGAATTCATCATTCTCTGCCCTTGAGTACAGATGCGATGTGACAGCTTCAAGTTCCTGCTGCCTTGACCTCCCCACAATGATGGACATAAACCTGGAGTTGTGAGACCAACAAACCCTTCCTCTCTCAAGCTGCTTTTGTGAGGGCATTTTTATCCCAGCTGAAAAGGAAACCAAGATGAGCTATGTGAAGGGGAGGCAGGTAGACGGGAGAGTCAGGTCATCTGGAATTGAATCCCAGCACCATTATAATTAGGTGTGTGGATCCCTGTTCAAGCTCCTCGCACTTGTACTGCCTCAGTTTCCTCATTTGCTGAGACAAACCACAGTGCCACTGTCATGAGCATCCTGAACACTTTGTATATCACGTGTGTCAAGTGATTCTTAGAAGTTATGCAGAGTGAACAGGGCTCTGCTGACTCGTTTCTCCCTGCTTCCGCCATCCTCAGTCCTGCAGAGAGGCAACAGCTGCCAATGACAATCACTACCATTTGTTAGTGCTGAGCCAGGGGCCACACACTAAGACAATTCATCCCCACAGCAGCCTTACAGACACCGTGACTCCTTTTTTAGGGTACAGGAAATTGAGAAGCAGACATATTGAGGTACTTAAGGCAAGGCCGACATCAATTGGAAGACTTAACACACAGATCCATCATCTGCAAAGCAGAAGCTCTTTCATCTCCCACAGTCAATTCTCAAATATAAGGGTGCATCCTCAAGGGCTCCCTGGCTGCCCCCAAAGACTCCTTCATCAGAGACTGTTGCAGTCAGTAATGGACATCCATGAGTGAGCAAAGTAACCGCTGGTCTCAGCTCAGTTTCTGTTGTGGTCCAACAAGGTGGTTCCAGAAGCAACACTGATGGGGTCAGGACTGGTTTCAATCCTGTTCCTACAGCTGGTCCTAACTGGGTAGTTGGACTGAAACTGGGGAACTCCAAGCTCAGTTTTAGGGCCGCGCTGATGCTCCACCCTCAAAGCCACTGACCGGCAACTCTCTACCTGTCTGACTTCTTGGAGCCAGCGCAGACCCTGACTGGACACCATCGTGACAGCACTCCTGAGACACGTTTTCTGCCAACACTGTCCTGGGCAGGGAGGGTCTGGCTGCTGAGTCCTGGCCACTTCCGATCACCTGTGGCTTATAAGTCTCTCTTAGAATCAGAACAGCACCCCGAGAAGGCACACTTATACCCACGGAGCTTTCAGGGTGACTTTCCTCTTGACTTTATTCTGCACTGCAGTACACCAGGGTTGTCCCTGCTCTAACATGTTTGATGTGGGCATCTTCTAGCAACGACATGAATGGCTCACTCAACTACAAATTCTACCGTCCACCTTGCTTAGAGACGAGCAGCACATGCATGGAAAGGAAATTCCCGCCTATGTTAAAGGAACAAAGGCAGTTTTAGTCTCTGTCTTTTTTTTTTTTTTTTTTTTTTTTTTTTTTTTTTTTTTTTTTTTTTTTTTTTTTTTTTTTTTTTTTTTTTTTTTTTTTTTTTTTACAGCCAGTGACGGTGCCTCTGTCTCCTGAGACTGCGAGGCCTTCGTGCATTCCAACAAGCGCTCTGCCATCGAGCTACACCTAAGTCTGAGTCTGTGGATCTGAGCCTGCTTGTTTCAAAGCCCTTGGCATTCCAAAGTCTATGCTTTGGGGTATCGTGTCAGAGTTTTACTGTTGCTCATTCGCCCTGCTGTGGAGAAGCATGGGTTTAACTCCCAGGAGGCTCCTTACACATAAGTGAGTGCCAGAGCCTGCTACACTGAGTCAGCTTGTCAGTAACAAGCAGTCAGGGAGCAGTTAGTGTCGTTAAATCTTACCCATGCATGACAAGCATACAGTAAGTGCTCAATAACTATCATCTGAAGGAAAAAGTCATTGTTTCAATCACAATATTTAATATGTTGCTTCATGTACAATATATTTAATAGGCTTAATTGGATATATGATAAATCCAATTAAGGTTTAATTCACTTTTATTATCCCACTGTTTTTATATTATTGGAGTAAGAATTTTCCCTCACAAATTCTTTTTAATCTGATTAATCAAAATCTGGGTTTTGTAAGTGTGTGTGTGTGTGTGTGTGTGTGTGTGTGCGTGTGTGTGTGGGCACGTGCTGGGGATTGTGCCTAGGGCCCTGCACATCACCAGTCAAAGTCCATTTTCTCACTCAGACATTTTATTACCAATTCTACATCCTAGGCAATTTACTCTCCCATATTATCTTGGGAATACTAGTTTAGCTAATTTGATGGGATGGGCCCCATCTATAGTAGCAAAGGGAAGCTGTTTGTGTGGTGATGTATATCTGTAGGGTCAGTCACTGAAGAGGCTGATGTGGCGATAACTGAACTCCATTCCCGCAGTCCTCTGACCTACACACACACACACACACACACACACACACACACTAAAATGCTAGTGGAATGGCACAGTAGCAGAGCACTTATTTAGTGTGTGCAAAGTTGTGTTCAAACTTTAGCACCAAGTAAGGACATCGACATTGACCAAGAATATATAGAATTAGTGTGTTAATATCGAATATTTAGCAATTTTATGTTTCTCCCAAAACAGAAGAAAATTAAATGCAGAGGAGAAAAATATACTTGCAAATCGTTTGTCTAGAATCACATCTAGAATATATAAAGAAATTCTAGAATTCAATAATCAAATGATCAATAATCCAGTTTTTTAAATGAGTAAAGGATTTGAACGATGGTTCTCCCAAGAAGAGTACAAATGACTAGTCAACCCACAAAAGAATACTTAATACGACCAACCCTCAGGGAACTGCAAATTAAAACCGCTATGTGATATCGCTCCCACAACTGGACAGACTGAGCAAAAACGTCAGACAATAACCAGTGTGGACAGGACATGGAGTAAACAAAGCCCTCAAATGTTGCTTGTGGGAATATAGAGTGGCATGGCCACTCAGGAAGCAAGCTTGGCAGGTTCTCAAAGAGTTAACCATTGAATTAGCATACAATCTAGCAATTCTACTGGTAGGTACCTACCAAAGAGACCTGAAGTGTAAGTCTGCCCAGAAACTGGAGAAGGATGCATACAGCAACATTCATTATTCACAAATGCCCATCAAACCACCCCGAGATGGATAACAATTGTGTGGGGTTTGGGGCCCTTTGATAACGTGTTTTCAGCCACCTTCACAGCCACAGTGCTAAAACCTTTTTGAAGAGTCTACATTTACGGGTGTTATCACCTTGTCTCATATTTGAGTCATTCTTGGTTAAGAAGGAGACTTTTCCAACAACATTTGTGAACCAGATGGGGAGGAATTGTCAGAAGACAGAAAGAAAGGGCAGCACAATGACAGAGGAACTGAACACTGGTGAATTAACGACTAGCTGGGGACCCCAGGGACTGAACTTCATAGCGAGAGAGTAGTGGCTATTGTTTGCTAACAGATGCACCCACAGAAATGAGCAGAAGATGGGAGGGAATCCTGGACTCCTGCTCCTCAAGCTTGCTCTTTGCGGAGTCCCCGCATGCTCTTTTAAAAGCCACTGAGGTTGGTTAGCTCCAGGAACACAGGAATGTTCAGGCAAAGGAGGAGAAGGGGTGACGCTGCACAGAGGGCCACTTACTTAGAGGATTTATCGATTGCTTTCAAGAGGCATGAACGAGGACTAGAACAGAGAAACTGGATTCAGTTCCCGAGTCTGATTAGGGCTGGACACGTATGTCACATGACATGCATGCCATGGAGACTCATCACAGCCATTGCCAAACAAGTACTTATAATGTGTCCCCTTGATGAAGAGCATCCTGGTAGCTGCTGAATGAACAGGGCGCCTTTTGAAGCTGTCCCCAGAAGTCAGCCCCAGAGTTGCGCTTGGTGTCAGGCTGAGCTGATGCTTACAGTAAAGATGCACATTTAGTCTTCTGTTTGCTTTTGTTTTTGAGACAGGGTCTTGCTATGACTCGTCTGGTGCTCATGATTGAGCTCAAGCAGGCCTTCAACTTGTGGGAATCCCTCTGCCTCAGCCGCCCAAGAGCTGGATTACAGGAGTGGATTACCCACCCGGCTCCACATTTTATTCTTATAAAAACAGTTAATGGGCATCTACATGAAGCACAGCATGGCCACCCCCGACCCACACCTGCAATCCCAGGGTTGGCAGACATTGATAGGTGGATTCTAGAAACAACAGCAACAAAAGATGTGGAGAGTTAAAGAGGAAGACTCTCAAGACTCCCAGCATCCTACTTTGGTCTCTGTAATCACAGGGAGGGTTCATACAGGTACACACACACACATATGCACACACACATACACATACACACGTGCACACACATGCACATGGTTAAATGATGAAGTGGTCACAGTGGCCATTGGTCTTTGTCATTTCTACAACCTTTTCTTACACGTCACAAAGGAATCATTAAACTCAGACCTTCTAACTCAGATGTTTCTGCTCAGTAAAGATTGGGGGGCTCTGAGCCCTAGCAGCATCTATGACACCCTTTTTATCAGAAGCCTTGGGGGAAGAGGAGGAATGCTTCTGAATCCTTGTTTATGATAAGCAAATCAGTGCACCTAGCATTTGTCCAAAGTCACCCTTCAATTCATTTTGACCTCGGGAAAAGCATTTGATAACTCTTTGGGTTCCATGGATAGCCCAATCACCCAAGTGAAAACTGGCCCATTACCACTGAGTGGAATATGAATCAAGGGAACAGCCCTTCCTGGTCCGGAGGGTTTCCTAGCCTGCTCATCTAGAGAATGCAGTACTAAACCCATGGTTCAAGTATGCTTACAACAGAAGGTGAGATGCTATAGTAGAATTTCTGCTTCTGTTGATCACAATTGATTAGATTTTCACACAGCGAAGTCTAGTGTCTGAGTGTAAATTCACTCAGGGGTTGGGCACATGCTCATGCATATGTGTATTGTATGTGTCACCTGGAAAGGGAAATGGAGGAGGGCTAGCTGGCTGCCGAGATCTCTTTTAAGGTGGAGTCTTTTTCAATTTGCCATCTTAACCTGGGCTGGGAAATAGATTCCCAGCCCTAATTCATTTAATTAATTAAATGAAGAAACCACAGCACCCAAAAGTAAACAGACTAATTAAATAAACCACTTGAAGTAAACTAATGATTATTAATAAAGACAAATTCGTAGGCCGTGATGCTGACAAGCAGAAAGGCCTTCTCCCTTGCTGCCTCTCAGACTGTATCCTTTCCGCCTAAAATGTCTGATTGTCAAATACAGACAAAGTACATTGAAGGGACGCAATGCTATGACTTGCTGTATGCATACATTGTGTAGTGATTGCCACAATCAGCTTAGGTAGCCTATGTGTGCTGAGCCACGCTGAGCATTAGAGCCCCAAACCTGAGTGTCTTATGACTGAAAGTCCTCACAGTGTCCAGCATTATGATTCCTTTCTTTCCTGGCTCCTGGAAACAGTCTAGTCTTTGATTTTGTGAGTTCAACTCCTGAGCTCATACTTTTCTTCTTCTTCTTCTCCACTTCCTTCCCCTCCTCCTCTTCCTTCTCCTTCTCCTCCTTCTCCTCCTACTGTATTTTGAGACAGTTTTTTCCGGGTGTGCACTGTGCAGCTCTGGCTGTCCTGGAACTCACATTGTAGATCAGGCTGGCCTTAAACACATAAAGATCTGTCTGCCTCTGCCTCCCAGTTGCTGAGATTAAAGGTGCATCACCACCTGGTGTGGGAGAATTGTCTGTATTCTGTCAATCATGATTTAAATAAACGCTGATTGGCCATTAGCCAGGATGTATAAGGTGGGACAACCAGACAGGAAGTAGAGGCGGAGCAAAGATAATAGGAAAATTCTGGGAAGCAGGAAGCTCTCTTGGCATTCCTGCCTGGACCACCGAAGGAGCAGGATATGACCTGCCCCACTGAGAAAGGTACTGAGCCATGTGGCTAATATAAGCTACAAGAGCTAATGGGAGGCCTGAGCTAATGGGTCAATCAGTTTTATAACCTATGTGGACCTTCTGTGTGATTCTTTGGGACCTAATGACTGTGGGACCTGGTAGGAGGACAGAAACCAACCAGGGCCCTCCTGTTACAACCACCGCCTATCACTATTTCTTCTTTTTGCCAGACTTTCATTTTAATTTCAATTTACCATGGACACAAGTCATCATATGGGCCAAATTATAGTTATTCATAGACTTCTCGGAAGCACTGGAAATGCATTTAAGGCTCATATATATGTCCATCTTCCAGAAGTCTCAGACTTACCCTGGAGCACCTTCAGCCTATAAGCTCTCACACTATGTAAGAAGTCTGATCCTCAGGCTGGGGGAGGAATGAGGCTGTCATGGAGAGGTCTCTTTTGTCTCTGCCTTCCAAGTAATTGAAAGGAATTCTTCTCTCAAGTTTTGGGAGCTTGTACTTTACAATATATAATCTTTGTAGAATATGCACAGTTATCCCTGGAGATTTCTGGAGAATTGCATTCAGAATTTTGGATGCCAAAATCTGCAGGTGCCTGTGATGGTTGGAAAGAAAATGGCCCCACAGGGAGTGGCACTATTAGGCGTGGCTTTGTTGGAGCAGGTGTGGTCTTGTTAGAGGAAGTGTGTCACTGTGGGGGTGAACTTTGAGGTCTCTCATGCTCAAGCTACACCCAGTGTGGCACACAGTTGCGTCTGCTTCTTTTAGATCAAGATGCAGAACTCTCAGCTCCTTCTCCAGCACCATGTCTGCCTGTGTACTGCCGTGAAGATAATGGACTAAACCTCTGAAACTGTAAGCCAGCCCTAATTTAATGTTTTCATTTTTAAGAGTTGTTGTGGTCATGGTGTCTCTTCCACAGCCACAAAAACCTTAAGACAGCACCCAAAGCCTTATATAAAGTAAAAGTATTATATTATACTTTATTTCTGTAGCATGTGTGTGCATATGCGTGTGCACACACATGTGAATATGTGCACATGTATGTGCATAACACATCACATGCATGGATGAAGGAGGACACCTTGGAGGACTCAGTTCACACTCCATGCCATATGGCTCCCAGGGATCAACCTGAGGGCATCAGCCTTAGCTGCAGATATCTCTATCTGCTAAGCCATCTCGCTGGCCTCTACAAGTATTTTAGTAGTAATAATATTTGCATATCATCCTACCCTCCACATAATGCAAATCATGTTAGGTTCCTTATAATGTCTAACTGATGCAAATATTATTTAAAGAATTGCTGTATTGCACTGTTTGGGGAGGGGGTGGTCACAGCTAGAAAATGTTAGTTATGTTCAGTACAGACACATTTTTTTTTTTCTGTAGTTCGTTACATCTATGGATGAAGACCTCACAGATGGGCAGTCCTGCTGTTTAACACAGAACTTCCTAGGTGGCTCTTCTTACTGAGGATTCACTGCTGTAAGGTATATTCAACCACAGATCCAAAGAGCCCTCAGATTCAACCCCCACATCATCCAAAATGCCAAGGGAAGTCTGAATAGACAGCATATTTAACTCTATGCCAGCAGCAACTTTTCTTGGCTACACGGATGCATCAAAATCACCAATCTAGTACTTGGCTAGCATTGAGTCGCTTTAAATATGTTTATTTATTTTTATGTGTGAGTGTGTTGCCTGCATGTGTATAAATGTACTACATGCACGCAATGCCTGGGGAGGCCAGTAGAAGTCACATGAATGCCCAGATTTGGAGTTATGCACACTTTAAGCTGCCATGTGGGTACTAAGAATTGATCCCAGGTCCTCTGCAAGAGCATCCTACACTCTTAACCACTGAATCACCTCTCAAGCCCTCATTGTCACCTTTGAAGGACAGGATGAAGGCACTCAAATCCATATGCCCTGGCCAGGACAGTTTCACTCAACTAACCCTTGAAACTTTACTATGACATTAAGCAATAGAGTGCAATCAAAAGTTTTGGTAAAACCTCTGACTAGATAAAGTGGCACAATGCAGGTTCATTTTACAGATTCATGTAAAAACAGAGAGATAGCTCTGAAATTAAGAGTGAGTGCATAGCCATACAGGCTGGGGTTGGGATGCCAGCACCCAGGTCATAAGCAGATGTCCCACAAAGGCCTGCAACTCTAGCTCTGAGGGATCTGCCACCCTCTTCTGGCCTGTGCACCTGCACACGCGCACACACACACACACACACACACACACACACACACACACGTGCACCCACTCTCACATACATCATCTACATGCAAGTAAAACAATCTAACAAGGAAAAGACTTTCTGGTTCTCTAAAATCTGCCTCTTAGGAAGGAGTATGCATTCGTTTCACCAAGATACCAGCTTCTCACTCCTTTGGTCAAAGAAATTACATGAGCAACATTTTCCTCATAGTTACATTTCCAGAGGCTCTGGAACCATGAGATTCTGGAGCCCTGGCTCCTCAGTTTCCTTCGCCCGTTTCCACTTGGAATCAACCTCTACAAAAAGATTTATTTTTCTTCGTATGGGTGAGTATATGCCATATGTACACAGGTTCCCATGGAAGCCAGAAGAGGGCGTTGGATTTTCTGAAGCTGGATAACAGACGGCTGTGAACTGCCCAGCATGGGTGCTGGGAACCAAACTCACGTCTTCCGCAAGAGCAGTAGGTGCTATTAACTGCCGAGCCATCCCTTCAGTCCCTGGATCAGACCTTTTAATACACAGGCAGCTGATGGGCTGAGACAGCATTCTGAGTGACATGCTGTGGGGGTTACTAAGTGGAAAGTGTTTCTTAGCTACCTGCCAAAGTACTTATACAAGCTTTGATCACAACGAGCCTTCGGGTCAGACTCTTAATTTGATAAAACTGGGTATAAATAAAATATTAAGAGAGCTGGCAAAGAGAAGCAGCAGGCATAGCGATCTGTTCCGAGTAGGAACAAACGCCTGGTCACACAGGGCCTGGGAGGGTTCTGTTAATTTTCTTCATGAAAGATTTTAGCAGAAGTTTGGACCAGTGCCTTCACTGTCATCATCATCATGAAACCTGGAGGTTTCTCAGTCCCTGCCCCAGGTCCTGGAATTGCTGTAAAGCACTTGACCATGAACCCTGGTCTCACCGTTGGGATCTCCAGGCCCTGGAGACAGGCAGGAGTCAGCTTGCTGGTCTTTCTAAACTCTACCAAGGTGCTTGTCTGAAATGCAGTTCTGGTAGCTGCTTCTACCAGATGCCTCTCTCTGGTTGGATGGCACCAGAAGCTCCAGGCTTGTTAATTTGGGGGGTTCTGGTATCCGTCTGTCTTTTAACACAGGCTTTGACTTATTCAGCCCTTGCATTCAATGTTACTAACATTCTAGGTTTCAGGAGTAAGGTCAAACGCAGTGCTGAACTGTGACCCTCTGGGCCCACGTCATTCACCGGAAGGTACAGGCTCACTCCAGAACACTTGCTTGGAAGTCTGATCCTTTCTAAGGTGAGTTTGATTTATATCACGTTTCAATACTTCAGAAGTTTAAGTCAGCTGCTAGGGACTGGCAGTTCTGAGAAACAGTTCCTTGAGAAGATTCCAGACACAGGGTACCAGTGGGTGTCGTTTTTTCCTATCCATAGGTTAAGGATACCGGTGTGCCCTTGACCCTGGAAGCATCACTTCTCGTCAGCTGCTGTCTCATTTCTTGCATAGATGTTTGTAATTTCTCTGTCTGGCCTTGCTCAAAGGAATTACACACACACGCACACACGCACGCACGCACGCACGCACGCACGCACGGACACACACATACCCTGAAAGTGTGCAGGCAAAAGCAAGTGACTGGATTGAGGCACTCTGAGACATGCCCCTCCCCCAGCCTCTGTGGAGACTGCCTCCTCATTGCTCCAGTTTTCAGCCCTGCCTGAGGCCTGCTGGTAGGCAGATCTTGTGCAGCCAAGTGCAACTGCGCATTGCTCCTGGAACTGAATTCTGTGGCTTGTCTTCAAGAGCGGGTATGCTCTGGGTTCTGGGATCAACATGTTATAGCAAGGCTGCTTTTAGGGACCCTGGAATTAGGGAACCACTATGTTTAGGAAATTCTCCTGGGAGCACACCTCTAGTAGCAGCGAACTTGCTGACTGAGAATAAGGAGACCATTCCATGACAAAGGAGTACTGCTTCTCTGGCTGCCGTAACCTGGTGGGGAACAGTGGAAGTCCTGTAGTTTGAGTCTCTCTTTGATGAGGATAGATGGTGGGAGTGGGGTTGGCAAGGTCTTTTGCAGGCTGCATTAGATACCCCATTATTGCTCTAACTGGTTTCCCAAGAGCAAACAGAATGGTTGCTTGTTTTCTATGCTGTGCATAGAGAATAGAGCTTCTGAAAGGGAGGCACACTCTAAAATCACCTCTGTATTTGCAGATGAAATGGTAAATGCTAGGGGTTGTTCTGCCTTCCCCTCCAGGCCACCCTGTGACAATTGTTACCTTTGGGAGTCGGGAGGAGACCTCCATAGGAACTCAGTACAGTGTCTCCCTGGCAGCAAATGATTTGGAGCTTTGCATTTTGAATTTAGATGATGATATCTGAATGGATGCTCTATTTTTGCTTAAATGTCTTTAGAAGGCTTTTCTTTTAGAGATTTTTCGAGAAAGTATATTAAAGGATGCTGGCTTTGTAGTACACGTATCCCTTGGGGAGAGAGGGGCTATAAATGAATTGAAAAAGCAATGTGCTCCAGCCTGGGGATGCCAGAGAGACAAAGCACTGGCTGTCCTCTCAACTCTCAACCCATTCTTCCCTTTATAGGACTAGAGCTTTGATGGCCCACCCGGAAGTCAGGTGAGTCACCTTGGGCTGGGGATGTAGCTTAGTTAGTAACCCCAGGACAGCATAAACTAAGTGTGATGTATGCATCCTTGGCTACAGAGTAGGTTCAAGGCTAGCATGAGGTACACAGGACCATGCCTCAAAAAAAAAATCGTCTCACAGAAAATACTCTGCATCTATTTCCAAGGCTCATAAACACTCTCTAGGATAGAAATGATATGAATACCAACTTCCTATGGTTCATCTTATGAATTTTCATTTTTATGTTGGTTTTGAAGTGATATATATTCAGCAAACTCTACATTACGAATTTTGCTCTTTTCCTAGGCTGTGGATACAGAAAAAAAGCCTCTGCTTTTCCTTCGAATATGATAGTCAACAAAGCACACTATCAAGATTTTGTTATAAAATAGGCTTTGGGTTAGATGATTTTGTCTGCCTGCAGGTCAATGTCAGCGTTCTGAGGAAAGTTAAGGAGGGGTGGGTTGAGCAGGGGTGTTCTATAGGTTACGTGTAGCACAACATTTCAACTGACAAGATGTTCAATTTATAACAGGCTCACAGGACATGTGACCCCAGCAAAAGTCCAAGTCCAGGGACCCTCCCATTTTATAGATGAATAAATGTTAGATAGCTTGCTCCAAATCACATTGCTTGGTCTGCAGTAGAATTCTGTGAGTAAAGAGCTCAGTTTCCATCTGTGACAAAGCACAGCCCACCTTCCACCTCTGCCCAAACCTATAAGAACAAACCCTGCCTCTCCCTTTTCCCCTCCCCTTCTACCTGCAAAAGTCTCCTTCAGATTCCGGCAGCATCAACGAGGCGATGGGGTTCTTCACCAGGTCAGCCACTACTGGGTCCTTGGCTGTCATGTAGAAGAATGGAGTCCCTGTGCTGTTGTGGACAGGGCCATCGCTGATGGCCAGGCAGCTCCCAAAGGGCAGTCCTTGGATCTAACAATTCAACAATAACAACAAAAAGGCTTTTTTAGCTATGGGTAACACAAGCTGGGGAAAACTTTGTATTGCTGGGCAGGAAATACAGCCCTGGGAGCTTGTTTGGATCAGTGGATTTGACAGGTAGATTAAGACTAGGTGGGCCCAATTGATGCAATTCACCCAGTGATGCTTTCAGAATTTCTCTGTGGGGAGAGGCAGGTAAGAACATTCTGTCTGGGAGCTGAAGGATTCTGGAAGCTGCCTTCTCACAGCAAATGTACTCATTTTATTGAAGGGTAAGGACAGTGAGGCCTGTGCGGAAAAAGACAGCGCCAGGCCTTTCCCACAGGCTCCTCTTCAACGCCTTCTGCCTCCATCATCTCCTCCATTCTTTTTAAACATTGGGGATAGAATTTAATTTATTTTATAAACTGCTTGGTCTTTGGATGCCAAGAATACTCTATACTTTCAGTTACAGCAACAATTCTCTGTTTATTAGTTGTATGTTATGTTGAGGTCAATAACCTTTTGGTGTATAACTGAACAAGTTATGGGAAGTTGATATGTTGGATACCCTTTTAGCCTAAATGGAAGTCACAGAAATGTGACATACTGATCACTGCCTGTGTTCATCTAGTAAATGGGGAAGGGTCTCATGTCATGTCCATGTGACTTTAAACAGACGCAAAAGCATTTAAGTCTTAGTGTTCCCCAAACTCTCTTGTACCTGCTTTGTCCCTGACAAAGAGCCCCCTCCTAGAGAGGCTGCCATTATTGTCCAAGCACTAAACACAGTGTGCAAGATTGTGAAAGGAAGGGCTTAAATCATTTAGAAACATGAAAAATTAACTAGTTCTCCAAATGGCAATATTACATCATCCACACATTCTATTTTCAGCCTATCATGAACCGCTTAGCAGTTCATGCAAATGTTTTCTGAATTTACCGAGTTTGGATTACAAGTCAATATTGCAAGGGGAAGGCCTGTGGACGTTAACAAAAGAACTGTCGGAGATCAAAATATCTTCACTACAAGGACACAAGATGCTTTTTCTTCTTTGGTTGTTTATGTTTTTGTGAGGCAGGATCTGGATATGTAGCCAGAGCTGGCTTTGAACTCACAATTCTCTTGCCTTAGCCTTGCTTATCCTGGGACTACAGGGGTGGGCCACCAAGCCTGACGGGCACCAGATTTCTTTTGTGTGTGTGTGTGTGTATTCATGCATTCTAGTGTGCCTATGCATGTGGTGCTTATGCATAATGTGTACATGTGGAGGTCAGGGGACAACTTCCTGACTTTCTGATGTCATTACTTAGGGTTCCTTACTGTTATGATTTTTAGATGGGTCTCTCGGTGGCCTGGAACTCTCCAAATAGGATAAACTAGCTTGCCAGCAAGTCCTAAAAGAATCCACCTGTCTCAACCTGCTTAACACCATGCTTGGCCCAAATCGAAAATAAAAAAGCAAAACAAAGCAAAACAACAACAACAAAAACCCAAACAAACAACAACAATAACAAAAAAAAAATGGATTCTGAAGGCTGGATAACTAAGATCCTCAAGCGTTCTACTGCTGAGACATTTCCCAAACTTTAGGCACTAGGTTTTTTGTTTTTCTGTTTTAAACCATGATTAGCTTCATATTTAAGCTCCATATTTTATTAAGGTATGTGTTAAGTGTAAAAACTGTTCGGACATTGGGAATCCAGAACTGGCTGGAATTCTGACATAGAAAGAGGACAAGATCGTTGTCACTATTATGATAAAGTTGGCATTAGATATTTTTTAAGAAAATGAAAAGAACTTTCAAGCTCTGCCTATTGAATTACTTTCTTTTTGAGACAAGGTTTCACTGGAATTACTGAATTTTGTAGATGGGAAAACAGGGTGCCTTGGCCAAGCCGGGGCTGGTGAGACCCAGAGTTGAGGCAAGAACTCGACTCCCACACGGTGTGACACGTATCCTTCCATGCACAGATTAATCAGGAGCTTGGATCACATCTCTGTCTCTTAGACAGGACTGGAAGCTTTCTGGAGGCTATTCTTACGGAATATATGGCTTCAGGACATCTCCATGCTGTTTTGGGAGGAAGCAGGCTAACGGGTGAATAAAGCTTTGTGGACTGAAAGAGAGGAATTGTGGTTGAAACAGCTCCCTCCAGCAGTTACGCTCTGCCTAAGTCGTTTTTCTCAAAAATTTGAGCTTCATTTTTTTCTTTAAGTGTAAATTTCTATCAGTGCGTGGATGGTGCCTTTCCTTCACGCCTGCCTGGTGTGGGAGGTGGTGCGGGAGACTGCCTGCGGGACAGTACTCAGAGCCCGCAGGGGCTGAATGCGCCTCATCTGTGATTCCAAGGCGATCCTGTCTGCTTTCCAGGTCTCCGTGTGACGCCGATTATTTGGCCACCTCTTTGGCCATTTTAAGACAGGGATTAAGTCATTAACCACCAGACTGTTTCCCAGGGTCGCTTTCCTCACCACTCACGTGCACTTGGCCAGATGAACCGACTCCTGCACTAGTCGGGTTCCGTTATTCACAAGGCTATGCACCTGTGAAACCTGAGTCGCCTGTGCTTGGGTGCTCGCCCCAGAATTTCCCGACCACGACGAGACATGCACCACCCCCGCGTCTCGACCTCTGGTTTACCTTTTCTTGGGTGGACGCGGTGGCCAGACAGCCCCAGGAACTGGCGTGGACCAGGGAGCGGGCGGTGCCGGCACTCACCCTGGGGCCGGGGGATGCAGCGGATGAGCCGCTCTCCCGCCGGTAGGAGAACATTCCACGCGGGGCCGGTGCGGGCCTGGCGCGGGCGGAGCCCCGAGGCCGCAGGTGCGTGTCTTCCTTGTGCGCCGAGGCCGGGAAGCTCTGCTGCCAGATGCTGCCCGAGTCCTCCAGCAGCGCGGGCAGTGCCTCCTCGGTGGACGCGCTGTCCAGCTCCTCGTCTACCTCGTTGGTGACAGCCCAGGACACGGAGCTCACGATCACGTAGCCGGCGGCCGGGGACAGCAGGGCGCTGCAGCATAGCAGCCAGGACAGGCGGGTCCCTGGACCCGCAGGGCGCTCCCCGCTGGACAGCGACATCTTCTCGCAGGCGACGCGCCCTGTGGCAGGGACCGGTCACCTAGCAGCGGCCGGCCAGGGGCGCCCCCCTGCGGCGGAGCGTGCGCCGGAGCCCCTTCTTCTTGCTGTAGGATTGTCAGGTCTGCCTTTATTGCTCTGTACCGTGGGGAGAAGAGACGTCTGCTGCAAGACCAGACTCCCGTCAGCTGTGCGCACCGCCGCTACCGGACTCAGAGTCCAGGCGTGCCAGGGCCGGATGGCTTGGTTTTCCGCAGACTGGCACCGGTTCCGCAGCCAAAGGGTGGGCGTTCACAACTCCAGCTCAATGCACTCCTCCGCTCGACAGCTGTGAGACTTCCTCCAAGCTATTTAACTTCTCTGTGCCACCTCAGGACCGTGCCAGCAAGGAGGACATCACCAGATTCAGTCACTGCACCTTGAGCCCCAAAGCCATAAGGCACAAAACACCTACATTGTCCTTAACTCTCCCACTCCGTGGTGCCATGCCATTAGCAACACAGACTAATAGCACATTTTAAAACATCTTATTCCAGTAAGAAAGCAGTTTAATAGATATCAAACAATTTAAAATGAATTGTTTCTTACCTCTTCTTATGACATCTAGACTTAGTCCCACTAGGGGACATGCTCTATAGCTTGTATCCCTAAAATGCAAGAGTCCTTCTTTAACTAGTCCCAAGAGAAAATAACTTGAAATAGCATTTGCGTTTTTACTACATCATGTCCTCAGTTGCACCCAGATGCCATACCTCCTCTGCCCCATCCGGCTGCTCTTCCTGGATGCCTGGATGCTGGAGCACCCTGCCAGTGTGGACACAGCTGGCCTCTTTCTTCTACATGGGATTGGTCTTGGTTTCTCTCCCCGGCTGTTCCTGGCTGCTCTTTCTCTCTTTCTGCACCCTTCTTTCTGCTTCTGAACACTGATGTTGTCTTCAGCATCTCCCTGAGACATCTGGTTCCTTCTCACTGCTCCTCCCATTGCCTGCTGCTGCTCTCTCCCCAACCTCCCACTTGCACTCCCTCTCATGCCCTGTTCCTGGGAAGAGGTGTCCCATAGTTTTGAGAGGCAGGATGGCAAGTCGTTGAAATACCAGCCTCTGAAGTCAGCTGTGATGCCTGTCATCCCAGCACTTGGGAGGTGTAGGCGGGAGAATCAGACGTTCAAGGTCATACTTAACTAGATAGCAAATTTGAGACCAGCCTGGACTACGTGAGACACCATCTCAAGATCAAACAGATAAAATAACCAACAGCCCCTCCTACTCTGATGTGCCTTCCGGAGTAAGAACAATCTAGATTTTGCTCCTCGGGCCCTAATGGTGGGCGAGTGGCATGTCACCTGACACATTCCTTTGTGTCTTATCTGCAAAATGGGGACAGTTGCAGCTCCCTCGCCAGGTTTTGGATGTCAAGCAGACCGTCTCTAAGTGTCCAGGGAGTGCTTACGGGGAGTGCCAACTCTTGCTCTGTTTGCTCAGAGGGAAAAGGATGTCTGTTCCAAACTCAGAAAAGGATACAGAACTAATGTATCAGTCCCGTAAGAGGACCTGCACATGGTGGTCTCAGCCCCTCAACTTTTCACTGCAGGATCAGCCTACCTTCTCTTTCCGCATGACTGAGCTGGCCAGCTGTGGGGGAGGCATGCATCTTCTTTGTCTAACCTATGAGCAAGTTCAACTCTAGAACCTTGTAGGAGTTCGGCTTGTCCCAGTTGTCTTTATTATTATCTCCATTATCTTTCCCATAATCTCCATCGTGCTTTTGGATTCCTGTATTTTATTGCCCAAAGTAGACCCAAACTCAAAGTAGATGTAAGGCAATCAGCAGCCAGGACATGGCAAGTGTTGCATATATGACAGTAGTTCTGTCTTTGGTCTCCAGGGATCTGCCAGGCCTGTCACTCAAATTTGAGGAGATAATTTCCCTCAGATTTTTTGCACAGCAGTTTGATTAGTTGTGAAAAGCTAGAGACAGTGTAATCATCTGGATTCACACACTGTTCCTGCAGACCAATTAGAGTCCTATCCCAGTTGGCAAAGACATGGGTATGGATTGCTTAAATTTATTAATTCTGTGTAAATAACTTTGTTATACGATGTCAAACTGGCACAGACAGCAATTATCCTATCAGAGCATGAGAGTTCCTATTTTCTCCATTCTTAACCGTTCAGATTATTGTCAGATTAAAAAGACATTATCTGTTCCGCCCAAATCTAGTTGATGAGCAACGGTGGTTGAAATTACCAGGCACAAGCAAAAATGGCTCACGAAACAAACAACAAAACTCACTTTAAGAGATTATTAAGAGAGAGAAAGACACGTGCACAGGCCTGAGGAAATTGGAATGGTCAAACCTGCCAAAACAGAAGGCAGAGCAGTGCCTGCCAAAGGCCGAGCAAAGGAAGCAGGACATTGCTGGCCCAGGCAAGATGCAAACGTTCTACAGATCTCTGTGCAGCAAAACACATAGCATCAACAATGCAGTGCTGAACTCTTAAACATAGATGAAAACCTTGATGCTGGTGCACTTCTTTGGGTCTTGTTTCAATAGCCGTATTGTTGTGCCATTATGGATGGCTTCCCTGCCATTCTAGGAGACACGACCTCACGGCAGACTTCTTGTTCCTCTGTTCTTACAATTTCATTCTTTGTATTATCTCCATCACTGGTTATTTTCTAGTTCTGTTTGTGTTTGCTTTTAAGTAATGGCCATCCTAGCCGATGTGAGGCGATACATCTCTGATGTATCTTGTTTGTTTGTTCTTCCCTGATGGTTGGTGATGTTAGCATCTTTTCACGTGCACCCTGGCTGTCTATGTATCTTCCCTGTAGAAAAGTCTATGTAGGTTCTTTGCTCATTTAAAAACCAGGTTTTCTTTCCATTGTTGAATCCAAGGGGTCCCTTATGTATTGTAGATGCTAAGACTGTGCCCTGGTTTGCTTTCTGTTGATGTGATTAAGCACTTTGACCAAAAACAACTTGAGGGGTGTGTTAGTTTGGTTTCTGTTGCTGTGATTAAACACTGACCGAAAGCAGCTTAGGGAAGAAAGGGTTGATTTCATTTTCAAACTCCCAGGTCACAATCTATCACCAAGGGAAGCTAATCCAGGAGTGGAGAGGCAGAAACTGAAGCAGAGCTCATGGAGGAAATCAGTTTACTGGACTGCTGCCAGGCTCACGTTCAGATACCTGTCTTACACAATTCAAAACCACCTGGTTGGGGTGGCACCTCCCACTGTGGGCAGGCCTTAGCCTATCAATTAGCAATCAAGAAAATGCCCCATAGATATGCCCACAAGCCAGTTTGATGGTGGCAAGCCTTCAATTGAGGGTCCTTTTTCCCAGGTGTCTCCAGTTGGTGGCAAATTATCAATATTAACTAGCACAGGGGAGGAAAGGGTTTATCTCAATGGATAGGTTATGGACTGATATTGAAGGAACTCAAGGCAGGAACTGAAGCAGAAACCTCGGAGGATGGCTGCTTGCTGACTCACTCCCCATCTCACGCACAGCTAGCTGGTTTGTATAACCCAGGAGCACCCATCTAGCTATGGTGGCAGCCCCCATGGGCTGGGCCCTCCCACATCAGACATAAATCCAGATGGTCTCTCACAGACATGGCCACAGGCCAATTTGTCTGAAGTAGTTCTTGCTTTGAGATTCCTTCTTCCCAGGCGGCTTTAACTTGTGTCAGGTTGACAGTCAGAATGAGCCGGTACACACCTTGTCAGATATGTCTGTCATTCACAACTCTCTTCTCATTCTGTAGTTTGCTTTTTATTCTGCCGATGCAGCTGTCATTCACTGCGTTTGGGGCTTTTTAATTTGACACAGCCCCTCTTTCCTGGTTTGCTCTCATTGCCTTCAGGTTTGGTGCGATTTCCAAAACATCCTTGTCGCGATCAACCTGAGACGCCTTCCCCTGTGTTCTCTGCGAGTTTCACCTGGATTTCATGTCTAAGTCTTCGGTCCATTTTGAGTTAATTTTGTTTGTGGTTAAGATCAAGGTATGCAGACATACAGTTTTTAAAAGAACACATGTGTAGACAAGACTATCCTTTCTCCATTGTGTAGTTTTGGTGTATTTGCTGAAGACTGACATATGGGAGCACCTCTGTCAAAACCAAACTTTTTGTTTGTTTGTTTGAGACAGGTTTCTTTGTGTAGCCTTGGCTGTCCTGGATCTTACTTTGTAGACCAGGCTGGCCCAGGCTGGCCTCAAACTTACAGAGATTCGCCTGCTTCTGCCTTCCTAGTGCTGGGGTTAAAAGCGTGTGCCACCACTGCCCGGCATACCAAACTAATTTTTTTAATCTTCTCTTTGTGTTTATTTCTACTGCAATCTTTTAATTTCCTTCTTTCTACTATTGTGGACTTAATTTATTGGTAATTTGCTACAGTGTAAACTTGGGCTATTTGCTTGTTTGTTTGTTTGTTTATTGAGACAGTGTTTCAGTGTGTAGCCCAGGCTGGCCTTGAACTCACAGCATGCCTCCTGCCTTGAGTGCTAGGATTACAGGCACCACCACCCCTGACTTCCTTCTTTCTAAATGTAGGCATCCGAAGCTGCAAATTTCCTTTGTTACTACTTTTTCTGTGCCTGGTAAATTTGGGTGGGTGTCCTGGGGTTGTTTTTTTGTTTGTTTGTTTGTTTTGTTTTGACAGCTTGACACAAGCTAAAGCTATCTGTGGAGAGGAATCTCAGGTAAGAAAATGCCTCCAACCAGATTGACCTGTAGGCAAACTGTAGTGCATAATCTTAGTTAATAATTGATGCACAAGGGGCCCGGCCCATGGTGGGTTGGTGCTCCCCCCAGGCAGGTGGTCCTGGGAGGTATAAGAAAGCAGGCTGAATAAGACACAGGGAACGAGCCGAGCTGGTATGCAGCCCTCCTCCATGGTCAGTCCCTGCCTCTAGGTTGCTGCCCTGACTTCCCTTCATGATGGACTGCTGCTGTAAGATGAAATGAGCCTGTTACCCTGCCTACCCCACCCCCACCCCAGTTGCTTTTGGTCAGTGTTTATCACAGCAACAGAAATCCAACAAAGACAGTGTGTTATGCTTACTTTTCATTGTTTCAAAGTGTTTCCTAATTGTCTTTTGGTTTCTTCTTTGACTCATTGGTTGTTCAAGGGTAGATGATTTTCACATATTTTCAAATTTTCTTTTCTGGCTTTTGATTTCTAGTTTCATGACATTATGATCAAAAGATACTTGGTATAATTTCAATCTTCTGGATTCTGTGTTATTTTTCTTCCTTTATTTTATATATGTGTGCTATATTTATATCATTCTCCTTGCTCCCTCGACCTCCTCCTTTATCTGCCCCCGCTTCCTCTCACATTCTTGGTCTCCTTCTCTTAATATTATTGTTTTACACACACACACACACACACACACACACACACACACACACACACACACGCACACACGCACATGCATGCACACTAATACATAAATACAACCTGTTTAGTCCACTCAGCATTGCTCAGATATATGTATTAGTGCTGACAACTTGATACTGAATAACCAATTAGGGGACTCATCCCTGAGGAAGACTGATTCCCTCTCGGCAGCCATTTAATTGTCTTTACCTCTTCATCTAGGTCAATCTTGTGAATGTTCCTGTCTCGTTTCTATGGAAATACAGTGCATTGTGGAGGAGATTTTGTGTTTGCTTGGGAAAAGCATTTGTTCTATTACTGGTGGGTGGAATGTTCTGGAATTTTCTATGTAGACCAGGCTGGCCCCGAACTCACAGAGGTTTACTTGCCTCTTCCTCCTGAGTGCTAGGATTAAAAGCATGTGTCAGCACACCTGGTTTATTTATTCATCTTTGAGACAATGCCTCATGTTAGCCCAACCTGGCCTCAAGCTTGCAATGTAGCTGAGGATGATCCTGACTTTCTGAGTGTTGGGATATGGGCATGGGCCAATATGCAAGGTTTTATAAGTTTCTGGGGATCAAACCCAGAACTTCATGCATGCTCTGAAAGCTATACTCCCAGTCTAGACTGGTATTTTAATTTTAAAATATTTATTATTATTTCTATCATTGTGTGTGTGCACGCATGTGTGTGTATGTGTGTGTGTGTATGTATAGGGAGTAATGTAGGTGAGTATGGGTGTGCACATGCTATGGTGAACATGTGGAGGTCATAGGACAGAATTCACATTTTCTTCTTCCACCATGGAATCTGGGGGATTGAAATCATGTCCTTGGGCTAACACAACAAGTGGGCTTTGCTGCTGCTGAGCCATCTTGCTGTCCCCAGAGTCACACTTTACATTGAAATCTACCATGTTTGTGTTGGTGTTTTCATTTCTCTTGAGCATTTGTTTTGCTTTTTGGCCTGTTGAGGATGGTACCCAGGGATTTCTGTGCTAAGCATGCACTATCACGAAAGTCTTGCTACATGCTTTCTCACACTTCATACCTGATATCCAGGTGTCTCAATGTTAAGTGCATATGTGTTTAAATGTTTTCGTATATTCCTGGTATATACTCACTTTTATGTGGCTGTGATAAAATACCATGACCAAAACCATTTTTGAAATAAAGAGTTTATTTTGGCTTATAGTTCTGGAAGAACAAGCATCCATTATGGCAGAGGGCGTGACAGTAAGTAGCAGGCAGGGCGGCAGGGGCAGGAAGCTGGGGGATCACATCTTTAAGCATACACAGGGAGCAGAGAGAGCTACCTGGAAGTTGGACCAGGTTATGAACTCTCAAAGCCACATCCCAGTGATGTACTTTCTCAAGAAGGGTAGCACCGAACCTCTGAGCCTGTGAGGGACATTGTCCTTCAAATCACCACACTTGCTAGCTGATCCTTTCAACATCACAGAATGTCTTTCTTTGTACTGTCTCAGCTGTCGACCCTAAGTCTATTTTGTCTTGTATAAATTTGAAGACTCCTGTCTCCTTTAGCCACCATTGGCCCAGGGCATCTGTCTCCATTTTTCTACAAGTCTGTGCATGTCCTGAAGTCTAAAGCCACCCTGTGTGGACAGTATAGTTTGATTTTCCCTGTAAGCATTTTACTTATTCAATGTCTTCCCACTGCACAGTGTAAACCAATTACATTTAAAGTGTGTTCTGATGGGGAAGGACTTTGGTTGCTTTCAGTTTTGTAGCTTCTGTCCCCCTTCCCTCTCTTGTCTTTTGTGTTTCATTGATTGTTTTCCCATCAGGACCGACATACTTTGATTCTTTTTACACTTTCCTTTGTAGGCCAATCCATTTCAAACTAATGATAACTTTGCTTTAATTGTACACACAAATCTTACTCTTTTGTGTCCTCTGACCTTGTTTAATTAATGTCACACATTACATCTTGTTGTATTGTATAGACAATATATTCTTAGTTATGGTTACTTGTTCTTGCCCTTTAATTTCTTTTTCTTTTCTTTCTTTTTTGGGTTTGTTTGTTTGCTTTTATTTTTTGAGACAGGGTTTCTCTGTGTACCTTGGGAACCTGTCCTGAAACTTACTTTGTAGACCAGGTTGGCCTCAAACTCATAGAGATCTGCCTGCCTCTGCTTCCCCAGTGTTGGGATTAAAGGCGTGAGCCACCACTACCCAGTTTAATTTCTTTTTTAAAAGATTTATTATTATTTTGTTTGTGCCTTTTGGAGTTTACATAAACCATGTGTGTTCAGGTGCCTGTAGAGGCCAGAAGAGGATATCAGATTCCTCTGGGACAGTTACAGGCACTTGTCAGTTGCTTGCTGTGGATGCTGGCAACTGAACTCAGCTCTTCTGCGAGAGCAGCAAGTGTTCTTAACAACCAAGTCATTTGTCCAGGTTCTCATTTTAACTTCTATAACAGAATTAAATGTGATTTTTGCACTATACCAGTATCATAATATTTATAGCTGTCTCTGTGATTACCTTAGTATCTTAGTCACTGTTCTATTGATCTGAAGAGACACCGTGACCACAGCAACTCTTATGAAAGAAAACATTTAATTAGAGCTGGCTTACAGTTTCAGAGAACTCACTTTAGCATTTCTTGTAATCTGGCATAGTGGTGACACTGTCTTTTGCTTTATCTAGGAAAATCTTTTTCCTTTATTTTTGAAGGGCAGTTTTCCAGAAGTGATCCTTCTTCAGTTTTATCCCTTATTATTCTGAATATAATCCCTCTTCCTCCTGGCCTGGGATGCTTGCTGAGAATCTTCTGATAGTTCTATGGGGATAGTTCTCCCTTATATGTGATGAATCGTTTTGTATTTAATTCAGTTGATTTTGCTGCTACCAAAATTCTTTGTCTTTTGACAGTTCAACTGTAATGGGTCCTGGAGTGAGCTTCTTTAGGTTCATGTGGTCAGAGTCCATTGGGCATCTTAAAGTGGGATGTTCACTTCCTTCCCCAGATTTGGGGAGTCTAAAGCTATCATTTAAGTAAGCTTTGCACAGATTGCCTTTTATGTTTTTTCTTTCTGGGGTCCCTACAGTGCACTTACTGTTGCTTCTTACAGTGTCAAATGAGTCACTATCTCTTTTTTTCTTGTCATTCATTTGTCTTTCGTTCATCTTGATTTGTCTTCAAGTATGCTTATTATTCCATGTTCTTGATCAAGTCTGATGGTGAACTTTTCTGGTAATTTTTTTTTTCAATTTAGTTACTATGCTTTCAGCTTTAAATATTCTGATGTTTTCTATCTTTTTTGTTGATACAGGCTTATTTGATGATATTGTTTCTTTTGCAAGTTTTGATTACATAGAACTTGTATTACATAGGTATGTTATAATATTTACCATTATAGTTGCATATTACATATCTGAAACAGACATATGGATATTACATATCTGATAACAGACTTACATCCACAATATGCGAAGATCATTAGTAATTCAATAACAGACTTCTTCCCAAGGAAATAAGCAAATGGCCACCAAGTACATGAGAAGGTACTCAGCATTAGTTCTTAGAGAAATGCATTTTGAATAGAGATGTGGTTCGACTTTCCTTCCCTAGGATGGCTGCAATCAAACAGGCAGGGCATACACGTGAAGAACATGCAGATAAATTGGATTCTTCATATATTGCTGATGGTTGTATAAAATAGTGCGGCCACTAGGAAATCAGATCGGTAGTTCCCCTAAAGGTTAGACACAGATGTTACCATTTGAGCCATGTTACTGCTGAGCATATATTGAAGACAAAACTGCCGCACGATTGTTTACAGAAGCATTACACATCACAGCCTGAACTGGAAACTAGTAATGACCACCGTGTAATAACTACAAAGCACTAGATCCATACAGTGGGATGTATTTGTCAGTGAATGGCTGTCAGAGGCTGGAAGAAAAGAAGGAACAATTGCCAATGCATTTGAGTTTCTTTTCAGGGAAAGGAAAATGTTCTAAAATTAGATCATGGTGGTAGTGAACTATTTACATGTTCTAAAATCCATTGATCACACGCGTTCAGTAGGAGAACTTTATTGAATATATGTTATGTTTCAAAATTCTGCTTAAAAACTGCCCTGGTGAAAACAAAAACAAAAAAACCTGCTGGGGTGCAAACGTCGGCAAGACTTCTCAGCACAGCCATGCCGCGCTGTCATCTGCTCAGTGGCTTTCCAGGTCTCTTCTGGAGCAGAGGGAGAGGTGGCTCACATCCGATCCTCCTGTCCGAAGACATGCAGGATGTTTCAACAGAGTATACAGTGGGTCGGCTTTTAGACTTCACACCATGGTTGGTTCTAACGTTTGGACAGTTGTCCTGTTTATCCTGAAGTCATCAAATCTGAAACCCAGGTTTGCCTGAATTGGAGGAAACAGATGCCCTGTCTTCCTTCCGCTGCTTTAATTAATTCCCCTGTTATGGTTTCCATCACCCAGCGCTTTGGCAAAATGTCTAGCCCCCGCCCCCAACGCTGGTACTTCCGGGTTCCAGGGCCCGACGTGAGCCATCAAGCACTCAGGCAGTTTACATAGCCAGCCATGGAAGCATGGTCACGTGATCTGCGCATGCCGCAGCTACAGCTACATGTAAGCCCCTGTGCACATGCCTAAGCAGCCTTTAAAAAGTTGGACACACCTGCTCCACGCTCCCTCCCAGTTCCAGCTTCCTCAGACCTGTGCACATGTCTTTCTTTGTCTTGATAAACTCTTAAACTGGGTTTCGTTGTCTGGTTTGTGATCCGTTTTTGCTTGTGCCTGGTAATTTCATCCTACTTAATCTCTGGATTTTTCTGTCATCTCAATTTAAGATTTTTAAGAAAAAAATGTGGTGTGTGTGTGTGCGTATTGATACATGTACACGCACATATAATAGTGTAATATTAGATTTCACAGTGTGCCAAGTAAGCTAGGTGTTTTAGGCCTAGAGTTTTTATTTACTGGGGATTGAATGAAGGCTCTTTCATGTACAGGACAATGGCTTAACCATTGGGTTAGTTCTTCCTTAGAAAACAATACTGATTTGAAATCCAGGAGTTGCTTTAAATTCATGGCTACTGACTCCAAGGGTGGCCCCAGACTATAAGGCAGGACTACCCTCAATTTCACTCTCCCTTCCCTTCTAGAATCCGACTTTTCCTTTCTTTTACCTCCCTCACATCTTTTTCAAAACTACATCCTGGGAGATGGCTCTGCTCCAATTCCTCCAGGCAGCCTCCTGTGGGTCACTTAGGACTGAGACATCCTGCTTTGTTTATTGATTCAGTGTCTACCTTCCCCTACCCGACTCATAAGCCTCATTGTACCAGCGACTTATTTATTCATGGTACCTGGGAAAAGAATAAATCTATGACAAATACTTAATTTTGAAACATATTGCTATAAATTTTAAATCAAATATCCCTTCTTGGGAAATCTGTCTGCTGCCAGAATGTTAGTGGGTTTCTAACTTATCATCGTGAGGGAAAATTTATGTTCCAAGATGTCTGTGGGTATAGCTATTATTATCCCAGTGAGAGATGTGATCTGCTTCTCTTTCCATAAGCTGCACATTGGCAAACAGTGGTATGCCTTGGGGAGATTCCTGTCTGTGCAGGGTCTCATCATTATCCCTACTTCCAATGATTGTTCCAGAAAGTACCGCCGCTAGCGTGCATTCCTGGGGGGCTTGTAGTTTTGCTTCATCATGAGTTCAGGACCCCATAGCAGTGACACGGAGTCTGCAGAAACTCCGGGTCTTCTCTCTTGTCTATATCCTGGAGTCACAGTCCAGGCTGTCCTAACAAGATGATTGGGGGAAACGTTTAGACAATAGTTGAAATGAGTTGAAGTCCGCAAGGTGTGGCAGTTCCAGAGGTTGAACAACCCCCATGCCCACATCTGTTATTGCCACTTTCTCTCTGGCTCTGGGCTCAGCAATATGACTCACTTGGGCCAATGGCACAGTTTTAAAACTAAGGTACCATGCTTGTGCGTTTTCTTCTCTGCTCGCCTCAGAGCTCCCTCTGTTAGAATATGCACAGGCTGGCTTGCTAGAAGCTCCCTAGGGGATAATCAAGCCATCCCAGCCAAGGCTATCCTAGCCCAGTCAGCCCCCAGCAAGCCTGTGAGGGACCACAGCTGAGATCCAAGTGCGCTTTAGACCCAAAGCCCCCAAGTAAGCCGTGGACTATGAGGAATTCTAAGTGAACGGTGCTGTGTCAGAACTCAAGGGCTGTTCATGCTGCTGCAGCAGCAAAGCAATTCACAGGAACAGCAGAGAACAAGTTTCGAGTCTCCTCTGCGAATTATTTCTGACCTTTGGGTAAAATTCCAAATTTGAGGAATGGGGAGAGAGGTTTCTTGCTCCCCTTTGTGATAAAAAAACAGGAGGCGTCCGTATTCCGCGCTTCCTCCTGTGCCCCACTGAGAACGACTGCAGGCCTGAGGCCAGCAGAGGGAGATTAATGAGATTGCTTGTCACCCCAACCTCCAGCCTGGCTCAACAGGAAGGGGCACTGGGAGTTGAAGTACGGCACTCCTCTGGGGTGGGGTTCTTCTGTCCACACGCCAGCACATGTGGCTCTAGTGGCTTTTCAAGCCCAGTTTATTGGAATTCTCTGGGTGCCCTTTAGTCCCACTCTCCAGGAACCCCCGGTCCAGTCCTCATCACGTGGGCAATCCATCCCAGTAATTGATGGACTAATTTCCTCCCCTGGAGACAGAGCCCAGGGTCTTGTCCATGCTACACAAGTGCTGTACCACTAGCCACAACCCCAGTGTCTCAAGTTCTCCATTTATTATTATTTTTAAATTTTATTTTATTAATTTTTTTACATTCGATTAATTAATTAATTGGGCATGTGTGGGCCATCAGAAGAGGACCTGTGGGAGTCAGTTCTCTTCTTCCACCATGTGGGTTCCAGGGACTGAACTCAGTCATCAGGCTTTGATAGCCAGTGCCTTTACCTGCCGAGCCATCTCACCCGCCCCTATCGTAGCTCTCTGCCAATGACTCAGCTACCAACTGTCTGTTTATACATAGCAAACAAGAGACACGCAGAGTCTCTGGATGGCAAGGCAAGCCTCGGCGTCTGAATTAGCCCCCAAGAACCTCCAGGATGGAGATGATGCAGCTGCAAGGGGGTCGAAAATAGGAGCGCCTCCAAAGCTACTATGATGAATACTTTTAAACGATTTTCATTTGAAATTTTAATTTTTGTGTATATACATATGCACATGAGTGTAGTGAACATAGAAGCCAGAAGAGGTCGTTGGGTGGTTGGATCCCCAGAACGTGAGCTACAGGTGGTTGCAAGCTATTGGACATGGGTGCTGGGACTAGAATGTGGGTCCTCTGAAAGAGCCGCAAGCCCTCCCATCCGCTGAGCCACCTCTTCAGCCCCAAGGATGAAATTTTCTAGTGTGATCCAGTTCCTGTTTCTTAACTTTTCTATGCATATAGGAAAATTAAATTCATTTTGTAGGTAAATTTAATTTACTTCATATGTGGAACTAAATGAAATTTAATTCATCTCACATGTGGTAAGAGACCAATAAAATTTCTCAAGTCATTTCATTTATGCCAGAAATCATGTTAACCATGAATTCTAAAGTTCATTTTAAACATCATAATCAGTAGTAGAAAATATATCTGTATGGCAACGACACACAAAATTTCAACAGCTTTGAGATTTCACTTGACCAAAGGAGCATGGGCGCCTGCTGTGAACACTCTGAATTTACAATTCTACCTCATATTTTGAAAACTGGTAATGAACCAGGCGCTGAGCCTGGGAGAATCAGGAGGACTCAGTGAGCTTCCTCTTGCCTGATGGAGTTTTCTACAAGTTCTATTTTGACTGGGTCACAACAAAGCGGAAGAGAAACACCAGTCTGTAGTCCTCACACTGTGTCCTTTCTCCGGAAACAGCTGTTTCTCACTCCTAATGAGATTTCTTACATTGGTCTTCTGTCCCCAAGATCCAAAGGAAAAGCAAGAGGCAAAAAAGAATGATTCTGCAAATTAGTTTATAGTTTGATCAAAACCAATATCTCAAAACACGTACAAACATAAAGTGCTTCCTCTATTATATACATAAAATCTCTCAGGTCAATACAAAAGCTTTAGGATTTAATACATATTTTAATATTCAAGCCTGTCTCCTCACGCCCTATTCCAACAAACTGCCTTGCATATTCACATTGGTTTTCCTGCAGTAAGTATTTTCTGAGTTTTGGGGTACGTCCGATATGTGAATCATGAATCTCTGTCCATTGCTTAGGGTTATGAGGGCTTCTTGTCCCACAGGGAGACTGAGTTTAACGGTGCTTTTGGTGGCCTTGTCTTCTAGCAATACCTGGATGAGCTGCAAGGGGGAAGGGTTTGAAAGGAACAGACAAAGGGACAGTGTTATACTAGTCCTGGTTGCAGAAGCCACCCACTTGGGGGCCTACAGAACATGTGTGCACTTCCTCTGCTCCTGCCAGAGAATCCTAATTTCTCAGGGGAATCTTTGGGGTCTGGTGGAGATTTCATGGGAGGACATGTGATCAGGGAGAGAAGGCAGGAGAGATGGCTCACGTCAAATGGGTTGCCTTTAGGAACGGGGTGAGGGTCTGTAGCTTTGAGACACATCCTAGAGCTGACAATTTCCCGTAAAGACCCTCCTCCACCGTTCCTCAAATGTACAGTTAGATTTGGGGACGGGCTCCCCTGGCTGTGTTAACACGAGGTTGAGAAGGTAAGGAATTGCAGAGGTTCACAGGCTCGTGTTCCGTCTCTCAATGACCTGCCTACACCCCGGGAACAGGGAACGGATAGAGTCATAGAGTTGGCTGTGAGTCCCTCACCTCTGGGGGAGTTGGAAAATCTGCAAAGCTTCGAGCATGACTTTAGAGTAGAAACGAGTGTCTCCGCTTGATCTGACTTCATCAACAAAGCCCCCATAAAGTGAATATATTTTTACAAAGATGTGCATGAGATACATGTTAGATGCCAAGATTCACAAAAGTATTTCTCTCCAGCTGCAATAATAACACCCCTCCCCCACCACACCCCCAAAATCTGTCTGCCTTTGGGCTAGTGAGATGGCTCAGCTGGCAAAGGCAGTTGCTACCAAACCTGCTGAGTTTGATCCCAGAGACCTACATGATGGAAGGAGAGGATCAGCTTCCACAAGTTGTCCCTCTGACCTTCACATGAGCACACACACCCCTCCACATACACACACACACAGGAAAATAAATGTAACAGACAAAATATCTTTATCTTTGACCCCAGCATCATCGATACAAAAGTCCTCTCCCCCCTCACACACACTACACCTCTCTCTCTCTCTCTCTCTCTCTCTCTGCTTTAAATTTGAGAACATGAAGATAGAAAACATAGTTTGTCTTTAGAAAAGGGTTTCCTTATTTGACGTCATCAGCACCTTTTGGTTTCTCTCTTAAACATGCCTTGGCATCTTAGGATCGTTGGAATGTCGCCACAGCGCACAAGACTGACAGATGGATATGTCAGTCTGGTATGCTGACACAGCTGTTATCCTAGGTGCAGGGCAGTGCTAAATTGTTCTGAGAATGAGGCTCTCGCAGATGTGCAGCGCACGGGGCGTTAACTCTCAGCAGATGAATACAGATGGGATGAGGGGGCGGGGGGGCTTTTTCGGTTGCTGATGATGAGCGTGCATGCCAAATAATGAGAGCAATGGAAATTAGAGGCGTGTAGCTTTCCGGTGTTGGCTTGTTTAAGTCATTACAGCTGATTCGGCCGGCGTGAAGAAACAGGGAGTTTTAATTAATCCCTAATGTATATTACCTTGGATTATCTGTCATTCTTCTGCTTGTACTGCTTTATTACCAAGTTCAATTAAGTTTTTAATATCTTCTCTATTGTTTCCACCAATTAAGCATAAGTCAAACCTCATTGTGATGAACTTCCGGGGAACTATGGAATTGGGTGGAGGGTTAAGGACAGGTGCTCAGAGCAGGAAGCTTGATGGGAGAAATGACAATAACGACCAGTGGTTGGTTGGTCTGTGTTCTGAGGAATTTTCTAAGCCTTTCTCAGAGATTGGCTTACTGAACTCTTATAGCCCTAAGGAATTAAGCTGCTTGCTCTGGCTTCTCAGGTAACAGGTGAAGAGGTGAAATTCTGGAATTCATCTGCACGAACTACACACTCACCAGTCACTGACTTTAGAATTAATCCCATCAGTGAAAGGTTCGCTGAAGATAGATGCTGGGAAGGTCAGTCTTGGAAAGGATGTGGACCCTGGCACGCTGCCAGTTCCTCAGTGAGGTGACCTTGGGAAAATCTCTCCACTATCCACAAACCTCAACTTCGTCACGTGTAACACACAACTGGCGACATCATCTTCCTGCACAGCTGAGTGATGCTCCATGCTGTCCTCCGTCCTGTCCAACTGTGGCTCAGGAGGTCAGAGTTCACTGTTCACCTTGCTGGCTAAGAGCGAGCAGCCAAACTTTGTCACAATTCTCTTTTGCCTGGACAAACTTAACTCTGAATCTTCTTCTAGAACCATCTATGCACTTAAGGAATCTCTAGTTAATCCAGGGAGATCCTACTACCCCTTGATACTCTATCAGCCTCCATATGTGGTTCCTCAGCCCAATCCCCAGAATAGTCACCATGGTCTATGTTCAGGGACAGGTCTAGCGAGCTGATTTACCCAGACCCTTCCTGACTTTGGATGCCCCTCTTAGTGATTCCCATTCGCTGACTGCTCCTTGACACTTATCTCTACATCTATCTATATCTTTTTCATGTTTTCAGAGTTGAGCAAGACCCTGCTCAGTGGTCCTCACACCACCATAGTGGTCTTGAGTAAAGTGTTCCTTATCATGTTTTAATTGATATCATGGAACGATGTCTTTTCTTTAACAAATTCTCATGCTGCAACCCATACTCTTCCTGGAAGCCCAGCACTAAAGCTGGTGGTCCTACCGGGTTCTACAGAATGCTCTAGAATAGGTTCAGATGGGCCTGCATAGATTTTTCCAGAAGGTTGTTGTCCAGGGAGAGCCATCCTCCTGGTATAGCCTTTGTCGTAGAGGTCCGGGGCTTCTTTCTGTCACTGCTCCTGTGATGCTGGTTCTAGACCATCCTCCTCTGAGCAGGTCCAGCTCCCACTGTAGACAGGGGCCTGACTTGTTGATTGCATTCGCTCACACAGGAGAATCCACTTTGTGACGGGCTGACTCCTTTGACCACTGTTATGAATTGTAATGGAAATACCTGATATTTCTGATGGTCTGGAGTGACCCCCGTGAAAGGATCAGTGGTACATTCTTGTCATTCCAGTGATGGGGAAGGGGGGATAGGAGGACTCCAGCCAGCCTAGCTGAATCAGCAAGACCCAGGTCTCAATGAGAGACCCTGTCTCAAAATAAAGGTAGATAGCCCTAAGAAATGATGCCTGAAGTTTACCTCTGTCCTACACACACACATACACACACACACACACATACACACACATACCTGTGCCCATGTGCCCCTCCACAAGAACATGCAAATATACACACATTCATGCATAGGCATACAACAAGATAATGATAAAAATTATTACTATTATCATTATTATTATTAAGGGGTAGATTTCAAGTGCCATAATGAGGAACCTCCAGGGCTGGCTTTCCATAGCTAGATTAGAAACTAGAATAAACCCTGCACCAGCCTGTCTGTTACCTAATGTCCACAGACTGCCTGTACCGAATGGCAACATTAAAGACGAGCCAATGGCAGGGGCTTCACACCTGATACAGAGCCCAAGGGTAAATACAACCAGTGAGTCCTTCCTAGCCCAGAGCAACCAAATCTAAAAGGTATAAAGTTAGTTATTATTCATTCCTGTCTTACATACTCTCTGGGTTCTTCGGCTAACACAGGTTAAACCAAAAACCACCGCGGCTAGATACTTCCTCTCTCTTGGTTGGCCCAAATGATGGGATCAGTTCTCCTGCCCAAGCCACATACCACCTGGGAGGAAGGGGATCCAATGCTCCCTTGAGGGACAAAGTATCTGGGCCCCAGTTCTTTCTCTGCCTCAGGGAGCTGTATGGCTCCCTGTGGCATCTTTTCTACTTCTGTTTTAATAGAATATCCATCTTACATCTCTAGACTCCCACCCCGCATCCTTACCATTAAGCTCAGAACACTCTCATTCCTTCTAACTCCAATAAAGTATCCATTTCCCATCTCTGTTTTTAAATTCCTTTATCAATGCGAGGGAGAACTGACAATGGGGACTCCGGGAGACAATGGCACTGACAGCTTAGTCACACTGTGTGAAGACAAACTCACCAACAGCAGTGTGAAGGCAAACTCACCGTTTACGCATTTCACCTTTTCCCTCATGCCCGGCATATCACTGTACCACATACTACACACCTGTGCTGACCGGCAGTGAACAGACAAGTTATCCTAATTGCCCTTCACAAAATGACTACAAACCCAAAGAGAGTTCTGGAACCCCTTATCATTGTTCAGACTGTGTTATCTTTATGAGTTTCCTACCTCTTATACATTTTTATTAGCTCTGTTTCTGTCTCTTTGTGTGTCTCTCTCTGTGTGTCTCTCCTCTCTCTCTCTCTCTCTCTCTCTCTCTCTCTCTCTCTCTCTCTCTCTGTGTGTGTGTGTGTGTGTGTTTACCTTATTGCCTGTGGTGGTGTCCACCAGGAAGCCCAGCACCTGGAGAACCATGCTGCTCACACCCATGGGACCGCAGCTCTGGCTCACGTGTTTCAGTGTCACCTGAGGTGACTCCACACTCCGGCTTGCACATTCCGATGTTGGCAAAGTATCCAGAGGGTGGAAAAGGGCCTGGTCTGGCTGGGTGAGGAATTGCTCATCTGACAGCAAGTCCTGGAGACTCCCCAGGTCCTCCTCTTCCTCTTCTTCCTCTACAAACGACTCCAGAATGTGAACCACATATTCCAAAAGCAGCAAATGGAACAGGTGCCAGGCGCCTACATTTCAATAACACCAGAAATGAATGCATATGATAGGAGGCAGACAGACAGGCATATGTCAATCTCTCCTGAACGGATGGCTTTGAACTCCTTGCTACCAGAGAATCAACCGAATGGCTGGTGTGGTTGGTGGTAAGGGACCTGTGACTCTTGCACCTGTTCACACGCCAAGAAACCCTGCAGATCAGCCCTCAGAGACAGAGGGCAGACTCGAGCTGAGTCCCTATGAAAGAACTGAAAACTCACTTGGTGTGAGGCAGGAGAAAAGTCCACCGCAGAGATGGGTGCAATCTTTAAAGATACTTTTTAAACAAAGGCAGAACTGCGGCTCTGATGTGATTAAGGAGAGAGAGGATGAGGGAGATGCTGCGGGTGAACGGAAGGAGAACTGGAATTGCAAGCATAGGTCAGCATCGGGGACTGGTGACAGGTAGGTCACAAATAAATGCAGACATGACCTGTTCTCTGGGCGGTCAATTTCACACGAGGACACTAGCAGCGTGCACCTGTGTGAGTGGACATTGCTAGGGGTTTCAGTTGGCTGTGGTTTACAGAGGTGTAAAATGATGAACATACATTCCAGAAGTGTGAACTCCATCTTTTTTTTTTTTTCCGGAGACAGGGTTCTCTATGTATCTTTGGTGGACTCCATCTTCTTACAGCTTCTTTCCACATCAAGTAATGTTTTGCCCATTTCAAAGCCTCTACTATGTCCCCTATCCAGTGTTCATCCATCCTTGATGGATGCAGGGGGATGGACATTCCCTGTGAGATAGTTGCTGACTTGCCTATAGTAAACTTGGTCAACGATGCCCAGCCTACTAAGCCTTGTGGAAGCTAGTCTACATGAGGAGGGGAGACTGCTGGTGTGGATGCTTTGACTTTGAGTGACAGGCAAGGGAGATGGAATGAACGTCCTCAGACCCGGGCATTCTTCTGGGCTCACGCATTGGTCTTAGTCTACTTCTTTGCCGGGATGAGTGTTAGCATCAAGTCTGGACCTCATTAGAAGGGAGTGCCTCATTAAAAATGGGTGTCACCCACATGGTAACTTCTAGCAGCCATCCTCCTAAGAGCCACAGGGTGTTTGCAAACTGATCTAGAAAATGGCTTGCCTTCTCCCCACTTGGTCTGTGTGGGGCAAGGCTGACTCTGACCGCCTAGTGCATAGGCTGTTGGAGTGGAGATTTAGTCTGCCGCATTAGCTGTCATCACGGGACTAAACACCCAACGGAGGCAGCCTAAGGGAGGGAGGGCTTGGCCTACAGTTTCAGAGGGCTCAGTCCATCACAGTAGGAAAGGCATAGTGGAGCAAAGCAGTCCACACCACAGAACACAGACTGCCTTGTCCCCTCTGCTCTGTCAGGCCCTCAGTGGTAGGAGGTACCACACCCTTTCTAGTTGGATCATCCTTCCTCAGGCAGTTTACTCTGGAAATGTCTTCACAGACACACCTGGAGGTGCACCTCACCAATCGCCTAGGAGATTCTAAATCCACAGAAGTTGACACGCTATCTGCTCAGTGCCCGTGAAAGTGCCTTGAACATTGCAGGCGGGGGTGGGAGCCGGGGGTGAGGAGAAAAACCTGTTCAATGAATGATTCCTCCCAGGAAACTGCAAAAACAACCAAACAACCAGTTCCCTCCTCACTACTCCTGTATGCAGCGTCCCTCACAGACATGGCGGGCCTCCACAGAGGAAAACCGACTCTTGAGCAGGAAATCTGCTGTGCCACTTCCTTCTGTCTGCACACAGTGGTGGTTTTAGCAGTGGCTGTTCCTAACTGTTAAAAAAGGGCTTCAACGGACATGTTTCCCTCCATCTCTGAGCACTTTTCTCAAAAATGTCATAATTTATGACTAAAAAACAGGGATAGTTTTCCTGCATGTCCAGCTGTGATGGATGAGATGACACACAGTCCGGTTATTCGATGGACAGTCACCTTGCCACCAACCAACAGACAACCATGGTTTTCTGTGTCTGTGGTGCACACTATACAAAATGTTAAGGGAAAAGAGGAATAGATTCTACACAGCAAGATTAACATTTATACTACTGTAACGTTCTTTTTATTTATTATTTACCTTATCATTTATCTATTTATTAATATTTCTCTAATAAGACATTATTTATTATCTACGGTTATCGTTTCTTTGCTTGCTTTTTAGTGCCAGGGCTTGAACTCAGGGCCTAGCACACGTCAAGCAAGCGTTGTCTCATGGAGTCCGCCCCCACCTCAGTGCTCTACCAACCCCTTAAACACGTCTCCGAGTCTTGGACTTACCAAAACTGTCTCTGTGGCTCAGGGTCATGGCTTTGCTCACGGCGGTGAGAAGGAAATTCCATCTTAGCTGGAAGCTGGAGGCCAGCTTGACAAACTCCTCTTTGCTTTTGCTTGGCTATTATTTTTGCGTGTGAGAGAAAAAAAATATATTGGTGTTTGCGACAAAATAAAAAAAAATTCAAAACACACCACCACCACCAAACTCCATGTTTCCAAACACACATATTTGTCAACAGCAGACATTTTAAAAGGAGAAAGACAAAGAGCGAGACAGAGATGGCCGTCGGTGTGAGGGCTATGCCTTGTCTCATTGGGTTTTGTTTTGTAATCTTTGGTGTTGCCACTAGGAGGCCTGCTCTTTTTTGAAGAGAGATGGAGGTGGAATAGATAGGAGTGGGGTGGAGGGAAGGGGGAGATGGAGGGAGGGGAAACTGTGGTTAGGATGTGCTATATGAGAGAAGTATTTATTTTCAATTAAAAAAAAAAAGAACCAGAGCCGAGGGAAGCAGCGGGCCTATTTCTAGTCTTGTAAGAAAGACATAGTGCCCACTATTGCTGTTCGTCCTGTCCCTGCACTTGGACCTACAGATACCTGATGAATCCTAATATTGGGCTTAGAGTTGGGCTCAGGAGACAGCTGTTGAAAGGAAGACCTGAGTTTGGTCCCCAGAGTACACATGACAAAGAAGAGTCCAGTCAGCCTAGCCTACTGATGAGCCCTCAGCCAGTGAAGGACCCTGTCTCAAAGACTTGCTGGGGAAAGCCTGGACTGCACAGCAGCAGAACGAAAGAGAGCCTGCCTCAAACACAAGACAGAAGGAGAACCAACGCCTAGAAAGTTGACCTCTGACCTCTTCACAGAGGCTGCACACTCACCTGCCACCCCAACCGCCATCCACCCTGCCATAAAATTTTTACAGTGTTTTCAGGGAAGTGGGTGGTGGTGGTGTCTCTTTCTCAAGAAAAAAAAAAAAAAAAAAAAAAAGGATGGACAGTGTTTGAGGCACGGGACTAATGTTGTCCTTTGGCCCGTACACACATGTAAGCACTGCCTCATCCACAAATAAGTTTGAAGTCTGACATTTCTGCTTCCGTCCGTCTCCCTTCCACTGAGTCATTTTTAAGGAAGTCCCCCTTGATTCCAGATGCAACATTTGAGGTGGATAAGCCTCTTGGGACAAGACTATGTCTCTTCCCACAGACAGGAGCAATCTTCTTATGTCTGACTAAGCCTGACCAAATCACAATTGAATCAAGGCTGAATAATCATGCCCACTTCTTAGCCATCTCCTCACATCTTGACCTCACATCCCAACCCCACATCCTGACCCCACATCCTTACCACCCCTATTGTTACCCCCACATCTTTACTCCATATCCTTACCCCACATCCTCACCCCATATCCTTACTCCCATATCTTTACCCTACATCCTTACCCCACATCCTTACCACCCCCATTACTACTCCCTCATCCTTACCCCACATCCCTACCCTATATCCTTAACTCACATCCTCACCCCACATCTTTACCCCAATCCTCACCCCACATATCCTCACCCCACATCCTTACCCCCACAAACTCACCCCACATCCTCACCCCATATCCTCACTCCTATAACTTTATCCTACATCCTTACCCCACATCCTTACCACTCCCATTATTACTCCCTCATCCTTACCCCACATCCCTACCCTATATCCTTAACTCACATCCTTACTCTCACATCCTCACCCTACATCGTCACTCCACATCGTCACCCCACATCGTCACCCCACATCTTACCCCACCCAGTTCTGCCCTTTCCCTATACAATCTAGAAATGCATGTTGATAATCCAAAGATGAGGCTGGTCCCATCTGTGTGTGTGTCTGTAGATGACACAGGATTCATTGGAGCTGGAGTTACAGGTATGAGTTGCCCCATCATGTGGATTCTAGGAGCTGAACTTTGAGTCCTCAGGAAGAGCAGAAAGTGCTATTAACAATTGAGCGTCTCTTCAGACCCTACTTTTCTCATTTGTTTTGTGGGATGAGTGACCAGACCTAATTTGTTAGGGTCACTGGAGTCAGGCCACAAGTATAGGACTCTAGCAATAAGCTTGCTTCATTTCCTTTGGATATGGGTCTGGGGTAGAGCCCTTTGGATGTGGGTCTGGGGTAGAGCCCTTTGAAGTAGGTGGAGAGAAGCAGGGAGGTAGGAAATCAACCTATTTCATTTTCAGTCCCCACACAATTTTTAAAGCGAGGTCAGTTGTGAAGTACATTGAGTAAACTTTAGGGGGGGGCATTGATTTGAACTGAGTTCTTACACTGAGTCTCAACAGGTCCACATGGATTCACTCAGACTAATGCTCTGTCACCAAAAGGAAACTCAGGCTTTTATCTGACCCAGGAAATCAGGACAGAGGGGTGGACAGAGGCTAGCGGAAGATTAGGAAGGAGGGGAAGGAAGGAGTGGGGTCTAGCTAAGGTCTCTGTCCATAATACCTGGCATGATATGACTTTGTTGAACCTTAACGGCCTATTGACTTTTCGTCCCCATTTCTCCCCTTTAGCTTTTTCCTGTCTACAAACACTGCTGATATGACAGAGGGGCCCTTTCTGGCTTTGGGGGCTTCCCAGTGCAGGGACCATTCTTTGCTTAAATTAGCTTTGTTCAATTCATTTTCTTTAGCAGGTACCACAAAGAAATGCCGTGGAGAAGTGCCACCGGGGGGTCCTGTAAACCAGCTCTTCTGCACGCCGTGTCTAACTGACGGGGGCAAGGAACCCACAGCACTAGAAAGTGGGGGTGCCTGTGTGGGAAACAGCTCTGGTTGCTAGGGGTGTGAGTCCCTGCCTTTGTGCTCATACTCTGGTCATTTGATGACTGAGGTGGCTGGCACTAACCTGGGTGGCAATAGGATGTTGCCACACGTGACTGTGATGTTCTCTGTGTAGACTAAGAGCAGCATTTGGTCATATGGGCACCACAACCATGGAATGCCGTGAGTTTTAAGTGTTATACTCTATGAGTGTCCCCAAGCCCCGTCTAAATGTCAGTCACATGCCATGTGGCCTGTGCATGACTGGCAGCTGTATGCCTTTGAAGGAGAGAGGGAAAGTTTGGTTGGAGACAGTGAAATGTCTTTTCTTCTTACTGCTCCCATGGAAACCCTGCACAGGCCGAAGGGCTTGTCTGAGCCTTGCCATCTCTCTCTCTCTCTCTTTTTTTTTTTTTTACCACATTTCTCACCTCTGAGTGAGGAGCTCTCACTAGTGATCAAGATGGTGGAGTGAGGGTGAGGTTGAAGGACATTGGAACTGTGAAAACACAGGAGTACATTTGTTTGTTTATTTATCTATTTTTGAGGTAACCCTGAAACCCAGCCTTAAGTTTGGTGATGCATTTCTGGTCTTCCCACCTCCACCTCTGAAGGCCAGATGCACCACTGGGGGCCAGGATTACAGAGGTGCATCACTGTGTACACACCTCTGAGGGCCAGGATTACAAAGATGCATCACTGTGTATATACCTCTGAAGGCCGAGATTATAGGGGTGCATCACCGAAGGCTGGGATTACAGGGGTGCACTACTGAAGGATGGGATTACAGGGGTGCATCACTGTGTACACACCTCTGAGGGCTGGGATTACAGAGGTGTGTCACTGTGTATATCTCTGAAGGTCAAGATTACAGGGGTGCACTACTGGAGGCTGGGATTACAGGGGTGCATCACTGTGTATAGTTTTTATGAGATGCTGGGATTAAACATCATCTATGCTAGGCAAGAACTCTACCAGCTGAGCCACATCCTCATTCCACAGGATGACAGGATGGGGTGTCACCTAAGGGCACCTGGGAGGGAGCTCTGGGTGGCCATAAGCACCAGTGAACATTTGTCCCACCACTGTTGCTCCAAGGCACTTCTTATTTCTACATTTAAAAATATTGTTGGGTCCAAACTGAGTAAGATGAGAACAAAGTTGGACATTTTCGTCACTAGTATCCCGCCAGATGCTAACAACCAAGGCCATTAGTCATCTTTGACAGGCCCAAGGCTCTACACTGACTGTTTGATTGACAATCATCTGTATTATTTTTTTAAAATCAGCTAGACGATTTTATAATAAAAAGCCCTTCCAGGGCATGCTCTACAAAAGCACCATTTTCTTAACACGCCTCATTGGTGAAGACAGCAGAGAGGGTGCTGGAGATGGGCAACACGTGGGGTCACGTGGTGTCATGTGACTTGCACTGTGAGCAGGTCAGCCTGGATGCTTAGAGGTAGGACTGGCGTTAAAGGTTTCTTGGTTAAAGCTGGTGTCTGACTGAGTATGCAGACACAGGGCAGACCCTCAGAAGCCTGCATCCTTGACAAGGCACAACCCTCCAGCTATCCAGTCCATCATTTTCTAGTATAAAATCTGGAATTATTATTACCTTGTTTTTTACACTGGCTATGTAGCACAGGCTAGTTCTGAATTCATAATGTTTCAGCCTCAGTTTCTTAGTCTTAGGTGTGCACTCTCCTTACATAGCTTGGGGTGATTATCTTTCAAGAAGCAAAGAATGAGAGGAACAATTGGAAAAAACTTCCAGGCTTTTAGGCATTTTTCTGGCTCATCTCTTAGAGATACAGATGCTGGCCAGGGCTACCAAGAAGGCTAGGAGGGGAGGGACAGGGATGTGGCAGTAGGAGAATGCCTGGAGCCCTTTTCCAGTTTTCAGGCCCCATGGTCCTGGATATGGCCTACACGGCTATGTCTTATTCCCCACACACTCATCTCTGCCAGGGTTCTCTTCCCCAAAACTTTGCCCCTTTCATTCTGCTATTTAGGCTCGGCACCTTTCACGTGTCACTTCAAGTCCAATGCTTTCTCCAGGGCCCCTTGAAGGCGAGTCCTGGATTCCATCTAAGTTCAGGCCCAAAGCTATGAGTTGCCCCGCTCAATGGGGACCACAGGCATGGTATGATAGCTCCTTTCTTGGTATTCGTGGATTTTCGTGGCTTGCTGTCCACTTGGATGGCGATGGCAGTTAAGCCCAGGACCGCAGTGAAAGGAATCCCAAGAGGCCCACGTGCCAGAAGAAGCTATCTACACACACCCACTGACCACCCATCTGTGTGTGCATGTGTGCATGCATGCGTGTGTATATGTACGTATGTGTGTGTGGTCCTGGGAGTGGAAACCTCAACTTCACACATGCTAAGCAGTGCTGGCCTATACACAGTTGCAGCCCACCTTTCAGCTCTTCCTTTCTTCTTCTTTTTGTTGTTTTGTTTGTGTTGTTGTTTGAGGCAGGATCTCTCTATGTAGTCCTAGCTGTTCTGGAGCTTGCTATGGACTCATAGAGATCCTCCTGCCTCTGCCTCCAGAATGATGGGATTAAAGGTATGAACCACCATGCCCAACCTTTGAGGTTTTTCAATCCACTTGACCGGGCCATGTCTGTAAAACACCCGGAGAGACACTGCTGTTCCCAAGGGCAGACCCTTTCTCCTCAACAGTCCATTTCCCGCTCATGCCCTCACCAACTCTTTCTCTCTTCCAAAGGTTTATGCGCACACCTACCTACATTTATCTGTAGACACACTCCTTATTCTAACAGACTCCTGTGTACCCAAACACGTGTACATGCACAACCATGTACCTTACTCCTCCCATCTCACACTTCTACTCACATACATGTATGCTACCCCATGTTCACTTAAACACAGTACATACACACACACACACACACACACACACACACACAATGTGACATGCCATTTCCCCATTTTGTGCCTTGTTAGAGAGTTGAGAGGCCAAGTCCCTATCCTAACATCCACACTACCCCAACGCACTTGTGACATCAGAGAGCCTCTTTCTCATGCCCTCAGGACAGACAGTACTTCAAAGGGACTCTCCCGAGGCCTATGCTCTTTGGAAACAAAGGCTGAATTCTGAGCCCAGTTTCCCACCTCCAAGGCCATCAAGGCCAGAGTCATACAGGTAAGTGCTGGGTACTAGAGGCTATAATTTAGCTGGAAGGATCAACACCCACTTCTTTCCTGTAAGAATTCAGAGTTTTTGCACCTGGAAGACAAGCGCTTGGAGGCTTGAAGATACACAGTTCAGGAGTTCAGCAAGATCCGTTGAGGTTTCCAGCAAAGAAATCAGACAGCCCAAGCCTACAAGGGCACAGAGTGGAATAAACAAAAGATTGCATGAACTAGGTACTCATGCCCCAGCAACCCAGGGGCCAGACCCGAAGAACAGTCCAGAGGGAATTCCCAGGACTCATCTTGAACACAAAGGATCACCCCAGTCATTTCTGGGGCCACCGTCTTGGTAATCATAGTCTTATCTCTGCCATTTGTTGCAATGGAAAGACATGTTTGGAGACAATAGCTCTGCCGTGCAATTACACAGAGTCTGGGCTTCAGATGAGCTCACTGCACAGTACAGACATGACCTCACCTATCCCTGACAGTTTCACAAATGAGCTGGTTTATTAGTGTCACTTAAATGATGAGGGCATCAAAGGCAGTAAGTGCCTTGCCTGGGGTTATGTACTCACACAGGTGGACACCCCCCCCCCCCCCCGCCTGCATGTGACGTCACGTCCCAGGAAGCTTAGGAGGAGGAAGAACTCCCATTCCTTCCTGGGGGCAGTTGTCCAGCAAGTGTTTAGGAAAGCAGCAGGGTGCCGTGCCCCTGGAATTCAGGTACCAATCGTAGCTAGCAATGCTCTGACTGAACGCTGCAGCCTCTCAGAGGGACACAGAGGGATGCTAGTAGACACACATGTGCCCTAGACAGGCCAAGAGGAAGTTTGTAGGCGTCTGGAGCCCCTGTGTCTTCACTGGGCTCTATAGATGGGTTGGAGCTAGGGACAAGAATAGTGTATGGATGCCAACTTGGGTTTTCTGGGGGAAGCTAGTGCCCTTGGAGGGAGACCTTTAAGCTCTCACTATTGGGAATTGATGGCCAGAGCTCTGAAGCTTGCTGGGCTAAGGGAACTGGGGCATTCAAGGGGCATTTAGATTGGAGACAACCAGGGTCTTAGGGACACGGGTCCTAAGTCACAAGTGAAAGAGGGTTGACAGATACTATTACCAAAAGCATAGATTATTCCAGTGGCTTAAAAACTAGCACAGCCTTGGCAAGGCCACCTCTACTTCAAGGTCAAAGAAAAGACTATTTTGCAGGTGGCTTATGTGTTACTGAATCCATGCGTCCATCGAGTCACAGAAGCTGAAGTGCTGCTATGTGGCAGGGACCCTCTGGGTGGCCCAGCATGGGCACAGCTGACACCAGAAGGTGCTTGCATCTTTGCAGGTAGCTTCAGTCACAGTGGAGAGGGCTGGGGAGGGGGTTAAGCCTTCAGAGGGAGAGGCTAATAGATCTTCCTGGGGTATTCTGACTGGAAGTGGAGCTTGGCACCCGTTGCCACTTTCTGGTAACTACCAACTCCCCTCCTGAAAGGTCCTCTGGGAAGGTTCCAATCACTCTATCTGTTCCTGCCCCTCCCCCACCCCCCAAATTCAGTGTGTCACCAGCAATTAACTGGGCCTCTTTGAAGAAAATGAATTTCCCTTTCTTGGAAAAGGATTACAATTCTCGAATGTCAAGTGGGAGGAATCTGGTGCTCTGTATGGGTTGTTTGTGGAGTAGTGCTGAGGTGAGCAGCTGGACCCCTACACCCTGCATTGTTAGAATTCTACCGGGCTAACATCAGATCAACAGGGCTGGTAAGGCATGGAGCTGACCATCCCATCACACAGGATGGATTAGTGGGCATACAAGGCAGAGGCAGAATGACCCACCCTGTTCCCCTGAGGAGGGTATCTGGATAGAAACGCTGTTGAGCAGCAACAATGAAGCCTATCTCACTGTGCCCTCTCTCCCCAAACATGCATTGGCACTGACACCTTGTTTGACCCTCAGGAAGGCCCTGGGAGCAGATGCCATAGGGGATTTCCTGTCGCCCCCTACAGGAAGACACGCGTTGAGCGCGGTCAGCTAGGTAACCACTGCTCTGCTGTCCGGGGATCTTCCTAGATGCCGGCCCCAAAGGGAGAGTGCCGTGAAGGAGGGTTACATTTCATCTCTGTGTGGCTCTCCAGATCCTCTTCATGGCCTGAGTCACTTGCCAGGACCTTCTTCGAAATATCCAAAGTGCCTTCGCTGATGATGGCACGCAGATCTGACTTCAGGAGGCCGACGCGCCTGTTATTCTTCAGGACCATCTTCATCGTCTAAGGATGCAGAGGGAAAATAAGGATTACCTTGTGTCACGGTTCTGGGACTCATCCCCCTGGACATCCCGGGGCTTCCTATTGCTGTTGAGGGGAAGGAAAAGTGGCTGTGGGTACATCCATTAACATCACATCTCAAATGACGCGAAATGGTTAGACTGTATGCCTTCTAGCTTCCAAAGCCAGACCTGCCAAATTTCCTCTCCCTCAGCACCCCAACTCAGGCCCAAGACCCTAGAAAAGAAACTGGAGGGTAACTGATCAGTATCTTACAATGTTGTCCTTGATACTAAGCAGATGGCTGTGGGGTTTCAGAAGCCTGCCTTTTCTCCCTCTCCCTCTCCCTTATTCTGGGCATCCAAGGAGTAACTTGTCCCTGAGATGCATTCCCAGCCCTGTTTCTGTGCTTCCTGCTGGGAAGATTCCAACAGGAATGTAACCTTTAAGATTTGATTTACTGAATTATCAGGCAGGGACTATAGAAACCTTTACATTTCATTACTTCATAGTATAGGTGTCAGGTCAGCCTTTGACTACAGCAATCTGCATTTCCCAGAGTAGGGAGCAGCATTAGGCTGCTTAGGATATTCAGTAAATATCCCTATGGGGCCACAAGAGCAGAGGTAAGGCTTGGAGCAGGGCTCACTTTAGAACCCAAACGCGCCACCTGACTGGGATGAAGTCAAGGGCCTACTATGTAGTCACTGCCAGACAGACCCATGAATGCGTATGCACTCCAGACTAGGGATGGCCTGAGGATCAGCTCAGAACCCAGGGTGGGCCGCGTGCTAGATGGATGGACTGGTTAACAGAGGACCCGGTGAGTTCCTCTCCAGCTCAGATGGACGTGGAACATAGCGCTGGTGCCCAAGCTGTCCCTGATCTGCTGTCTGAAGGATTTCAGGCTCACATCCAGGGTCCCTTGGCATCAATGCAGGGTTGGTTTCTAGATGCTCTGTATGCCAGTGTAAAGAGAGAGCTGAGGTGACTGGAATCTCCCAGAGCAAGGGCCAGGGTGAGCTTCTTGACGAGCACTGTGAGACCTGGGGGCCTCCCTAGCCAGTGGCCAGTGGGCTTTCCTGTCTACCTGCTGCTTGTGGGTAGGCTGGGATGGATGCCAAGCTTTGTGGGTGCTCAAGCCCCTTATACATGCAGTGTTTGTGCACGGTCCGTACGGTCTTCCATACAGCTGAGACCATCTCTAGGGCACTCGGAGCACCTGATACAGTAAATGCTGTGTGGCGTGGTATTGCTGCAGGCATGACGACAGGGAATGTCTGTCCACACTCAGTACAGATACAACTGCCAAAGGCCTATGAGTCATTTTCAGGCTGAGGTGATTTGAGCCTATGGGGAGATACCTACAGATCCAGGAGGCTCGAGCTGTATCACCATCCTCTAGCGTGTATGCCAGCTATATAACCGCCACAGACGCCAAAGGCTCAGAGCTGAGGAGACTGGAACCCCAACACACAGAGTCCAGAGGGTTGCACAGAGAGGGGGAGGGGTCTGTCTGCTTGTCCATCTGTCCATCATAGGTTCTACTGTGATGACTTTCACCTTTCACCTCTCACCTCAGACACCAGCCGGCCCAGGTTGGCACTCCCGGAGCACCCCTCCCACATCACCCCTCCCACATCTGTTAAATGCTGCTCTGCTTTCTCTCTTGTGCAGAGATTAGAGGTGATTGGAGCCTTCCAGTGCCAGGGGCAAGGTGGGCTTCTCGCATTGCACCACGGGACTTGAAGGCCTCCCCAGCCAGTGGCCAGCAGACTCCCCTATCTGCCTATGGTTAGGATGAAATGGCCTCCCTCCTGCAGGCAGTGACTGCCCGCTTTCAGGGAAGATATGGAGCTTCACTGTGTGCCTTAGTTCACGCAGGGAGGTTGAGCTGCAGCTTACCTTTGCCATGTTGGAAAGGTATGTCTTTCTCCTGAGTCTTTTGACGAATCCGGTGACTTCTGTGAAGTAATACACAGGGCTGTTACTCGCTCTGCACATTCTAGCTCCCCTGGGCAGGCGGTGGGGGAGGCTAAGCAGGAAATATGGGCTGCCTGAGTCTGGCCCTCCTTCTCCTCCTCACCCATCTGCTGGGCCTTTCCCCAAAGGCTGAGGGAGTCTGGTTAGCAACTGCATGGCCAATAGAAGCCCGGCGGCTGAGACTTGTATAATCGTAGCATCTGGATTGGGCTGCTATGGGGTGGTTTGTGTCCCCCTTATCCACACGGTGAAGCATCACTCCACAACGATGATACTGAGAAGAGGCGCCTCTGGGAGTAAATTAGTCATGAACGTGGAACTTTCCCAAAGGGATTGGTGCTTTTAAGAAAGGAGAACTCAGGTAGAATCCCCACCTCTTCCCCAAGGTGAGGGCAAAGCCGACGGACTGTCTGTGAAACAGAAAACAGGTCCTGACTAGATCAGATCTGCCACTGCCCTAATGCTGGACCTCCAGCCTGTACAATAGCCATTCCTCACAAACAGCTGAGGAACGACTCTCAGCTGCTGCTGAGATGCCCAGGGCACGATGCATTACAGTAATCTGAGCTAACTAAGAAAGGCATTCTGAGGAGTTTAGAATTTTCACCAAGCTCTCCAAATACCCCAACTTTCTCATATCTTTGGAAAAACTTTTAAAGGAAAGGATGGGAGGAAAAAGGTGTGTGGGGAGGGGCTGTGTGTGTGGGGGACAGTCTGTGTGTGTTGGGGGAGAGGCTGTCTGGCGGGGAGAGGCTGCATGTGGAGGGAGGCAGTTGCTTACTCTTTCTCCTCTCCTCCTGAATGAACTTGGCTATCCATTTGATAGCTATTGAGGAGAACATAGCCAGGCAGTGTTTGCTGTGTGTGGCTTAGCCCAGGAAGTCATCAGAAGCACTAATGACAAAATCACTCAGGCAGACGGGACTCGGCATCCATTTCACCAGTGAGGAGCAAAGGGTTACTGTGTACAACCGACCAGTGGATGGAGCTGCCCTATGGCAACATTCAATTCTTCATCTTGCAGAATCGGGGTATTGTGTGGAATCCTACCTTTGAGTTTGGAGATTTGTAAGATGGCTGGAAACCCTTCCAGAGCACTGAGAAGCCACAGTTTGAACCTCTTACTGAACAGCCGGACAGATTTCAGGTACTGGATACTAACGTCCTCCAGGAAGTTGGGGAGGAGGGTGTCCTCCAGGCCCTGCAGAGAAAGAATCAAACAGCATGATCCAGCCTGCGGCCGCAGGTGCTACCAACAACTGGCACAGGGACCCAGCAGGTCGTGGTAGGTCTGAGGGAGGTCACTAATGACCTAATGCAGCCACTGTCTTTTGTACAGGACATTCTGGTACCCTAACGTGCCAGAACTGGAATCTGGATTTCCAAATATTGATACTGGAATCTTTTTTTTTTCTTTCTGATTCTGTAGATGGATTGAACATACCAAGCAAATACCAGCCACTGAGATCCACTCTAGGCCCTGATTCAACTAAAACAAACAAAAACCCAAAGCCAAACCAAATCAAACAACAAAGCAGCCACCACTCTGGTTAATACTGTAAGGTCAAAATCTACACGTTTAAGGACAGAGTGATGAAAAGCTAGAAGCTCCAGATCTTGAAAACCTGAAAGGTGAGATTTGTGATGAGCAAGACAACATCACCACAGAAACAATGCCTGACTGACCTGCAAAACCCAGGGACTGCTCCAGAGACCGGAGCTACAGAGCAAGGCAAGCCCCACAAGGGCTGTCCCAGAGTAACCAACCACGGCTCTGCATTCAAAAACATCTTTTCTTCTCTGAAATTTTATTTCTTTATTTTATGTGCGCAAGTGTTTCCCTGAAGGCACATCTGTGCACCACATGTGTGCAGTGCCCAATGAGGCTAGAAGAGGCTTTGGGTTCCCTGGAACTGGGGTTACAGAAGGTTGTGAGCTGCCATGTGGGTGCTGGGAACCAATCCCGGGTCCCTTGGAAGAGTAGTCAGTGCTCTTAACCTCTGAGTCATCTCCCCCGTGACTGCCCTGGAAAATGCCCTTTTAAAAGACTGGCCTGGGACCATCTATAATCCCAGGACCAGAGACTGAGGCAGGGGGAGTGTGAGTTCAAAGTCAGCTTTGACTGCACAGCAGGATCCTGTCTCCAAGAAACAAACAAACAAGCAAACAAGACAATAATAAATAGAACAACATTTGGTTGATATGTCCAGAGATGGAAAGTGGCTAAATTCTGAATTATGGGTCATTGTTTTCTTTGTATGGTTTTTCTTTGTATGGTTCATCATGCACTGGTCTCTGTGTGTTAAGGGTGTGCTTTTCTGGGCCGGTGTGTGTACTGGGGTGTGCTTTTCTGGGCCGGTGTGTGTACTGGGGTGTGCTGTTCTGGGCCGGTGTGTGTACTGGGGTGTGCTTTTCTGGGCCGGTGTGTGTACTGGGGTGTGCTGTTCTGGGCTGGTGCGTATTGGGGGTGCTGTTCTAACTCGACCACTGGCATCTGTTTCTGGAAGGGATGCACAGGAGAATCAGGGTCTGCCCACCTTAAACAGCTGCATGTCATAGCATCCAAAGAGCTGGCGCACGTCAGGCAGCGACATGAGCATGACGGTGTCTTGCTGCAGAGATTTCCAGAAGGATGTGATTAATTCCTCCACCTAATGTGACGGAAGGCATCATCAGAAACTCAGGCTGTGCCTTGTGGGCCCCACCCCCATACAGTCAGTGACCCCACAGGCTGTCGCTGTCAGAGGCTCTGAATGCCTGGCACGGACTTCATACCAGGGCACACGAAGCTATGCTATTAGCCTCACCAGCCGTGTTTGGAGATTATTCTTTCTATTTCGTGTGCACTGGTGTTTTGCCTGCGTGCCTTTCTGTGTGAAGACATCAGATGCCCTGCAGCTGAGGTTACGGACAGTTGAGTGAATTGAACCCGGGTTCTCTGGAAGAGCAGCCAGTGCTCTTAACCACTGAGCCATCTCTCCAGCAGAAACTACTCTTTTCAGCAACCAAAGCGGGCCTGCCCTGCCTTGGTCTCACATCAGGAAACCTATTTCCTTGAGGATGCTTCCTAGATGGAACGCTGTTTCTGACCACCAGGGGGCTCCAGTCGATTATAAGATGAAGGTTGGGCCATTGGGGACCAATCAAGGGTTGAGAATAAAAGTTCACTGACTGACTTGAGTAATCTCTTTGTTCATTTTCCAGCTCAAAAAGAAAAGGAACAGCCTCGCACCTCGGGCCTCCCCCTCAGCACCAACTGTGAAGTCATGGGAGCGTCTCGGAGATCAAGAGGACAGCACGTTGAGGAGTAAATTGTCAGTTTCCTTCTTTTCCTGTTTTATCCGCCCATTTCCATTTTTTTTGAACGAGATTAGCAGCTGCCAGCCAATGAAGACTGCTGCCTTTAAAGGTTTGTTATTTAGTGTGTGTATGTGCACATGCGTCTCTGTGTTAGTATCCACAGATGTGTGTGTAACCTGCAGCGTCAGAGGCAAGGGATCCCCCGGAGCAGGAGTCACAGGTGGCTGTGAGCCACCATCCTGGTGCTGGTAACTGGACTCGGTTCCTACAAAAGCAATGAGTGCTCTTAACCACTGAGCCATCTCTCCAGCCCTGAGATTCTTGCCCTGTGGGATTTATCCAGGCAGAGACATCCTGAGGCAGGACAAAGCCCTCCAAGGACACCAGGCAGGAAGCAAGTCCCAGTATAGGCTGTCAAGGAAGTAAGAGCCACAGTGAGGACCTTGACTTGGGATCCTATTGATAGGAGACTTCTCCAAAGAGAGTCAGGAAAATGCTACACTGGTGGGGGGGGGGTCTCCATCCACTTATAGCCTGGTTAGTGACTCTTGCTCCAAGGTTCTGCCCACTGGTGAGCAACATTCACAAGTGTTTCTCCAGTGTGTCCCCCTCTCCCTGATATCTGTTACTGACCAAGGCTGAACTGTGTCCCTTCTCACATTGACCGTGACGAAACTCCTGTCCAGACACATCGAAAATGGTGGCCTTCCCTATTTTCCCACTGGGTTGGAACTTTTGGGGGAGGGGCAGGCTGAAACTTTGCTTGTCTAACCCCCGCCATCATCTCCTTTAGGTTTGGAGTCTTTCATCGTCATGTCCTGTTGGGGAACATCTTGCTGCCTCTGCCCACAACAGAGGCTCCATCTGGAGCCCCTTCTGTCCCCAGGCTCTGGACTGCTCAACCTCTGTTTGCCTGCTGGCATTGGAAGCAGCATGGCAGCCTGCTTTGGGAGTCCTTTCAGCTTCTGATCACCCTCTCTGGGCACCCAGAACATTCTAACATGCAGCCTGCTATGGTTTGTCCTCCTCTGAACTTATGCAGGGGTTTAACGCCATTGTGGAGGATGAAGATATCTGTGTTTAGAGACAGGTCCTTTAGGGAACTGACTTGGATTACAGAAGGTCATTAGGGAAGAGGCCTGATGACTGGATGCTCATGGTTCTATAAGAAGAGGAGAAATCTACACACACACACACACACACACACACACACACACACACACACACACACACACACATGCGCGCGCGCGCGATCTGCTGTATTGTGCTATCATCAGACAAAGTCCTTAAGACCTTGAACCTTTAAATAAAACTATGACTTTTTTATCCTTTATAAAGGAGCCCTTCCCAGGTATTTTGTTACAGCAACTGTGATAGTTTGAATGTGGACTATCTCCCAATGGCCTTTAAGTTAAAGGATTGGTCCTTGGCTGGTAACGCTCTTAGGAGGTTAGGCCCAGTAGGCAGTGTCCCAGCCACTAGAAGTGCGACCTTTAAGAGGACTGTGACACCTTGCTTTCTTCCTCGTTTGCATAGTGTCTCACCAGGGGAAATACTTTGTTCTGATGCTCACTCCCTGCCTTCACATGTTCTGCCTCCTCAGAGATGCAGAGTGATGAGGTCAATGAAACATGGACCGAAATTTCCCAGACTACAAGTGAAAAGAAATGCCCCTTCATTGTAAATTTGTCTCAGGTATTTTGCTGCAGTTCACAGTAGCCGGGTAACACCGGCAGGAAAAGGTAACCAACAAACAGCTCTAGGGCCCATCAGACTTATTGGGTAATATTGTTCCTTTCATTACCAAATCAGACATTTCTCAAGCTTTGGGGAAAATGCCTTCTGAGTCACAGAGATGGAGCCAGTCACAGGACATGATTTAAGCAAATCTCTGCTGAGAGAGTGGAGGAAGATGTGAGAGACTTGGGGTCGCGATGCTGCAGACAGAACAGGGGCCCGCTGGTTCTCTCTCACTGTCATGCTTCACCCTGGCTCCGTAGCCCGTGTGTACATGCTGAGCGGCCTGCCGCTCGAAGCTGAAATGCTCAGGTCTGAAAAGCATCGGGAAAACTTTCATTAGAGTGTGCCTTTGTTTCCTTGGATTTTTATATCATGCTTAGAAAAGTAAAATCCAGGCAGGCAAAATGGCCAAGTGTATGCTGCCAAGCACGGTTTCTTGACTTCCACCCCTGACCCACATGGTGGAAGGATGGAGCTAACGCCTGAAAGTTGTCTTCTGACTTCACGCATGTGTCATGTCCACCCATAGAATAAATAAACTGTAATTCAAAAGTTAATTTTTTGTTTTCATATCCAATCTGTTAGCCTTTGCCTTTTTATGGGTGAGTTGTGTCCATTTACATTAAGGAATATTAATGACCAGTGGTTGCTATCTCCTGTTAATTTAGTTTTCATCGTTGGTGATGTTAATTTGTGCATTTTTTTCTTCTTCAGGATTTGCTGTAATGAGATCATCAATTGTCTGTGTTTTTGTTGGTGTAGCCATCTTCCTTGGGTTGGAGTTTTCCTTCTAGTATTTTGTGTAGGGCTGGGTTTATGGCTAGGTATTGGTGAAATCTAGATTTGTCATGGAATATCTTGTTTTGTCCTTCTATGGTGATCGACAGTTTTGCTGGGCATAGTAGTCTGGGCTGGCATCCGTGGTCTCTCAATGTCTGCATAATGCTTGACCATGACCTTCTGGCTTTCATTGTCTCCACTGAGAAGTCAGGTGTAATTCTGATAGGTCTACCTTTATATGTTACTTGTCCTTTTTCCTTTGCAGCTCTTAATATTCTTTCTTTACTCTGTATGTTTAGTGTTTTGATTATTATGTG